>OZ007564.1:163513028-164113028 GCA_963931875.1 Pollenia griseotomentosa | reverse complement strand
ACTGTTTAACATGGCGTCACTTAAGCATATTATACACATGTTTATTTGCTTGTATTTCTATATTTTAGCTGTAATTATACGCTGATGTGACGTAGATGCGCAGAATATGCGCAGAAAAAATCTTCCATTATGCCATTATTTTGGCTAATTTTGTTAAAGATTGTTTGTGTTACAATCGTAAGTTTCTTCTATTGTCAGGTCATCATCTGACACATCCTGGCAAAGCTCAGCACCGAACACTCTGCAAAAAATGTATTTCCGAACCCCTAGTTTCTGTGTTTGTACTGTATTTTAAGAATGTATTGCTCGAGGGAAATATATTGTAGGGAAATATATTTTCCAAACATATACCTTTTATATATGAGACGAAACAAATAATTAAAAACACAAAAAAATATTTTATAATACATACTACAAATAATTAAAAAAATTTGATACATCGGTTAATCGCTTAATCGACTGAAATTAACCGGTTTACTCGTTAATCGAAAATTGCCAATTTTAAATTAACCGATCAGTTAATCGGGTAGTAGTTAATCGGTTAACCGATTGACGGTTAACCGAATGAATACCCTAATAGCTTCCCTCACTCAATATTAAGTAGCTTTCTTCTATAACTAATTTTTTCTGGATGTATGTAGGTAAAAAACCATGACCTACTTTTGAATGCGTTCATTTAACGACATCCCTTGTAAGATTCATTGGTTCTTTCAGTAAAACTTTAAGTAAAGATTTTATATTTTTCTGATTACCAAACACATTATTTTGTAGGCGAAGTTTTTACTGGAATAGTTTACTTGTAGATTTGTAAATTGTAGTTTTAAGAAACAGGTCCCTGGTCGCAAACGACAATATCGTTTTTTGAAGTAGACTAAAGGACACAGGTTGTGTGCACTTAAATCTATTATAATAAACGATTCAGTCGTTTAAGACATGGACAACCGTTATAAGGCTGCTTTTCTTACATACCTAATCCATACACGCAGAGAAAAAACATGTTTAAATATGGTCCCCTCCAACAAAACTATTAAATAGTATAAAAAATTTTTTAAGAAATTTGTAAACATATTATGTTTAATACTACCATATTATTGTCACCTACAACCATGTTATGGTTGAATAAGTTCTCCATCAAGAAGCCACAAACATATTATGGTTGTGGCTTCTACATAACCACTAGCACTAGCAGAAAAAAAATTACGGCAATCGACGCTAAGGATTTGCAGATATAAGCAAAAATATGCGCTGGCGTGACGTTAAAAAGACGGAAGTGGATTTTGACTTGCATTACAAAACTGAATAAGACTGCGAATTGAGCTAGACGTTTTGTATAAAACTTAACTTAGTAAACTTAAGACTTATATAGATTTATTTCTAAAGCTATCAAATTTAAAAATCTTTGCTCGTTTTAAGGTACATATGGGCATTTTCAGCGAAAAGTCTACTTTTTTTAATGTAACGCCATGACTATGTTGTTCAACCGTTATTCCTTTTGTTACTTAATGTAGAGCTAGCTGCGCTTTACACTAAAATATAAAAAAGTAAACTATACATATAACATTTTTTGAGAAACAATTTAAATTACTTCTGGCGTTACGTGACAAAAAGTAGACTTTTCGCTGGAACTGCCCATTTACATATTTAAATTTATGTAAACATCATCTGTAAACTGTCAATTGAATAAGTTGATCTTAAAGTTGAAGTTGTTTGCAGTAGTCTGAGCTCGAATCTCTACTCAGCAAAATTGTCTTTTGTTTAGGTAAATGTTAACGAATTTAAAAAAAGGTTTCCTATAGAAAAATATTGAGCTGTTGCAGTTTTTGATTTTTGATTAAATAATACATTACTATACTTGGTAAGTTTTTGCTGGGTACTTAAACAATTTGAAGATTTTATTAAAAATATTTTTACTCGACCTATTATTAAGAATATAGTTGAGAGAAAAGCATAATCCAATTGTACAAATCCGCTACATTAGCGTATACACCAGGAGCATCGGGTCGAGCACATTCATAGCCCCAAGAAACAACACCAACTAACGTCTTATTAAACGTAAGAGGACCACCCGAATCACCTCGGCAGGAGTCTTTGCCACCGACTCCTAAATAACCAGCACAAATCATATCTCTTGTTATGCGACTGTGACCATATATTGAAGTATAGGCTGCATCACAGCGATCATTGTTTACTATGGGCACATTTACTTGTAATAATTTATTGGTTCCGTGTCCGCCAATTGTTGTGGCACCCCAACCAGTTACACTGGCCAAAGAACCGTGTTTTGGGGCTTGTGTTGCCAAAGCAATAGGAGCAATTGTTACATGATTTATAGGCAAATAAGTTTTAAGGTACATTAAAGCCACATCATTTTTGTATGTAGCTGCGTTGAATTTTCTATGCTTGTAAATTTGTCTGACATATACTCTGACGGCATTTGGGTCGTTCAGGTCGCTTGTTCCCGCTACGATCATAAAATTATGTGCGCTATAAAATTCAAAACAATGAGCAGCAGTGAGAATACAATTTGGTTTGATAATACTGCCTCCACACTGGTGCCTGTAGTAATAAGAACCATCTTCTCTTAGTTGTACCGACACTTGATAGGGGTGTTGCCTAATATCTGCTCCGCCGCCACCCACAATTTTGGCTGCCAACGTGGAAACAACAAATATTAGCGAGAGTGCGATATATTTCAACATTTTCGTTAGACGATTGAATTAAGACTTAATTTAGTGAACACATTAAGAAGAATTTATATATGTTACGGAATTTGGAATTATGATTAAAATAAAAGCTCGTGCACTGATTCTTTGAACAGCTGTTATTTCAATTTACTAATTATTTAGTTCGTCTGTTTATCTTAGTTTGATCGTTATTACGCACATGGTGTGCGTCAGCACTAACTAAATAACTGAAATAAAAAAACAAATATCAAATAATTGTTTTTATTTGTTAAGACAAACACGTTTTAAATATAGATACAATTGGGGAATTCATTCGGTATGCTAAGAATAGTTTCACAATGGAGTCAATTAAATTTACTTAATTTTAATTGAACTGGGAATGTGTACATTAGGGTGGCCGTTATTTTTTTTATTTTGATTTCTTATATTCTCCCCCCCTAAATCGGTTCAGTTTTATGTAAAGAAAAATACAAAAAAATTTCGTAGCGATAAGTTGTGTTTTAGGGGGGGCGTCCGTCCCTCAAAGTATGCCATCAAGCCATTTATTCAAATGTAATTTGTTTGCGTATGACTATCTTCTAAAAACAACATTTTACAAAAATATGATATATGGCAATATTTTAGCTCTTTTAGTCAACAACATAAGCCTCTAAGAAAGTTTTTTGCTAAAATCATTATTTTAGAAAATAATTAAGAAAATAAAAACAAAATACCAAACATTTTATATACGTTTTATATATATAAAAGGGGGATTTAATGTCAAGTGACCCAATTTTGAAATAGATGTCTTTCGATTTAAATGAAATTTACACCAATTTTAGTACTGTTAGATAGTAGCTTAGACACAAATTTTCAACAAGATCGGTCAAAAAGTTTCTGAGTTAGAGGGGGTCAAAGTTTGACATTTTGGCCATACAGGTGTTCTTTCTCATCCATGTAACTTATTACCTATTGGTGTAAGCAAAATTTGTCCCAAGTAGCTTAGATAGCTTTTTGATCAAACTTTTTAAAAAAAATTTTTTTGTTTTTTTAAAAAATTTTTAAAATTTTTTTTTTTAAATTTAACACTTGGCTAAAAAAAAATAAAAAAAAAGTTTTAAATTTAAAAAAAAAATATTAAAAAAATTTTTAAAAAAAACAAAAAATATTTTTAAAAAAGATTGATTAAATAGCTATCTAAGCTACTTGGGACAAATTTTGCTAACACCAATAGGTAATAAATTACATGGATGAGAAAGAACACCTGTATGGCAAACTTTGACCCCCTCTACCTCTGAAACATTTTGACCGATCTTGTTGAAAATTTGTGTGTAAACTACTATCTAATAGGACTAAGCTTGGTGTAGATTTCATCCAAATCGGAAGACATCGATTTCGAAATTGTGTCACTTGACATTAAATCGCCTTTTTATATATATAAAACGTATATAAAATGTTTTGTATTTTGTTGTTATTTTCTTAATTATTTTCTAAGATATTAGTCTTAGTAAAAAACTTTCTGGGAGGCTTATGTTGTTCACTAGAAGAGCAAAAATATTGCCATATATCATATTCTTGTAAATTGTTGTTTTTAGAAGATAGTCATACGCAAACAAATTACATTTGAATAAATGGCTTGATGGCATACTTTGAGGGACGGACGCCCCCCTAAAACACAACTTATCGCTACGAAATTTTTTTGTATATTTTTTTACATAAAACTGAACCGATTTGGAGGGGGAGAGTATAAGAAATCAAAAAAAAAAAGTTCTCCATACAACTAACGGCCACGCAAGTGTACATGCACCATAAAGCAGTTTGGTTTCAAGCATAACAGCGAATGTCTCGTTTGAAGGCACTTAAAGACGTGCAAATTATGAAATGCACGTTAGCAATTCGTACTGTAGTAATTTCAAATTAAAATTAAAAATGTTTCAAAATACGATTAATCAAAAATCACTAGAAAATACTGCGATTAAATCCAGCTCTACTCTACAGATTTCCCTCGGTTTTCCGCTTCACAGACGACAAAAAAACAATATTTTTTTACGCTCCTCCAATTTGGACCAGACCAAAAGTTTTTTTCTAATTTAAAATAAAATGAGTGTAAAATTTGACCAGATGCTAGGAACGCTACTGGGACAAACGTCGAATTTCACCCAGCACGACTAGTGTTTCCATTAAAACGTGTCTACTATTTGTGTAAAAAGAGAGAATTTGTATAAAAATTAGGGTATTCATTTAATCGACCTTTTGCTTTAATCGGTTAATCGCTCGATTAATTAACCGAGGTTTTGGTTTAATCGGTCAATAATCGGTTAATTTTGTTTTTGATCGGTTAACCGATTAAAAAAGTTTTTTTCATAAATTAAGTAATTTCAATATATAGAAATGCATTAATTATTTATTATTTGGAGTTTATTAGTAAAAAAAAAAACAATAACATACCAAACATTAAAATTCTTGAACTAAAACTAGCAAACAAAAAAAAACAATTCATAAATATGTAATATGCATTTTTCAATTAATACATAATTGGGGGATTTACAAGGTGTGCTATCAAGTCATATCGTCATAATGTCCTAAATAATATTTTACAATTGCTTAAAATACAAATTTTTGTGTTTCAAACAAAATAAAAATTTTTATGCTGTGCTCATTGATTCGTCATAACTGCACAGTAGAAATATAAATTATAAGCGGTAACCCACAACAGTCGTATCGTCGGCTTAATATGCAAACCTGCTAACTTCCTTTAAGCACATTTTACAGGAGAGACAAAAAACTTTTTATTTTTTCTATTTGCAGCTTAATAGATTAAAAATACAATTAGTTTTACACACTTCAAGACTTAAATAGAAGAAAAACTACATGCTGGTCGACGAGCCGTATCTTTCTCTACCACACGGCATCAAAATCTCAATTTACATAAAAAGTGGATTCAGCCGGTTTGCATATTAATCCTACGATATATATTTTTCTAGTAATTATTTAAAGACATAAGACTTTACCACTTTATGACTACCTTGTGAATTCCCCAAATATGTATTTATAAAAAAATAGACTGAGATAATGTTATCAGTTATTTAACTAGTTAAAGGAGATCTTATAAAATAATCTTTTAAAAAAGTAATTTGGTTTTAATGTTTAAGTGTAAAGCGATTCTTTTTTTTTGTTTTGACAAAACTTGACTTAAAAAAAATTCTTTCACTTATCGTAGATGAATATCTAGTTTCTCAGTCCTTTTTAAGGATTTCTCTAAACATATAAAATATTCCATTATGCCCTTAGAGTCCTGTTTTAATTTTAAAAAATGTTTAACACTTCTAATTGTTTTGGTTAATTTTGTTAAAAGAATGATATGAGAAGGTATGAGAAGAAACAAATAACTACACACATACATAAAAAAGTACGTGAAACATGAAAATGATGTCGGCATTCAAACATTTAACCCATTTTTCGCCACATTCCTGTTGATTGAACATTGAAATCGGTCGACGGGAAATGGGTTGAAATGAACATCACTGAACACCTTTGTTTGTAAGAAAATATTTTCTAAACACGAAACAAATAATTAAAAACACAAAAAAATATGTTATAATACTACAAAAAATTAAAATTTTTATAACATCGGTTAATCGGTTAATCGACTGAAATTAACCGGTTTAGTCGTTAATCGAAAAAAGCCAATTTGAAATTAACCGATCAGTTAATCGGGTAGTAATTAATCGATTAACCAATTGACGGTTAACCGAATGAATACCCTACAATGTACCGTAGTTGAAACGTACCATTCTGTATAAAATAGAATTTCCTACCGTTGTTACTTGACATTTGTAAAACAGTGATGGGCGGCTTGTATGTTACATGAAATGCGGGTATTTTTGCTCTTTTTTTTGGTACTTTTTTCAGTATAGCTATGGAATTGTGACAAAACAATGTACAATACAACATATTTTCATATATACAAATATGTTTAGATGTATAAAATCAACAAATGCATATACACACACAATGGAAATGTGAAACATACAAAAGGCTTTAAATGGTATCAAAACCTTGGTTGGAGTATGCACATTTACAATACATATATTGAAAATAATATATAAAAGATATATATACAAAAATACAACTTTGTTAATGGGAAATCTTTAATATAAATATAAAATTATTAACGTTTTTTACATACACAAAATACTTCTTTAATTAAATCACTTGGTGCTTTTTCTGCACAGCGGTCACCATTTAAACATTTTTGATTCCCATCACTGTGTGTATTGTTTTATGGATACTATTGCTTTTTGTTTATGTATGGGAAAAACATATGACACGTTTTTAAATGTTCTATAAGTGCACCAACGTGCTTACAGTACGGTGCGGTACATTACGGGTACAGCAACGTTCGCCTAACTGGGCCTTAAGATATGCAAGTTTGAAATTTAATGAAAATTTTTCTTTATGCATATCAAAATTAGCAAATGTGAAACAAAAAACTTGTAAACATTACTCCGGTGATTTCCCTTACTGCAAAGATGCAGTAGTTAAATATTTTTATGTGTACTGTTTTGGTCAATCTAAGACTTTGACCGAGAGAAGGTAATATTTAATGTAATGGGTGTAAGATGAAAACTGCTTCACCACGCCTTTTAAAAATAATTTTTAAGCTAAAAAATAATTATAATTTAAAATTTATTTATAGTTAGGAGTTCTAAAGAAGTTTTAAATATGTGGACCATCCGTTTATTTAAAAAAAAAATAAGTTAAAAATGCCAAAGGTACCCGGGTTTCTTGCCATTCACATATGGGTTAAATCATATGCATTAGCAACCGTGTTAAAAAATGAGAAAAACTCTAACATGATGAGTCTATACCTAACACTAACATCATGTTAGTGTTGAAACTTTTGCAATAGGCTTCCACACAATCATGTACTAAAATTAGTACATTTATGTTGGTAGTCATACACGGGGCCATAAATAAATGCATTGTGTCCAATCAGTGTTAAAGGCACCATAAGTTAAGACGTAACAGCACGAATTCTCTTTAATATTTTACGCATCAGACAGTTGTATTACTCCCAATGAATCCTCAATTTATTCCTGTTAAGACTCTAATTCATCATTCTCAAACATTTATGACCTTCCTAAATATTTTTTGTTGTCAAAGTAAGAGTGTAAAGTTAAATTCCATGAATACCCCACTAATATTCAAAAACAAATTTGAAGATTTCCTTTTAACAGATACAAATGTCAAGGAAGTGTTACCCCTGGTTAAACCAAAAAAAAAAAAAAAAAACATCATTCATTCTCTTTTTTTTTTTTTTTTTGTACAACTCACACGTATTTTTTATTTTTTTTTTTAACTTAAAAGTTTTCACTTTATAAAATGATTTTCAGTGTTCAGTTTTAGATTTATTTTGTTCACCTTTTTTTTTTGGTTTTTCAGTACAAAAAATGACTGCGGCATTTTTACAAAAATATTCCATTTTTTCGCGTTGTTGCAAGGAAATAAAACATAAAAAACAAGTTACGTTTCTTCTTTCAACAAAACCGGAACAACAACAAAGAAAAGAACCAACAGAAAAAGTAAAAAAGCATAGTCGGTCAAGCCTTACAATATGATACCCTACATCACAAAACTGAGAGACAAATTTTAAAAAGCGCTTCCCTCTTTGGAACCAATGGGCAATCATGGACACGCCAGAACAAATTTATGTTATCAGCTTAAGATTCATACAAGAGTTCTTTGTGTTGAATATTATGACCTATAGTCAATTCTGGACCTAAAAGCACAACATTTTACCACGATATGGAAGCTATCGTAAAAATTATTTTCGCAAAATTTTATGTCAATACCAATAATTTAAAATATAGAGTGCTTCAACTAAAATTTGGTATATATTTGGACCAAATTTAGTCTAAATACCAAAATAATAAGATGATTTATGGCCATAAGGATTTTATTCCCAAAAGAATCTTGTATGAGGGCTATGCGAAATTGCAGACCGATTCTCATTATTTTCCATAGGCTTGGTGCATATGACATTTAAAACGCAAATAAAAATTAAGTTTCATCACATCATCTTCAAAACTGAGTCCTCTAGTTTGGATACAAGGTTTACATCAGGTTTGTCCTGCCTGCTAGCCGGGCGAACATCGTAAGATCGATTCAGAAAGTGATTCTTGGTCAATCGATATACCAAGAGGTGGATCTAGGACCAATATTTTTAAGTGTTTCACACATCAACACAAACGAATAATACACTCTCCACTATTCTGGTGTGGGTATAAAAATGTGTTAAATGAAAAAAAAATCCTAAAGAAGCCGCACAATTTATTTGCAAACAACGTTAAGATGCATCTGCAACAGAAACAAGAAAAAAAAATTGTTTCACATCTGAATAAATGGATAAAATTTGTAAGGAAAACCCGCAAATAGTGTAGCAAAAAAGACCACGTAAAGAAATATGCAAGAGAAACGCTTAAATTAGTTTTTCTTTTGCAGAATCTATGATAAAAAAACGAAAACTTAAAAGTCAGTTTTTATTGTTAAATGGTAAAAATAATTGAAAGAAAGTTTGAAGGTTAACAAAGAAATGCATAAAATTTAAATTAAAATTCAAGGAAAGTTTTAGATGTTTTTGGAAAAGTTAATAATCATGTAGAGTAGATTTTTTGAAATGATTCGAGAATATTGTTAGGAATAAGTTGGATAAGCTTAAAATAAAAAGTTTCACTGAAGGTCAAAATCATTTTATAAAAGGGGTGATCAAAAATTATGGCGAGATTTGAGTTTGCCGCCACTAGCGCACTAATGTCTTTGGAAACTAGATGCTTTGAAAATGAAGTCGCGACATAGTAATTCATACAGCCGAAGAAATAATTCAGGGACCAAGTACAAAACAAAAAAAATAATCCTATAAATGTTTCTGATAGAAACCTTATTAGTGATGTATGATTACATTGTTGGATGCTGTTTGATGCCAACATGCAAAAGTTTTTATCAAACTTGTGTGTTTAAAACTAAAATAATTTTTTCTTTCCGTCCTTTTCTTTAAATTTAGTTACTTTTTGTAAGTTTTCCTTTCTATGTTGATGTTTATGGTTTTAGCTTTACATAGTAACAAATCCTGCCTTCAAAAGTATGCCTTCTAAAAGGTATAAGTTTCTTTTTGAAAGACTTTCCCAAATATTCAGTACACATTCGCTACTCCCTTCTTTAAGAAGGGAGAAAGGAAGTAGTTTAGTTTTATTTATTTTTTTAGTGGCCTTCCTTATTCCATTCTTTGGAAAGGAAACGAAGTTGTTTTTAAAGGGAGTGTGGAAGGGCTTGCTCTTTAATACAACCTGTGTAAAAAATATATAAGCATGAAATGCGGCGAGTTGGGCTTATGTCTGCTAAATTAGGGCTTCTATTAGGCCTTTTAACTCATTCTTGGTGGTATTTTTATTTAAAAATTTTAGTTTTTAGGAATAATATTTGACACAAAAATTAACTTTAATTTTTTTTACCAGTTAAAATTCACTTTTTAAAGTCTTCTTGTTGATTTTGAACTTTGTTTAAACTTTTTCACCTAAATAAACTAAATAGAATTCGATAGTGAAAATTAACAAATGGGTTAAATAAAGTGTTTAAAAAGCTGCAGTCAAAAAACAGTCTAATTTATAAACGCATCATTGCAGCTTTATAAGTAATTAATAAGCAAAAGTCGAAAAAAGAGTATTTATAAATGTTTAAGAGCCTATTAAACGTTTAATAAACATATCATAAATTTGAAATATTTATCAAGGTATATTTACACAAGGTAAACTCGTTGGCCCATATGTTTGTCAGCTGTTTACCCCTAGTTGGAACCACAACGTCAAATTGCATGTATATGTGCCAAAATTTGTACATGTGTGCGTTAAATTGTTTTTGTTTTATATGAATACAATTTTGACAAAATGGTTCCTTTTATAGAGCAGCATGTCTACACTCCCAAATGAGTCTACCTTGTGTAAATATACCTTGATATTTATTGTAGCCTTTACCCTACTTTAAGCGTTTAATAAGTTGACATTTCAATGTTTGTTAAAATAAAATTTTAATAATTGCACGAAAAATTAAACATTTTTGTCTTTTTATTTATTTTAATAAAAAAGTTTAATACGCATAAAATTTTTTTCTCTAGAAAAACGATAACTAGTGTTTGAATTAATTTTAAATATAAACTGCTCGATAGATTTTTTTGCTAAAATAATGTGGGTCGCTAGATATGTTTTCTGTTGAAACTTAAAGTCGTTATAACTTTTTGCATAAAATATAAAAAGCTATTAAGATTTATTTCAAATATTGCAAACCTTTTTTAACCATTCATTACACTTATATTTTAAAATGTCTTTCAAATAGGTAAAGTATTTGTTAAAGCAAACACAAAGTAGAAACCACATAGTGTATCGTCTGTTAGTTACTTGTTTGCCGCACGGAACAAAAATGTTTTGTTCTACATGCTTTGAATGGAACATGCAGCACAGCAATTACAAACAATAATATTTTAAATTTTGCATCAAAAATTTGCTTCATAGCACAAAAAGTGACGAAAGAAGCAAAACAATGTTTAGAGAACTGTAAAATTAAAGATATCAGGCAATGCTAGAACTCAAAATCTCTTAATATATTCGAGCTATCAAAAAAGGGATTAAATGTTAAAAAATTGTTATATAGAATTGATTTAAAACTAATTTTTTGTAAAAATGTGTCCACCAGAAACCTCCCGACGAAATTAAATTTATAACTTTATAAATTTATTTCAGCAATGACCAAAAAAGCGCTTATAACAAATTAAATTGAAGTTAAAAAAACAATTTGTAGATTTACTGCCGTATTTTAAATGAGTCAACTATTAAACTTGAAAGCGGAGAGTTCAAAGGTATTTTGTTGGGAGACTCAAGATATAAGCTGCAGACTTATTTATTCTCCCCACTATCCAAACCACAGAATGAAAAGGAGAACAAATATAATGTTGCACAGATAAGCACTAGAAACTCTGTTAAACGTTGCTTTGGGGCTTGGAAGCAACGATTTCGCTGCTTGTTAGATGGGTTGACGGTTTATCTGGCAAAAGGGAAAACATTGATTATCGCCCTAGCAGTACTTCACAACATTGCTATTGAGGAAAATGATATTGTTCCAGGTAAAAACATTTTAACCTAAAATATTTTGGCAGTTATATGTGGCTAAAAATGTTTTGTTAAAACTTAGGAGGTTTTATTTTCAAATCATCTGCGTATAAAAAATGTATAATAAAAATTGGTTAAATTATTTATTAAACATAAAGCTGTATAATCTTTTGTGGAACCAACAGAGTTTGAGCAGTAAAAATTTGATATTGCTAATAAATGATTTACATATTTCGCTTCTATTTCAATATGTAGTATGTATTTTATTAACAAAAAAAAAAAACATAAAATTATTTTAAATATTACGTTTTAAAAAACAGAAATTCATTTTAAATTGAAAACAAAACAGAAATTCACTTAAAATTCGTTCGTTGTATGATCTCGTATTGTTTAATCCCCAGTTGTATGCATCACTATAACAAAAATTACAATTAAAATAACATGTTGTTGCCAACATAAAAATACAAAAGTAATATAAAAGTTTAATTGTTAATCCACTCCTATTAAGCTTTTATAAATCTGACTTTTTATTAATGGCTTATAAAACAAAAAGTGTTTGATAACTATTGTAAGCATTAAAGCTGAAACAAGAAATTTTTTTAAATTGGACCGAAAGTCTGCATTTGTCATTGGACAAAAAAAAACTGTTGTTTTTACTTTTGATTCATTAAATGTAAACAGTCGCTGTCAAACCAACTCAAAAAGCGAAAAGTTGTACTAAAATTTTCGTTTTTTATTCGACAGTTTTTGGTTTTGACTGCAGTTTCTTAAACCCTGGTTAAATAAAGAAATTTAGTTTTAAACATAAACAAAATTGGCCTATTACGTATTAGTTTTGTAAAATCTTTTACAAGATAAATTTTCAAAATCTCTACTTTTCAATCATTTATTTTTACATACATATAAACATTTGTTTGTCAGAGTCGAAGTTTAGAATTTTTCCGCTTTGTACTTGATAATATAAATATTGTTTCTTGTAATTACTTGAAATTACAAATAATTGTTATTTATGCATGCATGTACGTATGTAAGTAGGTATACACATTTTTATTAAAAAAAATAGTTGTGGTAATTATAAAAAAGTCAATTAAAAACTATTATTTTTTTTTCTTTTTGTATTTAAAAAAAATGCCAGATTTTTTATCACTTTACTTTGGAAAACAAATTTGTACGTAAAATTGATGCAAATACAATTAAATGAATACATATGTACATACTTACAAAGTATATAAAATCATTTTAACAATTTCTCCCTTTTCAGCTTTAATCAAACTTTTTAACCACTCTCGCACACATTATTTGTGAGAGAATAAGAGCAAACAGTAATGTCAACTGGAACCGAAATTTAATGAATAAAAAAACCTCTAGAAAATGGAACTTAAATACAAGATTAAAAAGAACAAATGTTTATATAAGAGAAACAAGGCTTATCGTCATGTCTAAAATGTAAGAAAACTTTCCGTCAGACTTATTCAGCCCAATAATGAATACAAATTCCACGGGAGTTATTTCCCCTTTCCCATTTTTACAATTGAATTAACGTAGGAAAAATGGGATAAGGGAGCAAACTCCCGGGGAATTTTTATTCATAATTGGGCTGATTTATTGCTTACAACCTAGAAAGACGGAAAAGGTTCACTTTGTCAATTCTCTTTTAAACTTTGTTTTATATTTAGAAAGAAAAAGTTTAATTTCACAAAGTTTGTTTTATTTTTATATTAACATTTTTCATATTTTAAATGTTAAGATTTGCTGTCTTCTGACACTTGCACACGGAAAGAATTATTTACTTAAGCAAGAAAATTTTGCATGATCCCTTCAAAGCCGAAAATTACCTATATTTTTTCCATTTATAAAATACGTGGAAAAACATCATTTGGTGTACATATTCTGATTTTAAAAGAAGTGCCCCTTTTTTCTTAAATCCCCTTTTTGGTGCCACTTTTTTTGTAAATATCCATTTTTTTGGTACTTTTTGAAAATATCCAACGGTAACGCTGGCACAGAGAAAGTTGCTGCGATTAACAACAGGGCTATAAGATATGGCGATTTCTCGCCAAACGTGGTGATTTTGAAACGTGTTTGGCGGTGGAATTTTCCATTTCGTGACTAGCGACTTTTTTGGCGATTATTGATATAAATGGCGATTTACTTGGCTATTTTTCCCATTTATATTATTTCAGCGATTTTTAACAGTTTGTCATTTTTTGTTATCATTTTAAAGGAAATTTAGTATTCAGTCACTATTAAATTTTAATAGCATGCATGCAGGTCAAAACACTAGTAATGAAATCTATGAGGCTAAAGTTTACGATCTTATAGACTTGTGTACTTAATTTTATTTTATTTTTTTTTTGCTGAATATATGACCTCCATTTTATGTTAATTTAAAAAAAAAATAACAAACTAAACCAAATTTACTTTCGGCCACTTTTTTGTATTTTTTCTGTTTTTTGCGATTTTTGACTAAAATATTATACTACCTTTTTTTATACAAAATTTAATTTAAAAAATATGTTACGAAAACTGAACAAAATTGACGTTTGGCGATTTTTGGCGATTTCTGACATCCGGTTCGGCGATGGAGCTCGAAAAAATCTGACAGCCCTGATTAAAAAACCCAAAAAAAAAATCGTATAATGTCGTACAGTAGTTTTGACTTAACTGCCTTTTATTTGCGTGCACTTTTGACTTAACTGCACAAAATTGATACATTTTGGCATTGTTCTTTATAATCCCATACAAATTCCTTTTTTAAGTGCACTTTCTTTACCTGCTCATTTAAGATAAGTGCCCAACATTTTTGGCATTTTAAAACTATTTTCATGCAAAAAATTCAAGTTAGCTGCACTTTGACTTAACTGCCCAAAATACATATTTTCTGTAATTATTCCTCAAAATCCTTGTTTACGTGCATTTTTTATACCTACACATTTTTCATATTTTTTGGGCAGCTTTAAAATATGTTCATATGAAGCATCAAAGTTAGCTGCACACATGAAAAAATATGGTGGCCCCTTTTTCACATAAAAATCCAATTTTAGCTGTTTATAAAAACAAAAATCGCAAACAAGTCAAGTTGATATCATTGTAATTCATTTATTTTGTTTGCGTGTACATACATTTATGCATATGGGTTGTGGGTATAGCAACTTTACCACGATTATATGAAAGGAGTAGCAAATCTTAGGTCTAAATTTTAGACTCTAAAACAGAATAAAGTAGTTGTAGTAGTATTTGAAGCTGACGGATGCTCTGTAGCGCAACAAAGTTCAACATTTCGAATTTTGCGCTTCAACGGCAGCGACTACTACAACTACGTATTATGTTGACACTACTTTGAAACTGCCGTTTTTAACTTCTGACAGCTTGCAGCGCTATTCATAACGTCGTACTACAGCTGCTTTTTGATTTACCTGCACAAAAAATCGTGCAAAGGAGATTGCGCAGCTAAGTCAAAATTACTGTATAATCAACTTTTGCTACCACATATCTTTTCAATTTCCTTTAAAAGTTGCCCATATTTTGCCTAAAAAAAGGTTCCTCAAATACGTTCATTTGTTTTATAAAAACTTTAATTCTTTCATCTTTCCATGCAATATTTCAAATCAGTTGCTATGCCACATATATGTAATTAGCAACACTTTTTCCATTTAATTAAAATTATACATCATCATAGAAGTTTAGAATTGTTGTTTATATGTATACACATTTATGGGTATACACATTTTTATTAAAAAAATAGTTGTGGGAATTATAATAAAGTCAATTAAAAACTATTATATTTTTTCTTTTTGTATTTAAAAAAAATGCCAGATTTTTTATCACTTCACTTTGGAAAACAAATTTGTACGTAAAATTGTTGCAAATACAATTAAATGAAAACATGTGTACATACTTACAAAGTATGTATATAAAATCATTTTAACAATTTCTCCCTTTTCAGCTTTAATCAAACTTTTTAACCACTCTCGCACACATTATTTGTGAGAGAATAAGAGCAAACAGTAATGTCAACTGGAACCGAAATTTAATGAATAAAAAAACCTCTAGAAAATGGAACTTAAATACAAGATTAAAAAGAACAAATGTTTATATGTATAAGAGAAACAAGGCTTATCGTCATGTCTAAAATGTAAGAAAACTTTCCGTCAGACTTATTCAGCCTAATTATGAATACAAATTCCACGGGAGTGTTTTCCCTTTTCCCATTTTTACAATTGAATTTACGTAGGAAAAATGGAAAATATTTTAGATTTGCTGTCTTCTGACATTTGTACACGGAAAAAGTTATTTAATAATTAATTAATTATTACCTAAGTATTCTAAACATATGTTTGTGTGGCTTGGCCTACTCGAAATGTTTCTTTATTTAAAAAAATTTTACTAAATACGAACGAAGTAAGTTAAAATCAAGAAATTATTTTCGGTTTTCTTGTTTTAAGAAACGAAACTGATTACATCAGAAAATAAACTTCTTTCCGTGTATATATAGTGTAACCTCGGTTAACACAGCCAATAGTAATTTAGGGCGTTGCGAAAACTGAGCCTGTTGCACAACCGAGTCGAAAATGGCTGTCTTTTTTTTATTTAATAGAACAATAATACAAAATTGCCAAATTTCGTATGAATGAGCCAAAATATGTGAATGCGTTCTTTAAATTGTTTTTCTTTTATATGAAGACAATTTTGACAGCTCGGGTTTTTTTGTCATGCTCTTCCAAATGAGTTTATCTTGTTAAATGTGCCCATAGTATAACTTATCATTTACATGGTACGCTCGGAACCACAGCTGAGGATATTTTAATGCCTTTTATTGTTTTTTTCTAATTAAAACTGTCAATTGTGTTTACACACACATATACACTATATAATAACATAATTAAATTTTGACCATTTCGATTAAAAGACAACAATAAAAGGCCATTTTTTATTGTACATTTGTTGTATCTTCGAACATACCTGGTAAATAATTGATTGTACCAAAAAAAAACCTAACTTTGTGATTGCGTTAGTGCCAGTTTAAGCTGGAGGTCCACACTATGCATTCTATGCTTCTTCGCTGCTTCCGCAGCTGTCAAAAAAGTAGACTCCGTGTTATTTTACGAAGCGATTAACATGCACAAAAGCGTAGGATGCTTCGAGGCGTTGAATTCGAAAAGTGGTTTTTCTTTCTTCTTTTGTAAGCGTCACAATTTTTTGATTTTGACAAATAAAATTTTATTTTTACCTTTGTTGATGCCGCATAAAAAGAGTATGGAGACGAAAACTCCTGGTGTAGACTTCAAGCTTTACTTTATGGGCGATGGAGAAGAGAGGAATTTAAAGGGGTACGTAAGCTAGTCTACTCTCTCACTGTTCTCTCATTGGACAAAAAATGTATTTTAGTTTGTTTGCACAGAGGAAGTTGGAGGAAGTTAAAAACAGAATCAATTTTTCAGAAAAACCGACAAAAGTTGCAGCGATAAAAATCGTACACTCTATTTATGGTTTAAAATGTGTTTTTACCAACAAATCTGTAAGTCACTAAACAAATAAACCATCTTTAAACACATAAAATTGGGCGTTTAAACTACCAATACAGACCATATGATTTATCGTAGTGCTGCCACATGTTATTTTTTAATAACATATAATACATGGGACACTGATTTATAGTTGTTGAGTTTAAACTACATATAAATTCAAGTTTAGTTCAACTCAACCAGCGTTTAAACCATCAGTGATTTATTAGCCATTAGTCTATGTTTACAAGCATCAACTTTTGCTACCACATTTCTCTTCAATTTCGTTTTAAAGTTGCCCATATGGTCACATGCAGCAATCTCAACCATTTTTTGCTTAAAAAAAAAGATTTTTCAAATACGTTCATGCAGTGATGCCAGGAGAAATTTAAAAAAATCCCTACGTGTCTAAAACAAAATTCCCTTTTTTCGCTACAACCAAAAAAAAATCCCTACTCTTTTCCCTACGTTCAAAATTTGTTGTTTTAGCAAGAGGCAAATAAATACTTTTTTGTTAACATTTTTTAAATATTATAATAAAAGCATTTATTAACAACAAGAAAAAAACCAAAATAAATATGAAAATGCCATACACGCACAGAGAAAAAAAACACTCGGGATAAATCAAGTTTTTTATGATTACTTTAAGTACGAGTCGTACTCAAAAATTCAAAATACTTAAAACAATCGAAATCAATCCCGGAATTTCTTCAAATAAGTATAAAATTCTTAAATGAAGTAAAAAAAAGATTAGACTTTTCGTTGTGCTTAACCCTCCGGCTTACTCATGTTTTGATTTTCTATACACATTGGAAAAAGGTCTGGCCAGACTCATGTGTACCACGAAGGGTTAAGAATTAAATTTGAACTCTTGCTTCTCATTTAGTTTATATTTTTGGTTAAATATGTACATAAGATTTCTAAAGTAAAAACCATATCGGGCATGATGTTGGTGTTTAATCATACGGTAAGGTGTAATACGAATAAGTAAATCAATCATAATAATTTTTTTCTAAATTCTTTTTTGGTTTTTTTCAAGCACGATTTCGGGATAAAATCAACTCATTTTCGGATTATTTCAAGTACGAAATCGGGATCGAATATGGATAATTTAATTATTTTGTGATTGAAAATCCGTACTTGAACCAATCTTTCTGTACTTGATTCAAGAAAATCCGTACTCACCGTATTATTAATACCGCTTCGGAATGATTTGAGTACGGATGGATTAATTTTTCTTTTGAGTGCACATATAAAAATTCAATTTCAAAAATTTGACTGTGTGACATATATAAATGTTTTCTTTTTAGTGGAAACATCCTTCATCCATTCCTTATCCTTTAATCTAGAGACAGAACATAGTCAAACTTCGTATTTGATTTTTCATTTAATAATCTTTTGTTTTTTTAAGAGCTTAATATGTTTAAAAAACACGTATTTTAAATAGTTTTTTTTTAATATAAGTATCTAATAATTTTTAGCAAACTTGTAAAATTTTTAAAAAAAAATATTTTCTTCAGTTCCTCTGAACTTAAAAAAAAATTCCTTTTTAAAATATATCCTTCCATATCCTTAAAAGTTTTCATTCAAAATTTTTTAAAAATTCGAAATTGTATTGTTTTAATCCACTTAGTTTAAAAGGTGTGATTGGCTTTTTACAAATTAATTTTTATGTAGAAATTTCATTAATTAGATATTCTAGTTCGCAAATGCGAAAGGGAAAAATCTCAGAGCCTAATTATATATTAGGAGCGCCATAAATATTCGGGTTCACGGCTGTAAGGACTCTTGGTATAGGGTTTCTGTTAAAAAAAAAAACTACATTTGTACCACTTAAATGGTATTGTATATGAAAAATTTTAATTTTTAAATAATAATGAGACGCATATTTACGTATTTTTTTAGACAATATAATGGATTTGAGATAGTATTATAAAACTTCCCTACATTTGCTTTAAAATAAAATATCTGTCCTTTTTCCCCTACGCTTGAAATTTTCCGAAAAAATCAATACAAACGGGGAAAATTCCCTACTGTTGGCATCACTGTATTCATGAGTTTTATATAAACTTTAATTCTTTCATCTTTCCATGCAATAATTCAAAACAGTTGCTATGCCACAAATATGTAATTAGCAACACTTTTTTCCATTTAATTAAAATTATACATCAGCTTGTGTTAGATATAATTAAAAAATACAGCAATATATAAACAGTGATGCCAACTTTTTGAGAGCAAAAAGCACTTTAAAATTTAAAAAAAGTACTAAAAAGCACTATTTTTAACAAAAAAAGCACTAATCCGTTTTTAAAATTTAATTAAACACAAAACAAATTGCCTTCGGCCGAATATTAAATACCTCCAACTTTTTAACTCCAAAATTTTAAAAATAGCGACGGCGTAGATGGGGGACCATTAAATAATAAATATATTTACATTTGTATATAAAAATGTTTAAATGTATTATTATTATCTTCAATAAAAATAATATTATCCAAATCATTTGGAGTTTGAATTGGCCATAAAACAGTTTAAAAGTAATACAGTGCGAGCCCGATTTAAACATGTTTTAAACTTTTTAATACGTTTTTTCTACATGACTCAAAATCTTTGTTTATTTTTCCATTTACAATTCTTAATATTTTTCAAGCCATTTTCTATTTTTGAAACAGTGTCTACATCTTTAAAAAAATGTTTACCGAAAACAAATACATCGTTTTTATTACGATTTCTAAATATGTTGTCAACGCTTAAAAGTGTAACGTTTTGTAAAATTTCCAAGTTGCTAGGAAGCCTAGCTCAAACCTCGTAAATAAAGTTTTTGGTAAAACGAATGCAACTTTCTTTTATCACTTTTTTTTATCATTTGAAATCTTAAAATCTTTAGAGGCTTTCTCATAATTGTACTCCAAATAGCTAATATCATCTAAATCATCCTCTATATAACCGAAGTTTTAAAAAATGGTAAAAAAAAATAAAAATTTTAAAAAGTATTAAAGGCACTAACGAAAAATTGAAAAGGCACCAAGTTAGTGCTTTTTCTTAGTTTGGCACTAAGGATACAATTTTGGCGTTTTAAGGCATCAAAAAGCACCATAAATAGTGCCAAAAGCACTAAGTTGGCATCACTGTATATAAACACCCTCTGCCCAGCCTACCACACGTTTGCTCTATTTACCAAAACACTCTCTTTTGGTGTGGTAGGTTTTGTTTGACGTACAAAATTTGTAAAACAGTTGATGGTGAGATCTTGAAAATGCAACACGTTTGTCGACGTTGTTCAATAAAATAATACCATTGCAAGCAAATAAAAAAATTATTTAATTAATTACTAATTAAAATATTTTACTACACAGTTAAAAAGTAAGTGCTCAGTATTAAAAAAATAAAGTGAAGTGAAGTGACAAATATTTTTTAAATTAAATAGAAAAAAAAACAAAATTAAAATAACCAAAATTTATAGTTTGGTGTATACATATATTATAAAAATGTAATAATAACAATAAATATCGATTTTATACAATAAATCTCTAAAATGTAAAATCCAACTAAGAAAAAATATAAACCCTAATTAATTTAATTAAATCAATTAACATGTACAATATAAATGTGTATACTAATAAAACACTTTCGTAGATGTGCTGTATTTTAATATTTCATGTGTTTCTTTTTTGTTCATCAAAAACATGCAAAGAATTAATTGTGTGTATACGGTGGTGAAAATAACTAAACCGGCTTTTACATACAAACAAACACACTTTGAGTTCTGTTGTGTTAAAAAGAGACAAGCGTATAAATAGGAATATGTACAATAAATTCTCTTCACCTTACTGGAGAAGAGAATACTGTAACAATGTTGAAGAGTGATGAAATTTTTTCATTGACTTCGTTTTGTTTTGTTTTTTCGTATATTTTATCTCACTGTAGTTTGTTGTTGTGTTCAACTAAGCCAATAATAAATAAAAACAACAACACACATAAACTAACACTAACAATTGATTACATTGAATTGTTGATTAATGGAAATAAAAAAAAACTAGAGTGTTGTTAACAGTCACAAATTTAATTAATTTAATTATTCAATTAATATGTAGTTTAATTAATGATTGAAAGCTAAAGTTAAGAAAAATTTAAATTGATTTTTTTAATTAATTTTTTTTATAGTTTAACTTCATAATGGATATTTCAGAAGATGACGATTTGGCTTTAAAAAACCTTCTTAATGAATGGAATTTGGCCCATCATTATATATATTTTATAGGTAACCAAATTTTTACAAATTGAATTAATTTTCTAATTTTTATTTTTTTTTTAAATATTTGTTTTAGAACAAAAAATATCCCTTAAAGTTTTGACCATCTTAAGACCCTCGCATATAGACAAATTATTTTCAAATCTGCCCATAGGAGATCAAGCGTTATTTGAACATAAACTAGAGCTATGGAAACAAAATTTGCTATTTTCTAATAACACTTTTAGTTTTGATTCGAACAAAACAAAAAATGTTAAAGAAGTTGCTGCCAAAGCAAAAACTACTCCAGTGCAAGAAGAAAATCTAGAAACTAGAACCACAGCAATTATAGTGCCACAATTATCTGTTGCACCATCTATACAGCAAACATCTTTGACGCGTAAAAGCGTAGAACAGCCCAAACCAACTTCTTCTTATAATCTGCCTTCAACTTCTAGCAATACTATGAAATCGGCTTGCCACTTAATGCCGTCAATAGCAAAGCAGGCGGCCATGGGTCTGGTACCAATGCGCTATAACTTACGCACAATTTTGGAAGAGACCAGTGGTGGTCAAATGATTATGAATTACTATGACAAACATAAAATTTTGCGTGAAGAACATCGCACGGCTTTAATAAATGTTATTGGTCGTTATATTGATGCGAATGGTGGTGGTTTAACCTTGTCCGAAAGTGGTCAATTGGAGGCCCAAATCGTTGAGTTATTTCCCACAGAAAAGGCCGAATTTTATCGCACCAATAGGCGTGGTCGTATCTATAATAAAGTGGCCAATATGAAAAGGGTTTACAAGAAATTTATCATGCCACCGGATGAGCATTCTGTTGTTGGCTCCATGGATAATTCAATGACATCGGCACCCTCGTCACCGGCTGACCTAATAAGTTAGTTAATAATTTAGGAGTTCTATCTAGTATGGAAATTATTTTGTTTTTTATCTTTTTGTAGAAGAAGAAGAAGATGAGTATGATGAATATTCGATAAGCGAATTTCGCTCAAAATCTAATACTCCCGAAATGTACTTACAATTTTGGAAAAGCACACAAAAGAGACGTTTAAAAAATATTGAAGATATTGAGTCTTTGTCGCAAATTTTAGAAAAGTGGCCGGAATATAAACAACATAATGCTGTTGAATATGTAAGTGAAGTTATCCTAAAATTAATTCTCATCTGAGTTGTATTATATAAATCGGATAAAGACCCTTTAGAGATCAAGAGCCGAGCAAACAACTGTCAAAAGTTCTCAGGACTGATATTGAGTAATTTAGTATTACGAAAATTCTAATTAGTAAAGCTCAATTTAGAAGTAACAAACCCACTACCCACTCCTTTAAAATTTCGCAGATACAACCCAGCCAGTATTTTGTATCATAATCAAATATTTTATAAATTAGCTTTACAAGTTAAATAACCGCATCTGGTTCCCTACCGATGAGTCTCCGCAAAGAAGCTGAAGGGTAAAAAAAGGTTCGAACATGATTTAAATTTTCAAAAATTTCAATACAATCATAAGTTAAATTTCCTGGAAACTAATCAAGTGTCCAACAAACACTGAGGTTTGATTTCAAATTGAAAATGAGTTTAAATCAAACCTTTTCTCAAACGAAAATAATGATTGAAAATAAATAATAATTTGAAAATCATAGCATTCTCAGTTAAAAGGGAATTTATTTTCAAATTGAGAATTGCATTTATTTTCAACTTTTTTACAAACGTTATTCTCAAATTTTTTCAAATGTGGATTTTCTTCACTTTCCCGTTTAATTTTTATTTTTTTATTATTTCACAAGAAACGTTATTCTCAAAGGTTTTCCAAAGGCGAATTCACTTCACTTAATAGCTATGTAATTTTTCTTCAATTGTAAAACACACCTAAATTTAATCACCATTTTTTATTGTTTACATTTATTTTTCTCTTCTGTGTTGCCAAGTTTATTTCTGATTTGAGAATAACATTTGATGACAATTTGATATCAAATTGATAAACAATTGAAAAAGGTTTGGAATCGTGGTGGATATCAAATAATAAAATTCATTTAATTTCAAAGGTTTGACGTCATGTTTATTGGGTTGTCACTATCCTGCCATTCTAGTCTTGATCATTGTTGGGGGTAGTGCACTTAACATTGATTTAAATCAACAGTGCACAATTACTAAATAAAACGGCAAAAAAATAAGTTTTCACACTTTTTTTTACCAACAAAAAAACCAATCATCACTAAGATTGTTATTTTTTAACTACCACTAAAAAAACTTTAGTGACATTACAAATCTTTTCACTATCACTAAACGCAGATTGAATGCAAAAATCTACACTCAATTCAAAAAGTGCAACATTTTAACTTGCAATCAAAAAAGCTGCATACATATATTGTCTCACTAAAATTTAAAAAATGTAACTTTGCATAAGCAAAGAACATTAAACAAAATTAAATTTTGTTAACAGCGGTATAATTATTGGCTTCAATCATGAAAAAACAAGTTTCTGATTTTAAATTTAGTGCAACAATTTTAGTTGCACTCAAATGAGTGAAGAAAAAAAAGTTGCAACAAACTGATGGTTGCTTTTTTTAATTCCAATTAATTTTTTTTTTAGTGCAAAATTTTTTTATATCACTATCACTCATGTTTAGTGAGGCTGCAAATTTTCAATTCATCACTCCACATCAACAAAATGATTGCAATATTTTTGCACTATCACTAAGTGTGAGTTGAAACTGCAAAATGAGTACACTACCCCCATCTATGGTCTTGTTGTATGGCTCTTTAAAAATTAATTATTTCTTGGTTTATGCCGCAAAATACTTTGCGTTAGGTAGAAAGGTCTTAATTCATTTTTTTTTTCGCTTGGTATCAATACCTAAAGTCCAACACAACTTCTTGTTAAGTCTATAAAATACATCAAATAATAATAATTTTAATTTAACATTACGAAAAACTACAGTTTCTGACTTTAGACCTTTTTGTCTACCGCCAAAGATTTATTAAAAAATCACTCGGAAAATACAAAGTAAAAAAGCGATATTAAAAGGGAAAAAATAAATAAGCAGATTTGACAATGAAAAGTAATACGGAACAGAAATTTTGACATTTATTTTTGCTTTTAATTTAAGAACTTTGTCTTTTTCAAATAACGGAGCTATTTTTTATAATACACCTTAGATAAGAACTCAAAGATTTTAGACAAAAGTTTAATATTTGATATTAAAATTTGTTATTTCATCTAGATTAATATGGATTTTAGAGCCAAATATCCAGATTCAACATCCTTTACAGAAGTATTTTATGAAAACAAACTTAATATGGAAAAGCTTTTATACAGCAAAATCTCAGTGTGCTCCGCGGGCTATAAATACTTGCAACAGTATCAAAAATGCTCAACAGGTAGAAATCAATTTTTTTTTTAAATCCTTAAAATTCCATAACTAAATTTATTTTCCAACTATTTAGAATCTCAAAACCTGATTATATTGTGGGTAATGCATCAACTGTTTCCTCCAAATCAAAAAGTCGTCATCGATGAAATGGGCAACAAACGAAAGAAACGTTATTCCATTCAATACTCGCAAAATGCTTTTATATGCATAAGAAGCTCTTTGGTGTCTTTGGAATTGGCTCTACAAACTCAACTTAGCAGCGCTACCCCACCCATGGTTCTAATTGTGGGCGAATTGGCTGGAGAAATTGATCAAATATTTGTGTACTTTGAAGGTGTACGATTTCCCATGGACTCAGTTGTTTCGGCTGCGCAGTTGGTGTGTGAACTGTTTTTCCTTTTCGATTTGGATTATCCGGAAGAGGCGATTTTGTTTTATTATTTTGTGCAAACGTTTTTCTTAAATATTGAATCAGAAATGAAAAATACGAAAATCTATACAGTCATTAATGAAATACATGCCTGTGGCACTTAGAAATAAATAAAAAAAGAACTAGTTTTTAATTAAAAAAATTAATAAAAATGTTTTAATTAGAAATTATGGGTAAGTATTATTAATTGCATCTATTAGTAAAAATTTCTTTTACTTTAAAATCCCTTCAAATCTCCCAAAACCACTTTGAAATTCTTAAGAATTTTTTAGATCAGACCTTAAGCTGTTTAATGAATTTTTTTTGTAATAACCTAAGTATATAAACAATAAAATGGCAACGAATTAAATTGAATTTAATTCGATTTCTTTACTCCAACCCACTTTTTGACAGATGTTGCGTTTTGATAATAATAATCACCCCTATCGTGAATAACATGTGGAATTTTTGTTCCCATGAAATTTTTATTCCCCTCGAAGGGGAATGTGAAATATTTTTCACGCTATCAGTTCCAGTGAATGTAAAAAGAAAGTTAAAAATCAATGAAATTTTTTTTCAAAAATATACACGTATTTTAAAGAAAAGTTAAAATAATGAAGCAAAATATTAAGTATTGGAGGGATAGTTTGATTACAACGTTAGTTTTTTGCACTTTTTAAATTTTATGTAGTAAAATATTTTCCCAAAATCTGACTTCGAAAGCTTTACAAATCCACAGGTAATCGACCTGTTGTTTTACATTTTGTTGACCACTATATCGGTTTGTGCCTTATTAACGGAAATAGCCCTTAATATTCGATTTATAGGAGGAACTACTTACATATGTACATGTTATGTTCCCTAGCAAAAATAAACAAATAAACAAATTACGAGGGAAAAATCTTTTCACGATAACTGCCCGTCTATACCAGAGATAATTATTGCGACATATATTGCAGTAAATGTCAAAATTATGTTATATTTAATATAGACAGCAATTTATTGTACATATTTATTGCCGGCAATTTATGTTGCAATAATTGTTAGTCCATTTTTGTTGAAAATTATTGCTAACATAAAACGTCAAATTTGGTTGTCAACTGAAAAAAGAAGCAAAAAAGAAAAGAACAAAAGCAAATTGTGTGGGTAAGAAATTAAGTTTGTGCAATTGTAGCAAATTATAATTGTAGTAAAATAAATTAATTAATGAATTAAATAAACACTAAAATAAAATTGCAAAAATTATTTTTATTAATATACATTTTTTTCTTATTCGATCTTTGTTATATAAATTTTTATTAATTTGCTTAAGCTTGAGTTCTTTTTTATATAAAAATATAAATTTTATTTTAACAAAAAAAATTAATTTGATAAAAGTTAATATTTTTACATAAAAAAAGATCTCAAGATTAAACAAATTAATATACATTAAAAAATAAGTCGAATAAGAAAGAATTTATATTAATAAATATAATTTTTGCAAGATGTCGTCATTTTTACACTGCACCTTCTTCCTTGATTTCTTTAAAATTATGAGTTAACATAAATACGTTTTCCCATGCCATTAACATAAGCTGAACAATAAGAAATATTTCTCTGTTATTCTGCTGACGTTATTGCCAACTTGCTGAGATATTTATCTTTAGTGTAAACCTAGGGTAAGGGGAATTTTTTCCCGTAAACATTTTTTCACGTTATTATTCTCATTTGAATTAACTTTTTTTCATGGGAGTTTTTCATGATCGCAAATATGTGAAAAGGGGAATAATTACGAGGGAAAAATTATTCACGATAGGGGTGAATTAAACTACTTGTTGCAAATTTTCAAACTTTAACTGTAACCGTTCTTCAGAAATACTGTGATTTATATTGTCTTTGTGTGGGAGGTGTCACGCCTACTTTTTCAATTCAGCTCAGTATGACAGGCAGATGTTGTGTATTAATATCCAATCAAAACTTCAGTATATTTGTGGATGGTAAACTTGTAAAATATCTTGGTATACACCTTCAGAGTAACCTATCGTAGGATATGCATATAAAAAACTTGAAGTCAAAGATTGCATCTGCCACCGGTTTGATTTATAAATTTAAAAACAAATTTAACGTTAAAACAAAGCTGATAATATACCAAGCCCTTATTCAAAGTCACCTTAATTATTTGGCGGTTGTGTACGCGTGGAAAAATAGCAATGAGCAGAAAGCACTTCAGAGATCTCAAAATAAAACGTTGAAAACTGTATTCAATCTTCCATTGTCTTTTTCGACCATGCATTTATATAAAGATATAACTGCAGGCATTCTTCCCGTATATGGCTTATACAAAACGCAACTTTTAATGTATGTTTATAAATCTTTACATGATATTGGTCATCATACTATTCAATTCTCCAGGAATCAATATACCTTTAATACAAGAAATGCGAGTAATCTAAGAGAGGCTATTTGCCGCTTAGAAAAAAAACAAAGAATGGAACATATGGGTAGTTTAGAATACAACAAGTTACCGGAAGCCTTAAAAAATATCCAAAGAATTTCCGTTTTTAAGAAAAATATTAAAGAATATTTATTTGCATATTTACAATTGCTTCTAATGTAGTAAAACGAGCATGTACTATAATAATATCATTAAAAATCTATTTTCATTTTATTTATTTTTTTTTTTTTTTCTTTTTTATTAATATGTATGAAAATGTTATTTTTTTCTTGTATAAATTGATAAGTTTTTAGTTCTTTGCCAACTGGCCTCAATAATGTCCTATGGACGCTGAGGCAGGCAATACCTTTTTTGTAATAATGAAATTTTTGAATAAATAAATTTTAATAAAAAAAAAAAAAAAATAAATAAATATTTGTAAAAAGTTTGAAAACTTTTACTGTTACCGTTCTTCAGATATATAAAAATCTATATTATCTTTGTATATGAAGGTAGTGGTAGTGGCCACTTTTCCAGCCAAATCCACTTTTTAACAGATTTTTTTGTATTAATACCCAAATTACTTGTTCCAAATTAGGAAACTTTTGCTGTAACTATTCTCCAGATATATAGAAAACTAACTTGCCTTTATTAGTACAGTCACGCCCATTTCTCCAATCCAGCCCACTCTTTGGCAGATGTTGTGTATTAAAATCCAAGTCATTTGTTTTAAATTTTCGAACTTTTACTGTAACCATTCTCCATATATAAGGAAGTTGATTATATTATTGTATGGGATGTGCCACGCCCATCGGGAAACTTTTGCAAGCTCTTCTTTCCACAAAACCCATTTTAGAATATTTCAAATAATAAAATTAAAAACTTACTGAAATCGATCCAGCCGTTTTCCGTTGCTGTGATTGGCAACGCACTTTATTTCATTTTGATTTATGTAGAAGATTAATGAAATTATTGAAATTTAAACAAAAGTGCCCACCAACTTTCTTAAGCTTTTCATAATTTATTTTATAATTTCCCTTAATTTCAATACACATCACTTGTCACTGACATGTCATCAATTCAGTTAATTACCATATTTCATTTTATTTATTAATATTTTCTTCATTTCTTTAATTGCTTCCATTTTCATTGATAAAGCATTTAATTCAATGTGTACAATAAAGAAAAGAAAATACTTAGAATTTCATTTTATTCCTTAAATCTATATAAAAAAAGAATACTTAAGAAAATTTCCATTTAATTACATTTTAACAAGATTTAATCAAAAACACAGGCCTCCTACCACTTTAAGTCCTTTCTTTCTTTCTTTTATTATTGCGCCTGAGACTGAGTGGAAAAAACGACGGCGCGCGTTAAATAAAATTTGTAATTCAAATGTGTTTTTGAAATACAAAACAACGAGCCACCTTCAAATTGTAATAAAATATTTGTAAGTAAACAAAGCAGCCACGAAGAAATAGGAAAACTTAGCAGCAGACCAACTTTTCGTTTTCTCCTGAATTGTTTGAGGAATTAGAAAATTTCTATAGTCCGACCATAAAGTAAATACCAACGAAGAACTAAATACAGACCAGCAACTCAAAATAAATATTTTCCAAGTACAAACACAAATATTGTGGCTTTTTTTCTAAGTAGTCAATACAACAGTAACTTTTCAATGTAAATAATAAAATTTTCCTTAGGAAATCAAAGAAGTTGATAACACTCTACAAAAAATATGGAATTTTTATTATAGATAAAATCTTTCTGTCAAAGAAGACAAATAGAATAGAAAGAGATAGAAAAAATGTTTTCTAAAAATTAAGGACATGTGAAGTAACAACAACAAGAGTTTTTCATTTACCCTGTAGGAAATGTCACTAGTGAATCAATAATGATTTACTCCCGAAAATCTGTAGCAAAATTAATGTTGAAATCCCCAATTTAAGGAAAGGTCCTCTATATGGCAACACTGCTCACTGTTAGGATACTTCGAAGAACTAAACTTTAGTTACTAAAGACTTTTTTTGCAAATTTGTTTAAAAACGATTACCATTCTCTTTATAATTTTGAAACACCGCTCTCAGCTTTCTCTCTTTCCGAATATAAGTAGGCTTTACTTAAAAAAAGATTTGCTGCAAATTTTACTTTATACCGTCTCCCAAATTGTAGTACTAACGACTAAGTGGATCTTATAACTAATTTAAGCTTAACTAAAACTTGAAATCAAATCAAGACATACATTATTAAGCTAATGCATTTCTCTTTCCAGTCAGGGCTGCCAGACTTGAGGATTTATCCCCAAAGCTTGGAATTTCATGCGAACAAAAGGATTTGGGGATTGCGGATTTTTTTGGAGATTTAAAATAAAAATTCGGGAATTTTTTGGGGATATTTCCCTTTTTATATTATTTACGCTAATTTTTCTTTGTTTCGAATATAAACTGTCAAAAAAGTGGCAAAACTTTTATTTTAATCTTATCAACAACCAAGACGGTGTAAATAGTACTGATTAAGATTACCATTTTTGTTGAGTGTGTAAAACGTAACTTATAAGCTTTTGTTAATATTCTTGAGTGAGTGTTTTAAAAAAGAAGAATTTAAAAAAAGAATCTAAAACCATTGACAACACATATAATTTTTGATTTTTAAAATTCAATTTTCAAGCAAATATGTCTTCCCCAAAAATAAGTAAATATTAAAGACAATATAATAAAGTTTGGGAAAATATAGCCTAGCGGCTATTCGTAATTATTTGTGATGCTGTATTAAATAAATGACGAATTAATGTATTTTTATTGTTGATTTTAAGGATGGCTAAAACCAATTGAACAAGCTCCAAACTCGTATACACTGACTTGCTCGTCTTCAAAAAACTGCATATTGTTCTGTTTGTACATAATTCCTCACTAAAATCGCATAAAAAGAATTTAAAAAAAAAACAGCCGAAACAAGTTGCTACAAACAAAATAAAATAATTTTTTTTAATAAACATTTTTTTTTTTTGGGATTTCTTATTATAATTTTTTTTATTATTTTAAAAAAAATTTTAAGTTTGGTCAGAAAAAAAAACCAAAAAAATATATTAACTTTTTAAAGTTTTGTTTTTGAATTTGAAGATTTTTTGGGATTTATTTTTTGGGGACGAGAAAAAATTACCTGGCAGCCCTGTTTCCATTCATGAGCTTTTTCATTAAATCTACATAAACAAGTAATAAATGTGGCAAAAACTCCATCTTTCCATATATACCAATTGTAGGTTACTCTTAGAAAATATTATAAGCAAATAAATTTTGAAAAGATACATAAAAACATTTTTGATATTTTATTTTCAACCACATTAAAATAAAACAATACAAATACACACCACACACTCTGTACTCTACACAAATACACACTTTTACCAACAAAAAGTTATTGGTTAATGAACAATTTCTATGTTTTGCTCTTCCAAAAAGCTTCACATTCAAAAAGTTCGCCTCCATCGTTTTACCATATTTATGAATTTTTGTTGTCCATCACAAAAAGAAAAAAACAACAAAAGATTTCAAATATAAATTAAATGCTCATTTGCGGGTAATAAATGGAAAATATGGTTGCATTTTATGAAAAGTAATAAAATCCTTAGTCCTATCTCTCTCCCTCTCCATCTCTATTACTTACTCCCGAAAGAACAGTGGGTGTTGAAGGTATTTTAAGGGATGCCCCTAAAGAAAAGATATGATTTTTTAAACCACAAAATAAATCAAAGTAAATATTTTATATTGGAATAAATTTAACTTTATTTTATTAGATTAAAACTGCTCTCTTTTCGCCGCCTCGTTAATGGCCTAAAAGAGATGGCTGACGAAGAGGCAATAAATTCTTAATATAATTCAATGATTTTTCTTAACCAAAAAGATTCAGACAAGAGAAGGTAAAAGACAGTTGGCACAAACAAGTTGGTTTGTTTGTTTGTCTGCTTTTAATTAAATTATCTTGGAAATTTAACAAAATTAATTCAAGAATATGGAAATTTTGGTTAGATGGTTGAATAAATAAATAAATATTGGGTTTATTTCAAATTATAAAATGTATTTATATTTGGAGTTTTGTTATTAAAAAAGCAATCTTTAGGGAATTTTAACTTACTTAATTATACCGCAACTTCGAATTGGCTTAAATAATTTAAAATTTATTAACAAGAAGAGACAGTAGCCTCAGTAAAATAGTAGCTTTATGAAAACTAATCTTAAGATGTACTTTTAGAAAAGTGCCCTTTAAACAAAAAGGCAAAAGATACGTATTTATATGGAATTTAACGACACTGATTTTTGCCAATACGATAGCGATATTCAGAAAGAAATATCTGGATATCAATACACATATTGAATTTGATTTCAAGTTAAATTTTACAAAATTCAAGCAGAGTAATTATTTTATAATACAAAATTACGTTGTTAGAGATTATTAATATTTAAAATTAATGTAAATAGGAGTTATGTTTCAAAAACAAAATATTCTTAACTTTTGCGGAGATAGACGATATCGCAAATCTGTTTGAACCAGACATGCAGTGTGAAATAGCCTCTCAAATATGACAAATCTCATTTAAAAACATAAGTAGTTTGAGTAAAGCATGTCGTTGCGTCAGTAAACAAGCCGCTGTGTCTCATGAAATATTAGGAGATCTTAGGTTTTTCTCGAATTCTATTTAAGCAGAACCTCATCTTAGAGTGGTCAGAGGCTCATCGCACTCGGATTGTCTTATAATTTTACCCCAAACGCTCCAAAAGATATTTCTCTTAGACTTATCAGTACTTTAAGAAGGTTTGGAGGTACAACACTTTTGTAATGCAGGGCAGTGTTGCCAGAAGTAGGGAAAAATCCAAACGTGTGGACATTTTTGATACTTAAATAGAACCGTAGGGAAAATCGGAAAGATTTTTCATAATCTCCAAAATGTAGGGATTTTTCGTCATATCGTATTATTTATAAAATAAATGCTGAGAAAAACGTTTTTTAATGATATTTTATTGTCCAAACGGTTGAAAAAAAGTTTTTCCCCTAAAATAGCTTCAAAATATATTTCCAGAGTTGGTTGTGGTTTGAAAAGTTGGCGACACTAATATGTTTGTATGTATATGTTTTTTCTAAGTTATCATTCAATAGGTGTGATACCATACTTTTTGGGTAAAGTTCGGTAAAATGAGAGTAAAAAAAAATTTCTCTCACTAAAAGACAAAAATGTACAAAAGTATGGGAACAACAACAACACCAAATTTCTGATCCAAAAGGAAATGTTTTAATAAATACATAAATGACACATTAACGTGCATAGAATTAAAATTCAAGCATTTACTTACATATTTCAACATTTTCTATTGTTTATTTTATAAATGTTTCTTATAAATATTTATTATTTTGGTTAACTTGCTTGCGGTTTTTTATTTTTTATTGATACAGCTGATTGTTTAACAATTTTATAAATTTGCCCAAAAAAAAACTACGGGCAACTTCGTACAAGAAGAAGAATTGATATACATTTGACTGATATAGACGTTGTTTATAAAAAAGAAAAAATTGCTTCTGATTGTGAATCCGAAGCATGCACTTTTAACTATTTGTCCAACCTCGGTAAAAAATGAACGAAATTTCTCGGAAACATGATAATTAGTAAATAAAATCAGGAATATACTTTTTGCCGACTTACTAAGCGCTTTGAGTAAGTCAGAAAGTTATTTCCTAAGCCTTAAAAAAATGTTATATATTTCTTTAAAGTATTTTATCTATTTTATTAATTCACTTTTTGATCTCATATCTTGAGTACCTTAATTTTATTTTGTTTTTATTATTGTTTTATGAATTAAATTGTTATGTTTATGTTATCTTTTTATCTTGTATCCAGAGCATAATAATACTGAATAAAAGCATAATAATAGGGAATAAGGGCGTGAGGTAATAATAATTCAAGTTCCTATTTCAATCTTCAATTATAAAGTTTTTTTCATTAATTAATAACAAAATTTACTTTGTATTATTTATATGGAGCGGGATCCCGGGATCCCGGGAAATTTAAAAAAAGTTTCCCGCTTTCCCGGGAATCGAAAAAGTCCGGGAAAAAAAAACTCTATCTGAAACGCAAAAGGCCCTTACTAACGAAAAATTAAAAATCAACATTTTCATTGATTCTGATGCAAATAAAAAAATTTTGGAATCTTTCGACTAAAATTTACGATTTAATTATCAAAAAACAAAAGGCCCTATCTACAAAAGATAATATGCTAAACGCTAAAAGGCCTAACTGAAAATTGGCATAACATGCAACGTTGTCAATTGTCAAAACAACTGGAAGGTTTTACAAGAGAAATAGGAAAATAAATATATTTTAAACAGTTTAAGGCGATTTATTAATTTATCATTTTAAATAGTTTTTGCTTCTACTTGAAATTTTCAAAATGTTAGATAGGTCCTTTTGCGTTTTAGGTGACGAAATATGAAAGACAAAATAATAAAGTTTGGGAAAAAGAATGCTAGGCTATTGGTAAGAACGTACTATGCATCGAAGTACATATTTAATAAATGACGAATATGTGTATTTTTATTGTTGATTTTAAGGATGGCTTAAACCGATTAAACAAGCTCCAAATTCTTATAAATTGGCTCATACGTCTTCAAAAACAGCATATTGTTCTGCTTGTAATTCCTCACTGAAATCGCATAAAAATGTTTTAAAAAAAAACATGCCGTAACCAGTCGCTACAAACAAAATAAAATAATTTTTTTTACTCAAAATTTTTATTTGCGGATTTCTTATTCAAATTTTTCTTACTATTTTTAAAAAACGTAAACAAAAAAATATATAAACTTTTTAAGGTTTTGTTTTTTAGGTTGGAAATTTTTGGGGAATTTTTTTTAATTTTTTGGGGTCAAGTAACAAAAATACCTGGCGGCGGCGTGTTCAGAGCTAATGCTAAATAAGTCGCAAATTTTTGTGACTCAGAACTATTCCTCATATCTGTTGATTAATTTATAATGGTTTCTAACAGTGTTCGAAGTCTCTTAACTAGCAGAATAGCGTCAGACAATGTAGCAGTGGCTTTGCCTATGGATCTTGGAAGTAACCTAAAATTTTTAGCAAAATGGTTCTTTTCTTACAGTCAATAATGAAAAATAAGTTAGAGAGCTACATTCGACTGTACATTCACCCAACGTTATGCAGCGTCTTAGACCACACACCAACAAACACACCAAATTTAAACAATTTTTCTCCTACCGTTCTCCAAATATAAAGAAATGTATTTTGTGCCACGTCCACTTCTCCAAACCTGCCTATATTTTGTCGGATGTTGTCTATTGATAACCAAGATGCCTGTACATAATTTGGAAACTTTGGACTCCTGCCTGCTGGAGAATCCAGATATACCGAAGTCTAGTTATATATAAGTCTATAACGAAGTACCACGCCCACTTCTCCAATCCTGCCCACTTTTTTGGGATATTTTTGATTTAAGACCGATACGTTTTTACCTGATTTGGAACCTTTGGCTCTTGCTGTTCTCCAGATATACAGAAAAAAAGAGATTAAAAAAACAACAACAAGGGATTTATGGCCGATCCGGCTGAATTTAAATAGCACACAAGCCAGGGCTATATGTGATATAAAAATAAAACAACCTAGTCCCAATATTTTTTGGGGTCTTCCGAAAGCCTATTTCAATATACTACACATGGACAGACGGACATCGTTAAATCAACTTCGCTACTCATAAGTACCCAGAATATACACACCTAATGGGGTCTAACATCAATATTGTAGAAATAACCAACGGCAGGTTAAACTTACATATCGTTGCCTAAAACGCAAAAGGCCCTATCTAAAATTTTGAAAATTTTCTAGAAGAAACAAAAAACTATTTAATATGATAAAAAACTATTTAAAATGATTCTTAAACTATATATGATTTATTTTTTTTCTATTTTTCTTGTAAAATGTACCAATTGTTTTGACAATGGTGCGTATTATGCAAACTGTAAGTTGGGTCTTTTAGCGTTTATCAAATAATCTTTTGTAGATAGGGCCGTTTGTTTCTTGTTAATAAAATTTTGGTCTAAAGCTTTCAAAATTTTTTTGGACATCTGTGTGGAAGCAATACATCAGAATCTATGAAAAAGCGGATTTTTGATTTTTGGTTAGTTAGGGCCTTTTGGGTTGTAGGTAACCATATACCCTTTTACCTTCGGTGACAAATCAGTTAAATCTTAAAACGTACAATTACATCAAAGATTTAGCAATAAGACAACATTTCACTAATATGCTGCAAGGCAAAACGGCTAAAGCTGCAGGTCCACACACCACTCGCTTAAGGCCAGTTTACACGGTAATACAATGTATTACGACTTTGTAGAATCAAAATATTATGAAATTCTCTCCGTGTTTAAAAGAAAAAAATAAAAATCTTTTGTAAGTATAATTCATGTTTACATGGATGGTATAAGTAAAATCAAAAATAATAACAAAAAAACAGATGGTTGCAGTTTTAAATTTTTACAAAAACAACATGAAAATTTCCTGAGTTGATTTTAGTTGTTTTTGTAATTGTATAACAATGCTACCACCTTCAATATACTCTGTTAAAATACACGTCTGGTGTGATGAGAATACATAAATAAGTTTCTAAATAGTTTAGAAAAAAAGCATTTACCGACCGCTTGTCAGATTTTGTATTCGTATTCTCTCTTACTCAATACATTTTGCTTTTACATGATAAGATTTTGCTCATTCTACATAATTTTTTGCAATGTCGTAATACATTGTATTACCGTGTAAACTGGCCTTTACTGCATTTGTGCAATAGTCAAAAAATTTGAATCAGTGTTTAATGGTGGAGACAAGTTACACAGCAAATGCGTAGAGTACATTTACGCGTCAAACACATGAAACAGGATTACTTTCTACTTTTGCATTCGTCGCATGTGACTTAAAAAAGAAACCAAAAAATAATAAAACGCATAGAACGCATGGTGTCTACCTCCAACTTAAGAATTAAAAGAATCAGTTTATTATTATGTTTTGGTTTTATACTCTGCTTATTAAATATGTAATTTCTTTTATTGAAAACAGAATTGCCGATACCGATATATCGGCAAGCCAGAAGAATCGCCAATATTTCGGTGTAGGTTTCTTCCCTACTATTTACACTCTTGAAACAAATGACTTAAAAAAAACCCCTTTTTATTAAAAAGCTTTTGGAAATATCTCTTCGAAAGAAAAGTACTTTTCCTTGCCAAATGCTACAAGCTTTAAAATTAATCATACAATTTTTTTTATAAATTGAGAATAAATGAGAATTTTTTTCGAAGTGGTTCTTCTAGGTCAACCGGTAATAGTGTTATTGGAATTTATTTATCATTTTTCGCTTTATTAACAAATTTTAAATTTGAAATCGCCTTAAACAAACTCTTAATGCATATTTTAAAATTACAAAAAATGTAAAGGATTATTTTAATTTTAAAATAATTTCAATATATTTTTAGGTTTTTTACCAGCTTTAGTTCATTTTAATGGCTTTTTTTGTTTGTTTAGTATGCAATTTATCATATTTACATGCCAAAAACTATGACCAAAGTAAAAAAATACACAACATAATTTCAATAGAGACAATTTAAATTAGGCAATGTAGATATACGAGTAGATATGTAACATCCAGCGAAACTAAAAAATTTACAAAAATTCAATGACTGAAATATGATCTGAATATGAATACATATCTATCTATCTATATATATAAAAGAGACGTGTTTGTTTGTAATCGCAAAACTCAAAAACTACTGCACCGACTTTGACCAAAATTTGTGTGTTTGATGTATGAGGCATGAGGAGTGTTTCTGTGGAGTTTCGTATTTATCCGATAGATGGCACTACGTTCTTATATGTTTGTCATTTTCGTCGTAATCGCTAAATATAATGTTTTAAAATTTAGATGTATGGTATGTCACTAAATCTTTATCAATATACATTTATCAATTCAGCGGTAATTCACTAAAATACGCTAAAATCACCAAAATGAAAAAACAAAATTTATCTATCTATCTTCTATCTTCTATATCTATATATCTATATCTATATATCTATCTATCTATCTATCTATCTATCTATCTTCTATCTTCTATATATATAAAAGAGACGTGTATGTTTGTAATCGCAAAACTCAAAAACTACTGCACCGACTTTGACCAAAATTTGTGTGTTTGATGTATGAGGCATGAGGAGTGTTTCTGTGGAGTTTCGTATTTATCCGATAGATGGCACTACGTTCTTATATGTTTGTCATTTTCGTCGTAATCGCTAAATATAATGTTTTAAAATTTAGATGTATGGTATGTCACTAAATCTTTATCAATATACATTTATCAATTCAGCGGTAATTCACTAAAATACGCTAAAATCACCAAAATGAAAAAACAAAATTTATCTATCTATCTTCTATCTTCTATATCTATATATCTATATCTATATATCTATCTATCTATCTATCTATCTATCTTCTATCTTCTATATATATAAAAGAGACGTGTATGTTTGTAATCGCAAAACTCAAAAACTACTGCACCGACTTTGACCAAAATTTGTGTGTTTGATGTATGAGGCATGAGGAGTGTTTCTGTGGAGTTTCGTATTTATCCGATAGATGGCACCACGTTTTTATATTTTTGTCATTTTCGTCGTAAACGCAAAAACATAATGTTTTAAAATTTAGATGCATGGTATGTCACTAAATCTTTATCAATATACATTTATCAATTCAGCGGTAATTCACTTCAATACACTAAAATCACCACAATGAAACAAAAATTTATATGGTTTAATAGCCAGTTTTATTCCAAACATTTATGTTAATTTTAGTTTACAAAAGTCTATTTCCACTTCCATAAATATTTTTCAAATACGCGGTTAGGGTATCCAATAATTTTAAACAAACATGAAGAATCTAATAGAATTTGCTGGTAAGTAAAACATTTATTATTTTATTTTTTTTTTATTGTTTTGAAAATCAATAAAACACGTTGATATTTTATAAAATTTTAAATCTTTACTAAGGGCCAGCAAAGCGGACCGGGTTCAGCTAGTCTATTATAAAAAAAAGAAAAACTTTAGTTATTCTTATCGTAAAAACATGCTAAAAATTAATTGCAATTTGAGTTGTAGTTTCACAAGTGCTAATTCACGCCCTTCACGTTTTGAGTTGTGTTGGAGAGAGAAGGAAAGTAATGGCATTCTATTTTCCTTCTCTCCTATTAATTTAAGACTTGAAGCGTGTGAATCATCACTAAGTTTATTTTTTAAGTCTTAGGCCCATTTTACAACTTACCGATAGCTAAAGGTAGGATTGTATCGGCCGTATAAAAAGTGTTCCATTATAATAACTTTACTTTAACTCACCAGGTAGGATTTTATAAGGCCGGTTAAAGTCTAATTTAAGCTATCGGTAAGTTGTGAAAACGGGCCTTAGACTTTTTACCAGGGCCGTGGAGTCTTCAAAAAACAGATCCAACGCCGACTCCAACCGCTGAAATTTTTTAAGTCTGACTCCGACTCCGACCCCTACTCCTTCATTGATGCTAAATCTATATGAGACTTGTCCTTATTTGACTTTTAGCTCTTTTTTAATGCAGTACATTTAAGATGGTTAAATATAGCAAGAAAATATTTTATAAAAATTTTAAATCGATGTTTAAAATATTGTATCGCCAATTTCGAAGAATTTTTATTTTGGAATTTTATATGCCGAAATGTTTTGGAGTTGGAGTCGCAAGTTTTTGTAGGTACATCCGGTACAAATACCACAACTTCGGCTCTTCAATTCCGACTTCACAGCCCTGCGTTTAACTCCTGAATGCTGCTTGTTTTGTAGGGAACTTTTCCAAACAAAAAAGAGTACACAATTGATTTTACTTCATCGCTTTAAAAACTCTTTCCAGCTTGTTTGATTACTTTACAAAATTTTAGTTTATTTTTCCTTTATTTTAAAATATAATTTAAAAATCTGCATTTTTGCATATTTTAAAGGCAAAAAGCCAAAAAAAAAATCACAAATATAGTTTTACACATGCACTGCAGGTTCATTTTTTTTATGCAACCTCAGCATATTTGTCAGACATGTGTTGTGTAAAACCAACAACGCCAACACCATCAGCGTCATCAACAACATCATTGTCATCATCATCGTCATCATGGTGATTTTAAAATATGATTGATGGTAGAAATGGTTTCTCTCTTTTTCTCTCATGAATTCATAAATAATAATACTTTAAAGTCATCAATGTAAAATTTAAATAATTTTTAGTTTTAACCAGTGAAGGGCAAGACACTTCATACATATAATATTTGCACCTGTATGTGTAAAACACTCGAAGATTTTATTAATTTTTATACCCTCCACCACAATTAGTTTTGAAGAGGGTTACTAAGTTTGTCATTCTGTGTGAAACTTTTTTATTATTCATCTCAGACCCCATAATATTCTGGTTGCTTGAGTAATTCTAAGTCGATTTAGCCATGTCCGTCTGTCTGTCCGTCTGTTGAAAACACGCTCACTTTCGAAAAACTCAAAAGAAATAAACAAACTAGGTGTCAAATTGCTTGTAGTTATCCTAAGCAGTTTGGGATTGAATTTCAGCAAAATCGGTTTAGTAGGACCAGAGCTATGAATCAAAATGTGGAACCTTCAAAAACTTGATAATTTTGTTACAAAAACTAACATAAATGATGCAAAAATGCACGGAATGACATAAGATTTTGCACAAGTTCGTTCTATTCGACCATAAATGACACTGTAAAATTTCGCGAAGGTCGGTCCATAATTTACCCTAAGCCCCATATAAACACTACTCCCGGAAAACAGTTTAGTACGCCTAAAACCGTAAAAAATAATGCAATCATAACAAATTTTGGCTCGTCACAATTTTATAGGACTATAAATGATACTGTGAAATTTCGTGAAGATCGGTACATAATTTACCCTAGGCCCCATATATGCCCTACTCCCGGAAAACAGTTTAGTCTCCTAAAACCATAATTAATAACAAATCGTCACAGTTTAAGATAATAATAATAAAAAGACATCATACAGATATTACTCCTTAAACATTCGAACTGTCGGTGGAGGGTATCAAAGATTCGGCACAGCCGAATATAGCACTCTAACTTGTTTTCTTTAAAGAAATAACAACAAAAATATATGAAAATCATATGTTTCAAACCATATCGAACTTAAGAAAACTTTTTGCTAAGTTTTATGAAACTGTCAAGAAAAGTGCGATACTGATCCCGCATTCCGTACAGAATCAGATGTTTTTTTATTTTGTTTTTTTTTAATGCATTTGATAGGCTTTTCGTAAAATGTTAACCGCAACTTAACAGATCAACCTCAATCAGCGCGTAAGACGTTAGATATTCTAGCGCCTAGCTTTAACGCTGCAATGACAAACTTATATAAGAGGGTCCACGCTGTGTCATGAACAGTAATGTGAACTTATGTTGTTTAATAAAACCCATAAAATAGAAATAAAATGGAGATAAAAGCGCTAGATTGACCAAAAAGTAGCTTAATTGCCATTTCTTAAAAAAAAGCCGCCAACTTCGCTACTTAAAGCTCTGTCAAAATCTAATTTTCAAATTGTAAAGCGTTGCCGCCGCGCTATTAAGGTTAACTTCAAACATTGTGTACGAGCATGAATATTTTTGACAGATAGAAATCGCTTCACGCGCTTATTAAGGTTGACCTGTCAGCGAGCTCATGCATATTATGGTTGGGACTTAACCAAGAGAAAGAGAGAGAGAGAGAAAAAATCAATTAATGTGGTATGTACAGGGTTGATAAAGTTGGTACAATTGTACTTTTTTTGGTACAATTCAAAACTAAAAAGTACGCTGGTACCCCCGTGACTCATTTGGTACTATTTCCAAATTTTTCAAACCTACATATTTATAATTGATATAAATAGCAACTCGTATTTGCTGTCCAATGGATATAAGCGGAGTTTATTGTTTGGTGCAAATAGTCTTGCGAAAATGCAAAATGTCGTAGCTTTTTTATGAAATCTCTATTTTTTGTTATTGGATTTAACAAGACAGCTATGTTATTTTGCATTTACTCTTTTGCAAGACCATTTGCACCAAACACTGAGCTCCGCTATTGTGAATAGATTTTTGCACTTGTTCATTGAACGATTGCTTTTGCCACATTCTAAATTTAGTATCAGCAGCATATAAGCGTGATGTTGACAAATTTTTAAAAGATATAGGAAACCACTTCTGCAAAAGTTCTACATAGTAGAAAAATCGACTTCCTCTCAATTCAAGATTATTTTGGAACGAATTCGTAATATTTTTAAATATTCGTCAACAAGATGGTTGTGACGTCAAGAAGTAATCAACAGAATTATGGAACAGTGGGATCCCAATCAATTATTATTTTACTTAGAATTATTTTGAAGGAGATTTTACAAGTGCTAAATCAAATTTTATTATATTCGGACTTTCTACTCCTTTCCTGTTTATGCAGTACATATTGAAAATTGTAAACACAATAAATTTGGAAATGCAATTTGAATATGTTTGTATGCACATATTTTTAGAACGCTTGAAAATTTTATGTTTGTTTGAAATTCGAGATTGCATTTTGAAAGTACTTGTCAATTTTCCGCAAACAAGGCGATAAATTCTAAAAAGTGTAGAAAACGGCAATCAAAAATAAAAATAAATGGATTTCTCGACCCTAAAAACCGCATGATACAGGTCTGACTAGACCAAATACAATTTGTTTGCCTCCATTCTTGAATATTTTGGAAAACTAAATACTTTGAAAAACCTGGGGCTCGAAATTCATTTTTGACTATGGTTTCTTTAACAAAGTGTCTTGGAATGACTTATAGAACAAGAATCGCGATGTGCGAAAATATTTTACCCACTCTATTATTATGTATAATTAATGATCATGTATTTATTGCTTTATATACTTTACATGTACAAATGAATTCTTAGTACCTTTTCTTTTTGTTTTATTAATTTTTTTTTTTTTTAAATAAAATAAAAAAAATTATAAAAACAATGATTAAGTACTATTGGGGCCGAAAAAGTACGATTTTAAAAGTTCGTTGGTACGATATTGGCTTTCTCATTTATCATCTCTGGGTATATATGATAATGTGTCCATCACTGGTTTAAACTAATACGAGAATATTTTTTTAATAAAATAAAAGGAAATTATTGAATTGTTTTGTGCCAAAAAGGCAGTTTCTATTTGTCTATTAAAAATCAGTTTAATAGAGAGAAAAAAATAAATTTTTAAAATTATAACTTAAATAATTTAAACACAGATTTAAGTTTCTAAATGTTTTCATCTGATTTTCGGCTACTTTTTCAAATTATCTTTCAATCTCAAACAGATGTCAAAGATTTTTTTGTAGTTTTGTTTTAAATTTTTTTCATTTCTTTCCAAAACAGTTTGTTGTTTTATAATTTTTTTTTTTTGTAGTGTGATTTAAACGAATGAAAGAAAGACATTCATTTCCGTTTCCTTTTTGCAAAACGATAATAATAAAATGTCTTAAATGTTTTTACTATTTTTTTTTTTCAAATTTCTTGTCTATGTGGCTAAATTGCATTGCAATTTTTCTTGTTTATTTATTTTTAGTTTTATTGTTTTTTTTTTTTATTTTTTTTTATTTATACTTATCGGAATAAATGGAAAAAATTGTCAAATGTTTTAGTATTAAATACTTTTACGGTGATTGTGGGAATAAGATGAATCAAAGTACAAAAAACTGGAGATAACTAAGACCAAAAGATAAGTTGAAGGAAATTATTTTTTAACAATAAAAACCCTTTTTAAAATTGAAAAAAAGAATTTTGCTAAAAAAATGTCTCTTGTAAAAATAGCAGAGTTCGAAAATAAACATTATATACTGTATTTTAGTCTTTTGTACGGCAGAAATATGGAAAGCACATACGCTAATAGTGTTGGTGTAATAAATACCTTAAAAATCGATTCCCTGTTTGTGATCTTCGTACACAATAAGAGTACTCAACTAACACAACATAAAGATGAGAGCATATTGAAGTTCGTTCGTTTTAGTTGTGCTCAGAACATTTTTGCAAAAGAAAAAACAAAAACAGAAACAAAATACATATACATAAGTTTTTAACGAAAAACAAATTTTAAAAAAACAAATCACGTACACAATACACACACAGGCTATTTGTGTTTTAATCATGCAAACTGTCAAGCAACAGCAATAATACTAGTGAGAAAGAAGAGTTGCTAAAATTTTTTGTTAACTCATTTCTTCATTAATGCTTCAAAAAAAATACTACAGAAAATTAAAAGATAATGTATGTCTACAGAACCACTACGATTGTTCTGTTTTATAACAAAAAGCAAGACACTACATAATATTTGTTGTTTTCGTAAAAAAAGTTATGAACTGTATTAAGATTAGTGTACCAATACACAAACACCAAAAAAATAGATATCGTTCTGGGTGTGTGTACCGTACGCTAAATATTGATCGGCTTATTTTTTGCATACTGATCAGTTTATTTACGAACATTCTTTAATAAAAAAAAATTTCTTTTGGTGAAAAAAGGAAATTTTAGAGAAAATATGGACTTTTGAAAAAGTGCAAGTAATTTTTTTAGAGAAAAAGTACTTTTTTACAGAAAACGTTCTTTTTTAGAGAAAAATTATTTTATTTTTTTTTATAAAAACAGATTACACTTGTCAAGCGAATCGAAGAAAATTCAAATGAAAAAACATAAAAACCAGTGTTCGAAAATAAACGCAAAACAACGCTTCTTAGTGTTCGTGTAGAAAATCATTAAAAAAAATGTTTCCCTGCTTGTAATCTTTAAAACACAAAAATAATACTGTTCTTATCCAACTCAACAAAAAGATGAGAACATTTTCTTTCGTTCTGTTTTTTTAAACCACAAACTTCATTGTGTTCGGTTCAGCTCATTAATGTTCGTTCATTTCTGTTGTGCTTTGCGCCTTTTTGGCTGGTAAAAAAACCAAACATTTTTTAAGCATTATTCATCTTTTAACGAAGAACAGAACACTATATAGTGTTCAGCTATGTTTTTAAAATAGTTTCGAACGGTATTACGGGTTGTGTTCGTCTACATTAACACTAAAAAAATAGATATCGATCCTGAGTGTGTGAGCCGAACGTTAAATAATGTTCTGTTTATTTTCGAACACTGATAAAAACAAAAAATTGTACTTTGGTATTCAGGAAATATTCTTAAGAAAATTACCAAGTGAGGAACAAAAGTGAAAATAAAATTGAAAATAGATAATCGATTACAGCAAATTTCGACCGACCAAAAAGTTTGTGTGAGTTAGTTTTCGGGAGGATGAAGAAGAAAGATAGAACGAATAGAAAATACTGGAAAATAAAAGTTTCATTATATGGAAACGAATACAGTTTTAAAAGAGAATTAAAGAAAGATTCTGCGGCAAATGTTTTATAATCTTAACGAGGACTTACAGAGCATTAACAAACATTTATTAGAAAAATATTTTTAGAAAAAAAGCGAAAATATTTAACGAAACTTGGAAAGTTAAGAAAGCTTTTTTTCTTCGGATTAATTTGAAAGAAACTTTAATTGTGTAAGAAATACTAACGATATAACATTTTGGTTTCAGATTGTGGACAATATTAGACTCTTATCATGTAAAACTGAGTGAGCTGAACTTCAAATAATGTTCAGATTTGCACCCTTATTCGCCATTTAAATCTAAGTTTTGTGTACTTTATTTTATTTCCTTCAAACGATAATTTAAAAAATTATTTCAAGCAAATTGCTTAAACAAAATTTAATTTTTTTGCCCCTAATAAATTTATTTAAATATTGTCTATAAAATTTTTAATCCGCCCAATTACTTAAATTTCTTTTTATCTGCCGCTATTAAATCTAAATTTATTTTTTGGTGTCCAACCAAATGAAAAAAATAAAGAAAAATAAAACAACTTAGTTTTTCTAACAAATTTATTCATGAATAAAAACAATAAAAATTTCTTTTTCACCAAAAAAAAAAAGAAAAGGAATAAAAGATAATCTGTATTGTAATTTCCGTAAACGGAAATAAAAAATTTCAAGCTAAACAGCACCGAAAAATAAAATAGATAAATAACAACGAAATTGTCGCATTTTATTTAGCTGAGGTTGGGTTTATTCCTTTGTTTCCTTTTTTTATGAAAAGAATAACAAACAATAAATATAAAAAAAAGGACACAATTTTATGGTGGAAAAAATTTCAAAAACAACAACAAAATTAAGATTAACAATTTAAATTTTAAAAATAAATAAAGCAAATTTTTTAAATTAAATATTTAGGCCTAGCAACAATTATACTTACATCATCAAAACTTAAAGATATTCGCACTAAGAATTGCAATTTTATCATTTCCATTTTCGTCAAGTACTTTTGAGTTAAAATCAACTACAAAAAAAGGTAATTATGCGGTACATCAAATGTAATTGACTGTTTTAATTAACAAAATCCGAAGAAAATTCCCCCAACTCTATTTTAAATCCCTTATTGCTCAGCTTTAAACTTCTTAAAAGTTTAAAAGCAACTATTCCCAGCAAACAATATAAAAAGCAATTCCTTTTTCTAATCCTATTGAAATATTAAGGCAATTTTTCCTTCAACCGTTTGTAGAAGTTTGACATTTGAAGTACGTATGAAGCTTGTGTGTTTGCTGCGTTGCCTTTGTATTCTTTTCATACATTTTTAACATGTTTGTGCATATTTTTGTGACTAAATTATTTGAAATTGTTAAATGTTTATGGTTTTGTGTGTTTTTGATATCAGTGAGTTGTAGGCATTTCAATCGTTTTTATCTCAAACCAAAAAAAAAATCTCACACATAATTTGTACGCATACATGACATTTATGCTTTTGAAATTATTCAAATTTATAAAAATTTATTAACGTGGCCAACTGAAGTTTTTTCTGATACTTAAAACGTGATATTCATTATGACTTTATATAAAACATTGCTTAGTAAAAATATAATCACTGGGAGTTTTTGGCGGCAAAGATTGCACAAAAACATACGGCCTTATTTATAAAAAATATCAAAAAGTTTTATTGAAAATTTGTTTTATACACCATTTATAACCTTATAATATTTTCTATCGTCTAATTATACAAAATTATAAAAATTTTGGAATTTGTAAAAATCCTCTTAGGATTAAATTCTTTTGAATGACTTGTAAATGTTTGATTAATTTTAATTTATTTTTTTTTCAATAATTTAATTAAAATTGCATATCAATTAATATTTATACGATTGATTTTTATGTGTTTTGAAAAATTTTGTATTTATGCCAGGACTGGAAATCTTCGATTTTGGAATTTGTAAAAATCTTTTTAGGATTTAATTTTTTTGAATGAATTGTAAAAGTTTTGATTTTTTTCAATAATTTGATCTGGCCTAAGCAACCAGTGAAATGCGCATAGGAATAGCTTATCCCATCAACAATAAATTTCAAGTGTTTTTATCAATAATAAAAACTGGGAATTAAGCACGAATAACAAAATCTTTTGAAATTTAATTAAAAATGCTTATCAATTAATATTTATTACGATATCAACTCAAATACATACTCCCATACCTGGTTTAATTTCATGGTATCAGCCAATGTGCATGGCAAATTTTCTTTAAGAAGAAGAAGAAAAATAAATAAAAACCAAAAGTGTAGTAAATAATTATAACAAAAATTAAATAATTTGTTTTTTTAGTTTTATTTTTCTTATTTTTTATATTTTGGTAAAATGAAATTTGTTAATCTTCTTAAATAGTTGACTCAAAAAGAAGAAAAAATTTACAATGAATTGTGATCTTCCATTATTGACTTTTGAGGATACGACAGAGTAGCGATACAACAAATTTGATTATTCACAAGTGTATAAACAACTATCGTACTTCTTTGATTATTCACAAGTGTATAAACAAATATCGTACTTCTTTAAACGATAAGCCATACGACAGAGCTTGTGAATTGGACAAGCTTTAACAAACTTTAAAGTGTTGAAAATTAAAATTTTGATTAAAAAATTTGTTGTTTTCAGTTTTTTTCTATCGGGCGCAGATTTTTTAAGGGCATGACTAGTACGATGCCCGAAATAAGACAATTAGGTTACTAGATTACATCATAACTTCAGAACGACTTGTCTGATTTAGATACAATTTCGAGCAAATGATTTGGAATAAAACTCCCTTTCAATCATTAAATTTCAGAAATTAAAAGCCAGATATATTGCGAATGGAAAAAGCCATAAAACATAAACATCGGTTGACAGATCTTCAGCTCATTATTGGTTTGACCTACAGTTTATTTAAAACAAAATTTAAGTTAGGTATGAAGTGTCAGCCACACAATACACAGCAGTAAGTATACGTATGAAGCACAAAAAGCTAACTCTTAATAATTAAAAGTAATAAATTTAGAACAGTGGCGTATGCGGCACAAAACAATAATTCTCACTTTCGATGAAATACTATTAACTTCTAGTTTCATTAATGGAAGTTCACAAACATTTTTTTTTTCAGCACATATGCCGGAAGAAGTGGTGAAAATATAAAAATATTCTATCGAGTATATTTTCAGAAAACTTCATGTAAACCTTCATTGTCGTTTTTCTCCACTACGACTGTTTGGCATATGCGCCAAACCAATAATGAGCTGACGAAATGCTGACTTTACAGATAATTAAAGCAGGAAACAGAATTTTGCTATCTAAGAATGGGAGCCAGGTAAATGAGAATTTTCCCAGCACTGCTTTAAGGTTGATAGCGAAAAATTTTTCAAAAGTGAATAATCAGAGCTGATCTTTTCAAAAGAGACTTTGCATGGTTTAATAATGTATTTGTTTGCACTGAAGCAATTTTCGTTTTTCTTCTTAAAAAGATAATTTTTACAAAAAAAAAAAATTGTCGGCCACATTATTCTTTTCACTATAGTTGTGTCTATTTATAAGTAATTATTAATCCTCTGTATGATTTTGTATTTAATGTCACATGTTTTTTTATTGACGAATTATTTTGTCTGATTATTAATATTTGTTTCTTAATTTCTTTGTGACATTTTGCAAAAGTTTTTCTTGGAAACTGGAACAATGCAAATACTTTTAACGAAAGCAATTATGTGTATAAGGTTATTATAAAGGATAAATAAGAAATCTAATAAAAAAAATACACATAAAATTGTAAAAAAAATTAAAACTGTAGAGTTCTAAAAAAGAAATACAAGCCATTTATGAATTAGAAAATATGGCTAAAACGTTTTTTTTTTATTGATTTAGAAACTTTGGAAGAAATGTTACACATTCAGATACTTTTAGAAAATTAACCCTTTATTAAAAAAAAATAGAACAGGTTTGTTCTTTCCTATTTTTGTGCACCTTTTAGAAAATTTTCAACGGCAACGCTGAAAGTAACAATGAAATGGCTGTTTTGTACGTATGAGCAATATCTTTGATTTTGTATAGCATAGTTTAAGGGTTTATAAAGAAAATAATACGTATACGTTAAAGTTCTTTGGAAAATTAAAAAATTCTATAAAATTGTTTCAAATATCTCTTTAAAAAGCAAAAAAAAAAAATGAACCAACAATGCAATAAGATTTTTTTCCAAACAAAATAAAATTTTATTTAACAATTTTCTAGTTGTTGTTAAAAAAAACAATTGCAACAATTAAATCGATACTTTTATAATAATAATATGTAACGATAAATACCTAAAATGAGAATAATTATAAAACAATGTTGTTGATGAAAACGATTGTAATGCGGTTTGAAAATCCAAAAAAAAAAAAAAAATATTATCATTATTGTAATCATAATTGAAAACACAATAGAAAAACCATTAAAAAAATATGGCAAAAAAAAACATAAATTTTCATAACAATAATAATAAGTGTTTAATTTTAACATTAATATAATTTTATTATTTTTTTAAAGTATTAAACGTGTTTAAAGCTAAATTGAACTAATTATTAAAGCAACAAAATTTTTTTAATCAATATTGATATTCTGTTAAATATTAACAAATTTTATACAATGTATAATAATGCAAAGGAAAAAAGCCTTAAGGTAGAAGAAGAAAAAAATTACTATATTTTAGCAAATATTTGTTTGATAAATAACTGCTGTCGTATTCATAAAAAATAAAATAAGTTTAAAATGTGTTTTACAAATCCATTTTAATTTTTTATGAATACGGCAATTAAAAATTATATTGAATTAATATTTTCTTTTTAGCTTTTATATCGAAATTATAGGAGGGGAAAAAATAGTCCAACCAAAACGCACGATGTAAATTGTAAATAAAACAAAATGTTTTCAGAGAATTATCATAATATTTTTAATTATTAAAGAAGGATCTATGACAATTGCATATGTGTGAAACAAAATATCGGTCAAATGCTCGCCACCGCTTCGATCGCATACCTCTATCCGATGGTTCATATTTCCAATGACTCAGAGACATAATTGAGGTTCAATGTCGTTAATGTGCCAAATTATCGCATCTTTAAGCTCTTGAATTGTTCTCGTCTTATTGACGTACACTTTTTCTTTTAAATATCCCTAAAGAAAGAAGTCCAACGGTGTCAAATCACATAATCGTGGCGGCCAATTAACATCGCCTTACACACACACACACAGTAGTGAAAAAATATTAGTATAAATGTGTTGCCCTTCCCTGTTTTAAATGGACAAATCGCTACAAAAGAGCTTCTGGTCTTTTAAACCAAAAACTAAACAATTAAATGTAAGATCCTTTCAAATGATAAGCACCGTTTTCCGGCTAGGTTGCGCTAAATCTTTCAAAACACAAGAAAGTCGGATAGAGCAATGTCAGGTCAAGCTCACTTTTTTTAATAGAACATATTTCTTTAGTACAGCAACATGTGATCTAGTGTTGACATTGTGTGAAGTAATTAATGCCTAGTGACATTTCTATACGTTTTTGTTTAACTATTCACCGATGTGACTGTGAATACTGGCTGGTTCTACGGGAACCTAAAGCTATCATGTATTGGGTTTTGATAGAGACCCTTAGGGAATCACATGGTGATATCAAAATCACAGCGAAAAACACCCTTAAAATACCTGGCTTGGGTTACATTTTTGCCCTTAACCGAGAGTCTGCAAATTAATATTCCTTTGCGTTGTTGGTATAGAACAAAATCTGTTAGAAAAATGCAGCTCTTATGCAAGAGGTTAGTGCAAGATTAAATAATCATTTGCTTATAAGTCTTAAATATTCTATTTGTAGAAGATCTTTAAACAGTAATGCCATCAATTCCTAAAATTATTTCTTTATAAATGAGTGAGAGCATGTTGCCATCAATTTCCATTTTTTTTTTCGTTTTTTAGCAAAATGCGATTTTCTGCGAAACTTTTCTTAATCAAGTAATTTGACTTTATATGCTTTCAATGCAAAAAACCACACACATTGTTCTAAACAAATAGTTAATTTTGAACTGAACAAAATGTCCTGATAGCAGAAATTAATGTATTACAGTCAACCTCTTCTATAAACAGCAATATTTTCTTTGTACAACCATGCATACTTCAGTCTTGTGACTGAAGTATGCTTGTGACTGAAGTATCCTTTAAAAGTTATTTTTATAAAAACAAAAAACAGTTTCAATTATTTTCTCTTTGAATTTAAAATTTTTATAATCCTTTTCAAAATTCCAGTTAATTTTTTTTGTTTCAAGCTAAAACTAATTACCATAAACATAAATAGATTTCAATCACAAAATCCTTAATTATTTTCTTATCACTAGTAATAATTCATAGAAAATTATCTCCATATATAAACCTGCCAGCCAACAAACTTTTTCAAGCAATAAACATGTCTCAAAAGACAACAATGTGAATGGAAAAATACAAAAGACATTAAATTTAACACTTTGTTTATCTTGTTTTTTTCCAAAAACTCTAACAAATCTAATCATGCTCTAACACGCCATTATAAAAATAAGACATACAGTTACACTTCTTTAACTATACAGTAGTAAAGTTACTGCATACATTCAGGCGCTAACCAAAAAGAAAAAATAACTAGAAACTAAAACTTATAAATTATTAAACAAAAAAGTCAGAAACTACCCTCAAACAATTTTCACTTACTCCCTCCCTTTCTCTTTTTCTTTCTACCCCATCCTTCCATTTTTTTTTTCTGTTTCTATTTTATTAGAAATCACTGTAATTTTATGACTATTTTTTGCCTTTTAAGGCAGGGTGTGTTTAGTTTTATGGCCTGGAGATGGGGCGGTCAATTTGCCCAGCAAATGTTTTCCTTTTTTCCCCGCTTCTCTGTATGTCTGTGTATATAATTTAGTTTATTGCTATTAAAAATTATGCCTTCAACAATTATTATTAACAAAAAAGTCTATAAAATCAACACCATTATTTTAAGTTTTTGCTTTTCTTTGTTTATTTATTTTCTATGTCCTTTTTGTTATGTATAATCAATATTGAAAGGAATTTGTAATTGTGTGTGTGCGTGTGTGTGCCTGGTAATAAATGTGTGAAGGTGTTTTTAATTGTAGCAAAAGAAGCGATTACATTGTTATAATTTAATATAAAATATAATGTTAGCAATTATTTTATTATTATTATACGAGGGAGTTTCGAAAAGGTACAAAAAATAAACTACTAATTTTTAATAAGTTAAGGATCTGTTTTAATTTAAGATTTGACTCTAATGTAGTAGCGGCATATTTCACCAAGCTAAGTTTTAATTAACTACCAGTTGTAACCGTCAAAACATATTGTTAATTGAAAGTTTAAGTTATAGTTAGTTTTTACTGAACTTGGTGCAATTGGCCGTAAAAAGTTTTTTTTTTAAATATTTTTTTTTTAATTTCCCAGCAAAAACTTTACTTACCAAGTAAGTTAGAAAATAATGTTGGAGAAAATAAACACTACTTATTTTTCGGCTGAATAACTACTTATTTTTGTTCGAGGTGTCCACAGAATTCAGTACTTACAATACACTTACAAGAAGTCAAAAATATCTAGTTATTATTTAACTACTAGTAATTTGAATTGTAAGTACTTACAATAGACTTACCAGAAGCCAAAAAATCACTAGTTAATAGACCTAATAAGTAATTATTGAGTGCGTTACCAGTAAGTAAATATTCAGTACTTAAAACAAAACAATTAATAAGTAGTTACCGAGCTGATTATTAGTAAGCAAATATTCAGTACTGAAAATAATAGAAGTAATAAGTAGTTGTTGTGGTCATTACTAGTAAGTACTTATTAAAGTCTTCAAAACAATGACAATTGTAATGACAACTACTTACCAGGTAACGTATGAAATAACTACCACCTATTACTAAAAATCAAAAAGTTTTTCCTGGGTTGATAAAAATTTATGCAGCTGAATAAGCACACACATATTAAAATAATTACTTGAAAGTGAAATTTTTAAAATTTCAATAATATTTGCAGGCTGAATTTTATTTGAAACAGCTGAATAAGTGTTCTTACAAATTTGTTCCATACTTATTAACAATTCACGACATCAAACAGTTGCTGAAAAAAATTTTTTATAGCTGAATACGTACAAAAATCTCACAGAAAATGTTAACAAAATTCAATATATTTATTTTATATATAAAAATAAAAATTAATTTGTTTGTTTGGTTATCAATTATAGGTTTCTTGTGTACAAAAGTCTACATTGGCTTTTTCGTTTATCGAGAGCCTGTTGAGAGGCTGTTAAGGGGGGCGTCGCTACCCTTGTTGGTAAATCTCAAAACACGAGATCTGTTTTAAAAAAATTAAAAAAATTTTACTAATTTTATTTTAATAGGGGTAGCGAAGCGTACCTGTTTAAGCTAGTTTAATGTAAAATTTAATCAACAAACTACAATCTTAATCTGACTTCCATTTTAAAAAGCTGAATACATACATTTACATTAAACATTTAGTTTAATCATTAACCTAAAAGCGTTTCATACAAATTACGGCGATAAACTTCTGCTGAATATCTCTCTATGAAGCTGAATTAAAATTAAATGAATAAAAACATTTTTAAGACAAATTTATAGTTTGTGGTTTTTACAAAATAAAACAAGAAAATAACGGCTGAAAAATATTTTATAAAGCTAAATATGCTTTTTGCAGTTAAAATTGCGTGTATTTATTGCAACTTAAAATATTGCATACAAATTATGGCAAAAAAACATTTGCTGAATACAAAAATATGAAGCTGAATAGGAGATACAATAAGTAAGAATTCAATTAAGTCATATAACTACCATGCTTACAATATGAGGGAAGAAAATAAAAGCTGAATTACTCTATTTGTAGCTGAATATAAATTTTTTGCTGTTAAAATTGTGCCTAATATGTTACTTGAAAATATTTCTTACGATTCAGGTCAAAAAATGCTGTGCTGAATATCATGTTGTAAAGCTGAATAAATAATTCAGACTGCTGCTATTATTTTAATAACATTTTTTCAAATTTATTACCTTATTAGCAATTTTTATAACCAAATTTATGCAATTTTATTGTTTCATATATCGTCTTAAGCATCTTTGATTAAATTTTTCGCAAAAAATAAACATTTAGAAGCTAAATAATGATGGAATGAAGTCTAATCAATATATGCTGCTATATTTCATCAATTTAAAACCAAACCCCTTTTTTCAAAAAAGTGAATATTCCATTACTTTATACATATCGCACTGGTTCCTCTAAAGTGGGTTAACTCACAATTAATGCATTTAATAACAATAACAATAACAAACAAACAAAATCAAAATCGAGTATTTTATTGATAATTATGAAATCTGCGATTAAAAATGAGGCTTTTCTTAACAAAAAAAATAAAGGGACGTAACTAAAAGTGTGTTTATTGAATTAATGAAAAACGACGGTTTAAAACATTTTTTTCTAACAAAATATAAAGGAATTGTTTTCTTTGAAAACTGTTTAAATAATTCCATGGACGACTTATCAGTGCAAGTTTTTCTAGCATGTTTATAGTTTTTAAATGTTACTAAATTTTCGAGCTTAAGGGGTTTTTGTTATAAAAAACTTTAAACGTTTATTTAAAAACCAATATTTCGGCACTTCCTTGAGTGCATTCTTCAGGGTTTTTTTCTTAATTTATAAATTTTTAACAAATTATAACAAATTTAACAATAACTGACAAATTAAAAAAATTTTAATTCAAAAACAAAAAAAATATTTTTCAAATCAAACTTGATCTTTTACAATATAAATAAATTTTTAACTTCCGTTTCTATTTTTATAAATTAAGTGTCTACAATTTTGTGCTACATTTTCAGTGTCTGACTTAAAATTAATTCTTGAAATTGTCGGAACCTTTATAATTTGTAACATTTCTAACATAAATCTACGTTTATAACTATTTTCTGTGTTTAAAATAGTTGTATTTTCCAGCGTTTAAAAAGCTGCAGTTGAGATAGTAAAAGTCATAAGATAATGCTGTAACTTCGACATCTTCATTTGTCATTGGACAAAAATAAACTGTTGGCTTTACTTCTGATTCATTAAATGAACACAGTCGCAGTGAAGGCAAAAGCAAAACACGAAATGTTGTACACGACAAAGAACATCGGCAGTCGACATGTTCGGAAGTGTTTCGTTTGACAGACTAAAACTTTTAAAAAATCCCGTAGTTATCGAAGATGGGACGTTGTGTTTGTGTTTTTATTTTCCATATTTTTTTTAAAAATACATGCGTTCATAAAAACATAAATATGTACATAAGTACATATTTCTTATTTTTAAGCTTAACAAATCTTTTTAATTTTTTGAAATTAAATAAAACTGTAAATAACATTATCGCTTTCATATATATACAATGAACACAACGTCCTATCTCCGTTAACTTCGGGATTTATTAAAAGTTTCAATCTGTCAAACCAAACACTTTCTAACATGTCGACTGCCAATGTTCTTTGTTGTGTACAACATTTCGTTTTTTGCTTTTGCCTTCACTGCGACTGTTTTCATTTAATGAATCAGAAGTAAAAGCAACGGTTTATTTTTGTTTAATGAAAAATCAAAAAGTGGAAGAAAAAGCAATTTTTTCATTTTGACTGTAGTTTTTTAAACCCTGGTATTTTCATATTTATTCGAATGTGTATTCTAAGTCAAATTACAATTTTAAAAGCTTTTATATTTTAATAGTCTTATTCCCTTAATATTTTCCATGAATATTTTCTATGCACTATCAGAATTGTTTGTTTGTATAATAAATATCCAGATTCTATTTGTTAAAATAATTAAGTTAAATACATAAAATTTACAATAGGAACTATCCAGTTATAAGATACAAAGAATGCTGACGAATGCCGTAGCGGGCCAGAAAATGCATTACATTCTGCTGGTATCTAACAGTTGTATAAATTTTCTGTACAATTTACTTCATTGCTAGCCAAAGGATAGCTAAAGTAAGCTTCTTAACAGAAATATACAAACAAAAATTCTGATAGTGCATAGAAAATATTCCTGGAAAATATTGAAGGAATAAGACTTTTGAAGAATAAAAGCTTTTAAAATTGTAATTTGACTAAGAATATACATTCGAATATATATGAAAATTAATAAAATAAATATTAGTCACCATGAGAAATAAATTCCCAGATTCTATTTGTTTTTATTTTTTATTTTACAAAGTTTTTTGCTTCTCCTGTAAAATTATATTTTTTTAGTTACGCCTATTTGCATTTTAGCCAACGATATTTTCTTTAAATATAAATATGTTGTATATGAAAATTTTGTTTTTTACTCCTTAAATATTTAATTTATTTTTAACAAATAGAATCTGAGATCAATTTTTTATTTTTTAGAATACACATTCGAAAAATTTATTTTATTTATTTTTATTATGAAGTTTTCTCTCTTTTAAATCTTAACAAACATAATAGTATAAGAAAATGTCTTGAAATGCCATTAAATACAAGATTCAATTAAAACCATGTTATGCATTTTTTTCTTCTTCTTCTTCTTTTAAATCCTCCAGGAACCCTTTAGTTACACCAAACAGGCGCATTTATAAACATGATGCATTAATTATGTTTGGTTTGTGCAGAAATTTATTTTTTCTTTTTAATTAAAAAAAATTTTAATGAAAATATTGTATTAAAATAGGAGGAATGTAAGCGAATGTAGAGAGTGCTATAGTTATAAAATTATTAAGAAAATTTATATGAATTTGGAAAAATATTGAATAAAGAATTGTTCACAATGGTAGTAACAGTTTGCTTTTTTTCTATCTTATTTCTTCCTAAAGCATTTTATATATTTTCCATTCATTTTCGAACAAAGTTTTAACTCAAATGTATGCTTTATGTCAACACCAAGTTAAAATGTTGCTGCTATTGTGAATGAAGCTTTTTAGCGAACTACTTTTTTACACGCCTAGGAAATATTTAAAAATACTGAGTTTCACTTTCATAATTTTATTTAATTGTACATATTGATATTTCTTAAATTATATTTTAGTTAATGATATTTTATTACCTAAAAAGTTCATTTAATAAAAATGTTCCACATGCGTATGAGCAATATTAAATATTTTCTTAGCATACTTTTGGACATGACATTAATAAATATTACTTATACGGTACAGAGCCCTCAAAACATTTATGGTTCGACTACGGATGACAGCAAAACTGAAGCTGAGTTGCCAACAGCGAAATTAGGCAACGCCGCTCATGTTTAAATATACAATTTTTTTTAATTTTATATTTTATTATAAGCGGCGTTGCCTGATTTCGCTGCTGGCAACTAAACTTCAGGTGAGTCGCCATCCGTAATCGACCGATTAATCTTATTTAACTTATTAAGGATTCACTAAAATTAGAAGCCTTCATAAATACAGAGTAATCTTCTTTAACGGACACCTTCCTTAAGCGGTACACTCCCTTTTGACTGTCACTTTATGCTTAAGCTAGAGTTCTAAAGAAAAGTTCTGTTGAGAGGGCATCCTACTTATACAGACACATTTTAATGGTTCCTTCGGTGCCCGGTGTTATAAGAGATTCTATTCTAGCTGCTAATTTTTTGAATTTTTTGCACAAGAAATTTTTATAAATTTTCTTTAAAAATATCTTAAAAATAATGTCATTTTGATAGCGATATACTTTAACTGGTATGACAAGTATAAATTTATGCATTTTATTTAGGTTCCCCAAAAATGTCTGTGACTCTTTTGAAGTCTCTCAAAGCACCTCGAGGAACCAAAGTTGTCCTTTTAAGAGCTACATTTCAGCTTTATGCAAGAAAGCAGATTATTATGTTGTACTACAAGGGTATGTACTTTGCTACATGCAACTACGCATAAATAGTTAATGAACATGCCATTAGCTGCAAGCAATCTACAGCTTTATTTTGGCTTTACAAACCGAAAAAGAGAAATAGGAGAAAACATTTTTTTGTTATTTTCCTTTATACAACTCAGATGATATACATACATATTCACAACAATTGTAGTAAAAAAAAACAAAAGATACAAAAGTATTGTGTATACACAGTTTATAACTACACTACATAAATATTGTTTCATAAATAAACACACACACAGACACACAATCATACACACATGTACAAGATCCCGAATGTAAGTCTGTGAGTATTTCTAGCAGCATAAGAATACAAACTTCCTCTTAAAAGCAAAATAAATGCAATTTTCTTCTACTCTTTACTCATTTCATGTATGTATATGTATGGGTGTATGTGTGTGTGTGTGTTTGAAAACACATACAAATATTAAACTAAATAAATGCAACCATACAAATATATACATATCTACACAACTTTATGTTGCACCCATACAATTGTGTACGAAAAAATAATGTGTATGTGTTATATGTGTGAATGTGTGTGTGTGTGTGTGTGTTTAGCAACAAAGAAAACTGAAAATAACAAATCATACAATAGAAAAAAGTCATAATGAAATTTAAAAAAAAAGAAAGAATATTATAAGAGAAAAAAAATTATTTTAAAAATTACAAAAATTCTTAAGAATTATTTATTTAGATAGAAATTTCTATTCGTTACGAATAGTTATAGAAGCCCCTAAAGAATTTATAGTTCCAGAGATACAAAAGAGTTTTTTTTTCTTTTATTTTCTTATTTATTAAATTTTCTCTGAAGCTTCTATATTGAATGGTGTGGCAGGTTCATTTTGTTGAATTGAATATAGAAAAATTAAAAACTTTATATCGAAATGCGTAATAATTTCCTTAATTTTCAATCTTAAATAAACATCGGCCAAGGCAAAACAGTTAAGAACACTTTCTTTCTCTGTTCATTTGAAAGGTAATAACCAAGGTATATTTACACAAGGTAGACTCATTTGGGAGTGTAGACATGCTGCTCTATAAAAGGAGCCAATTTGTCAAAATTGTCTTCATATAAAACAAAAACAATTTAACGCACACATGTACAAATTTTGGCTCATATACACGCAATTTGACGTTTTGGCTCCAACTAGGGGTAAACAGCTGACAAACATATGAGCCAACGAGTTTACCTTGTGTAAATATACCTTGGTAATAACTTAAAGTAGTGCACAATATATAAATTTGGTTATTTCGTATAACCAACTAATAAATAAAGTAGGCCTAGTGGTTTAATTTAATATTCCTTTATAAAATAAACAAATTAAATTCAATTTTATTTAACAAAACTTAACTTAATTTCTTACAATTAAAAAACGAATTTACAACGCGTTTAGGCCAAAGGGGAATAAAAAAGTGTGATTAAAAAATGGCAGTTCTTGTATAAAGTTAAAGAAACCACGTATTTGGTACAATAAAAAGTATTTAGTTTTTAGTATCTGATTGGGTATAGTTGAGCACAGGGTGCCACATATATATTATTAAAATATAAGTATGGCCTTAAGGCAGTTAAAAAGTGTAAAAACTGTAAATCTGGTCACCTTCTATATCCCAAACTAAGAGAGATGCCAAAAATTCAATACTTATCGTTGTTCTTTAGAAAATTAAGCGAACAAGTGCCTAGTACTTTTTTAAACTCGGATCTTTTGGGGAGTTAACGGGTGTATCCTGTATTTTTGAACTTATTTGCCACCCCATCTATCTATTAAACGAATAAACATAAAAATAAAGTTTGTACCAAATCAAAATATAAAATTATGGGTTCAAGGTCCTGAGTGAATGAGAACCTATAAAATGAAAAATGTTGGTACTTTTTTGTTCCTCAATTGGTACTCTTTGAATTTCCGTAAGTATTAGACCAAGAAACATAAAATTAAACATGAATGAACCTGAGTGAATAAGAATCTGTAAGGGGGATATTTTTGGTACTTTTTCGTTCTACCATGGTACTTTTTTAATTTTCCTCAATATTGGACCTAGAAACATAAAATTAAACATACAACGTTCTGAGTGGATGAGAATCTATAAGAGGGAAATTTTTGGTACTTTTTCGTTGTTTAATTGGCACTTTTTCATATTCCGTTAGTATTAGACCAAGAAACATTAAACTAAACATACAATGTCCTGAGTGGATATGATTCTATAAGAGCGAACTTTAAGGTACTTTTTTCTCTTCAACTGGTACTTTTTTAATTTCCGTTAGTATTAGACCGAGAAACATAAAATTAAACATGCATGGTCCTGAGTGAATAGGAATCTGTAAGGGGGATCTTTTTAGTACTTTTTCGTTCTACTATGGTACTTTTTTAATTTTCCTTAATATTGGACCTTGAAGCAGAAAATTAAATATGCAATGTCTTGAGTGGATGAAAATCTGTAATAGGAGCCTTTTGATTACTTTTTTGTTCTTTAACTGGTACTTTTTGAATTCTGTTAATATTGGACTTATAAATATAAAATTAAAAATGCATGATCTTAAGTGAATAATGATCTGTAAGAGGAAGCTTTTCGGTACTTTTTCGTTCCACAGTAAAATATGTTTGCCTTTACTGAAAAGCAAAAAATGAATATCAGAGAAAATTACAACTTTAATAACTAATATGCATGTGACACTTACAACTATATTTTGAGTTGACAAAAAATCAGCCGATTGTAGTCGGGGCTATAACAAAAGATAAACTCACTGTTTATTGTTGTTGTTTTTGTTTAAGCATTAATATTGTTGCAAGTAAAACTGGTGTTTGTAATTCTAATTCGCTAAACAGTTTTATTTGTTTAGTTTTTCTAAAATGTTTGGATGAAGTTTTATTATTATCTGGCCTAAGCAACCAGTGAAATGGGCATAAGAATAGCTTCAGTTTATCAATAGTATGAAATGGGAATTTAGCACATTTTAACGAAACTTTGTTATTAATTTTTTGACTCCCAAGAAAAACTTTGATAAAATTTTTTATTTTTGTATTTTGTATTTTTTAATATTTGACAAGCTTTAAAGATTGCCTATACATACTTCGAAATAACATTTTTAAAGATTTATTTTATAATAAAGGAGAAGAAAATTATTAAAGGAATTTATTGGCATCAAACTTAAAAAAAGTCAGTAAGAAAATTTTACTACTAATATTGTTTTTGCAAAGAATTGTTGTTGCAATTTTATCAAAGAAATAAACATAGATAAACATAATTTCGTACAGACATGTCCTAAACTCCCATTATAAAAAAATAAGAATGCGCTTATTTTTTATTCCCACTCTCATTGCTGCGTGTATTTTTCATTATCTTTTTAATTTTTGAGAGTATTTTTTTACCCGCACTTTTACTTTAGTAAAGCATTTGCTTTCTACACGTTCACACACTAGGATACGTAAATTAACACTTATCTTCAGAATTTATTCGTGGCGGAGATACTCCAGTATAGAGTTTGATTTGAATGTCTGCTCACATGGAATTGCACACGCCTCTACCATTTAAAGAACCTTACATATCTCCGTTTAGCTAATAATCAGTCTTTTCGCTGATCACAATTTTGCGATAAAACATCCAGTCGATTCAATGACTGATTTTCAAAGTTAATTTGGATAATTTTAAAGCATTCTGTAAGCGTGAACTTTTTCATGATGATTTGCCAGACTAGTTACATTCGATTGACAGGTAAACCTTTCATAAGTTCTATCGGCCTTAAAAAATACCCTTTATTATTAGTTTACTTGATTCATATTTTCTTTTTAGTCACAATTTAGTATGTTAAATTAACAAACAACATTCATACAAATTAAATACAAAGTTGCAACAAAATTTTATAATTAATTGCAAAAGTTATTTATTCTTAATTTGCTAAAAATATGTACATTAGGTTGGCATCAAAAAACATAAGTTTATCAATATTAAAGAAAATTCTCAAAATTTTTTGGATAACATAAACGAACCTGAAAATTTTTTTAAATATTGAAGATTTTAAAAGATCAAAAATATAATACATTTATAAAAAGTTTCCTTAAAATCAATTTAGTTTTTTGTATTTCCTTTTGTTAAAAGCCTCCCTAATACATTTTCCTAAAAATAAACACACACACACACACACACACGAACAGATATTTTATAATTGCTATTAGTTTTCTCTTGTTGCAAAATTTTTGTTTTAATAAATCTACAAGCAACATTAATAAAAATTAAATATTAACATTTATTGTTTACAATATATTTCATTGTTCATTCATTCAGTCATTCATTTGTAAAACAATTAATTTGTGCCATATTAAAAATACCCAGAAAGTGGAGAGGAAAAAAAATTTCATATAAATTAATATTCCATTAAAAAATGCTATTGCAATTAAAACGCAATTGTATTTTTGCACATTAACAACATTCTATAAAATAAAGAAAATTAAAAATAAATCTTTAATGAGTTTGTAACAATAAGGAAAACAAATAAAAAAGAAACATACAATTCTATAATTTGTGGCCTAAATAAAATAAAATTTAAGCTAAAAACACTCGACGTATGGATAAGTGTTTTATTTATTAAAGCAATAAATGTTAACCTAAGACAATCTATAGCATACTTTAAGGCTAAAGCAATTAAACTCAATACAGAAGTGTCATTTATTTAAGCTGTGCACATAGAAAATTACTAGAATAGAAAAAAAACTAAACATAGCTGTAAAAAAAGCATAACTCTATGATTGTTGTATCTACACCGTACAAACTTCAGAAATCTGTAGCCTATTCTTGGGCTTCTTCTTTTAAATGAAGTGTGAAAACCATTTCGTTTAATGCTTAAATTTATTAACGGTTAACTTTTGGTTAATAATTTTAATTTGTATTTAAGCTTTTGTACAAATATAAATTTCTGTACATATTTTTTTTTTTATTAAAATAAATATTCTTTATGTACGCTGTTGTTTTTTTATGTATGTGTATGTTAATTAATCATAGTGACCCACATATTAATGAGGGTGTAATTAATGGTCAATTTTATAGCCAACGAAAGTAAAACCAAATGTTTTTATAAAAATTATTTTGTTTATTTATTTCTTTTTTTTATTGAAATAAATTTATGTTGAAAGTTTTATATAGGAGGGCAGTTCAAACAATTTTCAATTGCAAAGTTATTCAAAAAATTATTCATTGAGCTATTCACTTTTTGCCATTTAACAAAAAGAACAGCTTTTAGAAAAAGATAAATTTTCGCCTTTTAGAAAATTCTGATAGAAAATTCCCTGTATAAGCATATTTTTCCATTACTTTTTGTAAATAACGAATTTTTCTTTAAATCCTTTAAAAAAATTTTTTAGTTTACACTTTCTTACGCAAACTTCTTCAAACATTTGCTATAAAAAAGCATAAAGAAAAAATTCTCGCCAATTTTTTTTCAACTAAACCATTAATCAAAAAACAAATCATTTTTAATTTAAAATTTAATCAAGGTAATTAAACGTTTACTTATGTCATCAACATATCTGAAGAAAACGTTTTTAATATTAAAAAAATGATCCCTGCGCGAAATTTGTGTCAATTGGTCCAACAGACTAGTCCTGGGATTTCTGAAAATAGAACAAGTACAAAAATAAGGGACTCATGACCAGTGAAAGAAGAACCAATCCCTTGACTGGTTTATGAAGAACAAAAAAGTAGAAAAATTAATGAATTATAGAACAGTCTTCACCGGTGCTGTGACACATTTTTTGGTACTTTCTAAATGTTGGCTCTTGTTTTATTGAAATAAAACTACATTGTAGTAATTGACACTAAGCACGTTCATGGAGAATAGACCTGTGACTGATCAAATGGTGTCAATTGACCCCCTCCAATGACAACCCCATGTAAAAGTGATAGGTCTTATTCATATAAAGTGTTAGAAATAGAACCGGTCTCTACCTCCAAAGACCTATCACGGGACTACTTTGGTGTCAGTTCGCTTCTCTCTAGGGATATTATGGAAATCAATTTTTATTTTATTCTGTGCAAAATTTTTGCAAACATATTCTATAAAACAGCAATTTTATTTCCTATAAAATATCAAATTTATGGGAAAACTATTTTCTATAAAATAACGAAATTTTCGATATATTTTTTAATAAAATAGCATGTTTTCTAAAAAATATCGTATAAAATCGTAATTTTTAAGAAATACGTTTAAAAAAAAATGCTATAAAAATTTTTTTATACTAAAAATTTACAAAAATGAATTATTTTATAGGAAGTTTTTGAAAAACTTAGAAATTTATAGGAAAGAGACTCTTTTAAAGAAAAGTTTTTTAGAAAACTTGCTATAATACAACACATTTTTGAGAATTTTTTTTTATAAAAAAGCAAGTTTTTGGAAAAATTTAATTTTGCTTAAAAACTTTTATAAAATTGCAAATTATTTGAAAAAAATAGCAAATTTGTATTAAATGTTCCTATTAATAACAAATGTTTTTAAAAATATCCTATAAAATAGCAAAAGTAAAAATATCCTTTAAAAACATTTTACATTTCATATAATATAGTACATGTTCTTGAAAATAAAATAGCAAACATTTTTAAAGATTTCCTATAAAAAAGGAATTTTTTTTTAAAATTTCCCATAAAAAAGAAAATCTTTTAAAAAACTGCCTATAAAATAGCAAATATTTTTAGAAATTTCCTATAAAATAATAAATGTATCTAAAAATTTCCTATAAATAGCAAATATTTTAGAAAACTGCCTATAAAATAACACATATTTTAAAAAGTTTCCTATAAAACAATTAATATTTTAAAAAGTTTCCTATAAAATAACAAATGTTTCTAGAAGTTTTCTATATAATAGCAAATGTTTTTTAAAAAATTTCCTATAAAACAGCAAATATTAAAAAAAAACTTCCTATAAAATAGCCAATGTTTTTAAAAATTTCCTATAAAATAGCAAATATTTAGAAAAAACCCCATAAAACAGCAAATATTTTAAAAAACTTTCTATAAAAGAATAAATGTTTCTTAAAATTTCCTATAAAATTGCAAATATTTTTCAAAAAATCCAACCAAATAGCAAATGTTTTATAATATCTCCTATAAAAAAGCAAATGTTTTTAAAATTTTCCTATAAAATAGCAAATATTTTAGAAAACTTCCCATAAAAAAGCACCTATTTTAAAAAATTTCTATTAAATAATAAATGTCTCTAAAACATTAAATTAAATAGCAAATGTTTTTTAAAAACTTCCTATTAAATAGTAAATGTTTTAAAAAAAATTCCTATAAAACAGCAAATATTTTAAAAAACTTTCTATAAAAAAACCAATGTTTTTAAAATCTCCTATAAAAAAGTAAATGATTTAAAAATATACTATAAAATAGCAAATATTTTAGAACACTTCCTATAAAAAAGCACTTATTTTAAAAAAATTTCTATAAAATAATAAATGTCTCTAAAATATTAAATTAAATAGCAAATGGTTTGAAAAATTTCCTATAAAATAATAAATGTTTCTAAAAATTTCCTATAAAATAGCAAATGTTTTTTAAAAATTTCGTATAAAATGGTAAATGTTTTTAAAAATTTCCTATGAAATACCAAATTTTAAAAAACTTTCTATAAAAAAGCAAATATTTTTAAAAACTTCCTTAAAATAATAAATTTTTCTAAAAATTTCCTATAAAAAAGCAAATACTTTTGAAAAATACAATAATATTGCAAATATTTTTAACAACTTCCTATAAAATGGCAAACTTTTTCAAAAGTTTCCTATAAAATAGCAAATGTTTTTCAAAAAATCCAACCAAATAGCAAATGTTTTATAATATCTCCTATAAAAAAGCAAATGTTTTTAAAATTTTCATATAAAATAGCAAATATTTTAGCAAACTTCCCCATAAAAAAGCACCTATTTTAAAAAAATTTCTATAAAATAATAAATGTCTCTAAAACGTTAAATTAAATAGCAAATGTTTTTTTAAAAACTTCCTATAAAATAGTAAATGTTTTAAAAAATTTTCTATAAAACAGCAAATATTTTAAAAAACTTCCTATAAAAAAAACCAATGTTTTTAAAATCTCCTATAAAAAAGCAAATGTTTTTAAAAATATACTATAAAATAGCAAATATTTTAGAAAACTTCCTATAAAAAAGCACTTATTTTAAAAAAATTTCTATAAAATAATAAATGTCTCTAAAATATTAAGTTAAATAGCAAATGGTTTGAAAAATTTCCTATAAAATAATAAATGTTTCTTAAAATTTCCTATAAAATAGCAAATGTGTTTTAAAAATGTAATATAAGATAGCACATATTTTTGAAAAATATTTTTAAAAATCTCCTTTAAAATATAAAATAATAAATGTGTCTAAAAATTTCCTATAAAATAGCAAATGTTTTTTAAAAATTTCGTATAAAATGGTAAATGTTTTTAAAAATTTCCTATGAAATAGCAAATTTTAAAAAACTTTCTATGAAAAAGCAAATATTTTTTAAAACTTCCTTAAAATAATAAATTTTTCTAAAAATTTCCTATAAAAAAGCAAATACTTTTAAAAAATACAATAATATTGCAAATATTTTTAATAACTTCCTATAAAATGGCAAACTTTTTCAAAAGTTTCCTATAAAATAACAAAATAAAATTGTTAATTTGTAATAGAACTACTTTAGTAAAAGTAAAAATTTAAAAAAAAAAATTTTTATAAACTTTAAACAAAATTTTCTATAAATAGCAAAATTTCAATAAATTGAAATTTTCAAAAATTTGATTTACAAATTTTTTGCCGGCCAAATTTTCTAACGACTATTCGTCGTAGTTCAAGAAGTAGTCATTTAACTAATTCCTGATTACCTGGTAATGAGTTAAGTAAACAATTTTCTTTTCTAAGCCTGGAGTTAGTGAATGATTAGTCAATTAACTACTTCCAGCACTTTTTTAGCCGAATATTAAATTAATTGTTTTATATATTTTGTAACAACTTTCAATTAAGTCCTCCTATTTGATGAACAACTTTACTTTATTCTGTACATTTCATTAAATTGATTAAAAAAAAACAGAAAACAGGGAATCTAAAAGTTGTTTGCTATTTTTTTTTTTTTTTTTTCTTTTTACAAAGACCAATAAATCAATTATTTAAATTGCAGAAATATTATTCCTTTAGGGCCAGTTAGCCTAATTACCGGCAATTCAGTGAAGGTGCATAATAAATGTTATTTAAGTACACTTTTTTTGTTTTCTTAAAATTATGTTAATATTTATTCTATTTAAAATTTGTTACATTAAAATCTTTTTAGTTTATTTTCGTTTTTTCCCGTTAATTGTAATTTAATACAAGATCCTTTCATTTGTTTTTTTTACATCAGCATTCAGTTTAAAAAAAAAAAATTCCCCTTAAACACGTTGTTACTCAATATAAATCACAATAAACTCGGTAGTGCCTTTAACTGGCTGGAAGGCAGACTGTTAAGAATATTTTTTCAAACGAATTTTTTTTTATAAAATATATTTTTACATATGAACTTTAAGCAAACCTATAACAGCTCAAGTGTTTGTAGTTTATTTACATTTTTTTCGTTTTTTTTTTTATTTTATTATTTTAACGAGAGCAACATTCCCGGAAAATTGATGGCTACGTACTATTTTTTATGAAAGAGAAAACTGAGCCCTAGAAGCACACCAACTTGGTCAGTGGCTCATGTAGACGTTTTTTTATTATTATTTTTTTAAAAATTTATTCTTGTTTGTGTTTTTTTTTTAATATCCTGTTTGCCACTATCAGGGGTCCTCCATACTCAACCTATAATTGTTTTCTTTTTTTCCAACAATTTCTTACACATGAAGTAAAAAGAATGTTGCAAACGATGCATTAAATTGTATGGTTGCAATATTTTATCACTGTTTCCTTCGCTTATGAGGAGGTTTTTTTCCTGGACATAAATAATTGAAATTTAATGTAAATTAAATTTACTTTTAACTCTATTCATGATTGTATCTTTCTCGCACAATCAATCTAAGCAGAGTTTATGCATTTAAATAAACTTTTATATAATTGTTTAAGAAGATAAATATACAAATAAAGAAAGAGAGAGAGATAAGAATTTTGCTATTAAGACTATAATTTGCTACATTTTGAATTTAAAATAAACACAAAAGTTTAGTAAATCTAAAAGTTATTAAGGGCTATTCCCTTAACATATTTAAAAGAAAGTGACAAAAACTTTTTATTTACAGTCAGACTAAAAACGATATTTGACAAATTTAGAAAATTTTACGAAAAAGGAATTTTACAACATGAAAATTAATTAAAATTTATTGAAAATTTTTCATTCTTACCCGCTGCTGGGCTCGAACCCAGGCCTTACGTGTTTCGATTTAATGAAAATTAATATTGATGAACTTTAGCCTAATTAAAATATAAAAATTTGGATTAAGAAATATTTTATTATAGAAAATTTACTATTTTATAGGAAATATATTTGTTTATAAATTTGCTATTTCATTGAAAAGTTATTCACAAAATTTCTGTTTTATACGAAATGTTTTCAAAAATTTGCTATTTGATAGGGAATTCACCTACAAAACTCCTATTTTAAAAATAATTTGTCTACAAATTTGTTATTTTCGAGGATATATATCTACAAAAATGTTATTTTATAGGAAACTGGTTTATAAATTCGCTATTTTATAGGAAATTTATTCACAAAATTTCGGTTTTATAGGAAATTTATTCACAAATTTTCTATTTTATAGGAAATTTATTCACAAATTTGCTATTTTATAGGAAATTTATAGGAAATTTATAGGAAATTTATTTACAAAATTGTTCTTGTATACGAAATTAACTCACAAATTTTCTATTTTATAAGAAATTTATTCACAAAATTTCTGTTTTATAGGAAATATATTAAAGTTTGCTACTTAATAGAAAACTTTTATAGGAAATTTATCTACAAAACTGATATTTTATAGGTAGTTTGTTTACAAATTTGTTATTTTCGAGGAGATAGATATGTCTACAAAATTGCTATTTTATAGGAAACTGGTTAATAAATTCGATATTTTGTAGGAAATTTATTCAAAAAATTTCTGTTTTATAGGAAACTTATTCACAAATTTTTCTATTTTATAGGAAATTTATTCACAAAATTTTCTATTTTATAGGAAATTTATTCACAAATTATTCTATTTTATAGGAAATTTGTCTACGAATTTGCTATTTAATTCAAAATAGCATTTAATAGAAAATTTTTTAGCAAATTTGTCAAAAAATTTGTAATGTTATAGGAAATTTTGTCACAACGTTTCTATTTTATAGGAAATTTATTCACAAAATGTCTGTTTTATAGGAAATGTGTCCACAAATTTGCTATTTAATGCAAAATTCTATTTTATAGAAAATTTTTAGCAAATTTGTCAAAAAATTTGTAATTTTATAGGAAATTTTTTCACAAAGTGTCTATTTTATAGTAAATTTATTCACATAATTTCTGTTTTAGAGGAAATTTGTCCACAAATATTTTATAGGAAATTTGTCCACAAATATTTTATAGGAAATTTTCTAGCTAATTTGTCCAAAAATTGGTAATTTTATAGGATATATGCTATTTTATAGGAAATTTGTCCACAAATTAGCTATTAAATAGGAAATTTGTCCACATAGGCTATTTTATAGGACATTTATCCACATATTTGCCATATTTTAGCCAATTTGTCCAAAAAATTTTTATTCTATAGGATATATTATTAATATATTTGCCATTTAATAGGAAACTTGTACACAAATATACTATTTTATATAAAAATATTCTTTTTTATAGGAAATTTGTTTACAAATTAGCTTTTTTATAGTAAGTAGAAAATTTTGCCAAATCTTTAAAAAAATTTACTACTTATAGTAAATTCTGCATATTATTTGTTATTTAAAGAATATTTGCATATTTTAAAACTTTTGTTATTTTTATTTCATAAAATTTGGACAAAAGTGTTGTGTTGTACTTATTTATAAAAAATCTTGCAAAGTCAAAATCAAAAAAAAAGCCAAATAATAAAGTTACTACGAAATACTTTCTTTCCCAACATATTAAGTAAAACCCCTGAAAATCATTAAAAAACAAATTCCGCCTACGACAATTTTATTCAATTTGAACAACATCTTGTCTTCAAAATTGTTTCAGAACGATCTGAACGAAAACCCCAAATTAAATTACACAGACGAATATGTCGTGATAATAAACGAAAGTGTGAGGATTTAAACACTTAACATGTCTTCCACGTTGAGAAAAAAAGTAAATAAAATGACATGTAAAAAAGCAATTTATAAAAATTGATGACATATAAAAATAGCAAAAAAAAAAAAAACAAAAATATAACATACAAACTGACATATTTACTTTTACACAAACATTTATAAGAAAATACAAAAAAAGCTATAAATATATGACATGTATACGTACAAGACATGAAAATGAATGAAAATAAATAAATAAATATTTATGCTGAAAACTGGAACAAGAAAAAAACGAAAAAAAAAAACAAAAGAGTTGTTGGCGAAAAGTTTGACCTTAATTTTTTCAAGTGTAATAAAAAATGTAATATTTATTCAAAATTTCCAACAACAGCAAGAGGTTGTAAAAATTGTTTACGATTTTTTATAGGTTTTTTTTTCGCAATTTTTACAATATTTCCAGCCAGCATCAGCAAAAAATTCAAAACGAACCCAAGTATTAAACGAAAAAAATTGTACTCATGTGTAAATTAAAGAAGAAGAAAAAACAAGTTCAAATATAAAAAAAAACTGAAAAGCAATAAATATTCGAGGAAAAAAACTGGCTGGTAGCAAATAACAAGACCACACGATGAAAAGATGAGTTAAAACCAGAGAGAGAGCTGGTAAAAAAACGATTGGTTTCTAGCAATTTAATGGTTTTGGTACTCGGTACTCCTCCATTGTAATGGCTGCAGCTACAGTGGCCCAACAAAATGGTTAGTGTTTGTTGTTTTAAAATCGCTCTACCAGGGTCGTTAGTTGGTTGTTCTTACACATATCGATATCAACAACAACAACAGCAACCAGAACCGAAACAGAAATTGTTGAAAATTATATTAAAAGTGAAAATATTATTCCTTAGGGTAATTTTAACAACAAAACAACAACAGTCAAATGCAAATATGAACAACATACACACACACTCACACAGCCATATGTATTTAACACTCAAACACACTCACACAAAACCACCAGTTCTCACTTACCAAAAACAAACCAAATAAATATGCTACAAAATATTTTCAAAAGAAAAACAAATAAAACCGAAAGGAAGAGAGTTACATTCAGAAAGAGCACAAGTCCAAGAAAAAGGTTTTTACACACTGAAAACCGAAGAACCATTTAAAATTAATATGCCATGCATCACTTGATTTTTGTCCGTTGTAAATGAAACGTTAACATATTTTACATTTAATTCGGGACAAGCAAATAAAGGGGTAAAAATTTGGAAAATACTTATTTTCATTTTTTGGGTTGGCCAAAAGGGAGTTATAAAAATATTAACCACATAGTTTGTTAGGAAATAAATAAATACGCACAAGTTTCTTTAATAAAATACACAATCCTTTTTTTAATATTTTCTTTCTATTCCTTGTAAAATTTCATTTACATCCTTTTACTACTTGTGCTTATTATCGGTTTCTTTGGGTTAAAATTAACATAATTTTCAGTTCGTAATACATTATTTTCACTAGTTTAAAATAAAGCTCACTATTTTCGATTTAATCGTGCTGGATGACGAAAATGACGATAAAATATTGATGGGGAATTAGGAAAATAAATAAAGAATATTTTGAGGAAATATTAAAAAGAAAAGTAGATTTTAGGGAAAAAAACTAAGCATACTTTAGGTATTTAAGATTTTAAGCCATTGCTAAAGAATATTTTAGAATTGCCCAATTCACAAACTTGTGCAAATAGTCTTTCATCGTAGTATGTAGTATTTACTTTACCATTTTGCAAATGCTACGATGAAAGACCATTTGCACAAGATTGCGAATTGGGCTAATGTATTCTGTTGAAACTTTTGTTTTTATAGGCAATTTTGTTAATGATTTGCTGTTTTTGCACTGAAAGCTAAAATTTTTATTGAAAATCACCATTTTTATTGAACATTATAATTTTCACTCAAAATAACGATTTCCGAAGCAAAATCGCGATTAATAATAATATCACGTCTTTTATTAAAACTCCCAATTTTTGAATAAAAATTTTTTTAATTACGATTTTCACTTACAACAAAAATTTGCACTAAAAATCCAAATTTTTACTGACAATTAAAAATTTCAGTAAAAATCGCAATTTCACTGAAAATAATATTTTCACTAAAAACTACGATTTAAATTGAACATCGATATTTTCACTTAAAATTACGATTTTCACTTAAAATCCAAATCGATATTTTCACTAAAAATTCAAATTTTAACTAAAAATCATTATTTTCACTTAAAATCCAAATTTTCAATAAAAACTACTATTTTTACTGAAAATCGATATTTTCGCTTAAAATTAAAATTTTCGCTAAAAATCGTAATTTTCACTGAATATCCAAATTTTCACCTGAAATCACGATTTTTACTGAGAACCAAATCGATATTTTCGCTAAAAATAAAATGTTCACTAAAAATCATGATTTTCACTGAAAATCCAAATTTTCACTCAAAATCAAAATATTCACTAAAAACCAAAAATTTCACTAAAAATCGATATGTTTGTTCACTAAAAATTTAAATTTTCTGTAAAAAATTAAAATTTTCACTAAAAACCACAAATTTTACTGAAAATCAAAACTTTTACTGAAATCACTATTTTTGCTTAAAATAAAAAATTTCACTTAGATTTAAAGTTTTCATTGAAAATCAAACGTTTCACTGGAAACCAGTGTTTCCAATTTAGCCATTTAGTGGCTTGATTTAGCCATTTTTCAACCTGTTTAGCCATTAAAACATGAGTTTAGGCATTAGCCATTTTTCAACTTGCCGTTTTTCTTTTAAAAGAATAATTTTTATTTTAGTATAACAATTTATAAAAGGAAAAAAAAACGTTTTTAACAAATCAAAGGCCTTTAATTTAATTAACAACTTTTACAAATGTTGAAAATCGCTATAAACGATGCAGATGAACATCTTTCATAACAAAGGAACAGTTTTCCAATATTAAATTCATATAATGGATCAACACAAACATCGGTGGATCTTTCTGGTTGCAAGTATTTCAATAAAGAGATGCAAGCGGCAACAAAATTTTTTAGAAATTTCAGAACTGACTATAAAGTTGCTCTCACTTCCATGGTGTAATGTTGAAGTAGAGAGGGTATTAAACCAAGTAAACATCGTTAAAAGTTATTTGAGAAATAGGTTACATTTAGCAACCGTTAATTCGATTTTATCAATTAGGTAAATATTTTTACCATAACAATAAAATATTTATACCAACACTACCATAGTGGATAGGGTACTATGCGTTTGTGCTGATGTTTTTAACACCTTAAAACATTGGTCCGAAGACCACCTCAAAGTGCACCGATCAAATCAGAGTAGATCTTACGATGTTTGTCCGGCAGGCTGGCTGGCTGGCTGTCCATGTAAACCTTTATTTTAATAAATTTTGGTAAATAGGTTCTTATGTGGTGTGGGGTATCATATAGTTGGGGTTGACCGGCTATACTTTCTTACTTGATTTTATTGAAAATTCTGACTCCAAAGGTTGGGTTGTCGTGATTATGATTTACCTTAAAATTATTTAAAACTAATAGGCACGAGTGATTCCTATGAGATGAACAATAATGACATCGAATTTATCGATGATTTAATTTTTTAAATATCTATCAAAATTTTAATGTAAATAATTAGTGGAGCTCAAGGTCAGTTTTTTTATTTTTTTATTTATTTAAAAAATGTTTCCAATATTTCAAGATCCACTGGATCTCATCTTCAGGGTACTACAATTATAGTTAACAAAAATATAAAAAATAAAAACATAATTTTAACATTAAATGAATACATATTGTCCCACTGTGTCATAACAACATATAAACAGAAATAAGCACACAAAAATGAAAAACTTACAAGAGGAACAATAATAAAAAACACGTCTCACACGGTTTTACATTTAAAACTGCACTAATTCTTTATTCTATTTTTGTTTATTATATGTCTATATTGTTTTGCTGAGCTCGTCTCTAAATCGCTCTTAAAGTTCATTCGGTACTCTTTGCTTGTGTTTATTATATTTAACATTTCTAGTGTATAGCGTCTATGGTATTTTTCCTCTCTTTGTAATATCTCCACATTATCAAAGTTTGGTGTGTGCCCTTTTTCTGCACAATGGGCTAGAAGTGCGGTTTTTTGTGTAGAAGTTTTATTTATATTTTTCAGGTCAGATTTATGTCCTGCTAATCTTGTCTTAAGTTTGTTTTTTGTTGTACCAACATATGTCTTTTTACATACATTGGTTTCGTCACCATTACAATTTATTTTGTAAATCAAATTAGATTTTTCCATTTTGTCCAGCTTACTTTTGGTGTTTGAAAAAAGTTGTCGTAAAGTGTTTTCCGATCTAGATGCTATTTTATAGTTTTCCTTATCATAAATGTCAGATTTTTCAATCCTCTCGGATATTCTTGGCACATATGTATGTCATTGATTTATACCATTTTTGGTTTCCATCTATTTCTTTGGTTTGTTTGTTTTCTACTTGTAAGAGTCTTTTAATAATATTGTCTGGGAATGCATTTTTCTTCAATATGTCTTTTATTTTCTTTATATTATCCTGGTGAAAAAGTTCATCACTTATAGTTAAAACTCTTTTTATTAAGTTGTTAGCGGTGTTCATAATAATGTTTTTTGGCTGGCACGAATAAAAGTTTATTATTCTACCTGACGATGTAGGTTTTTGATACCAGTCTATTTTCAGTTTGTTACCCGATCTAATTACCAGGGTATCAAGGTATGGTAATTGTCCATTTATTTCTTGTTCCAAAGTGAATTTTATTTGTGTATGGAAGCGGTTCAATTCCTCTAGCATCTCATTTATGGCGTTGGTTTTTACAATACCAAAAAGGTCATCCACATATTTAGTTATAATTTTCGGTTTACAGTCCAATCTTTGAATGCAAGTCTCCAAAAGTTCCTCCATCACGATATCGGCCACGATAGGGGACGCCGGTGGGCGTCCCCTATCGTATATTGCTCTTTTTCTTATTTAAGACATTGATCTTAACTTACAATTTCATCGTAAACAACTTTAAATGAATTATTTCTTTTTTGTTATTGAATTTTAATGTCTTTTTTATTCAAACAAGCTTTTAGCCATTTTTTAGCGCATTTTAGCCATTTTTTTTCCGTAAATTTTGCCATATTTGGTCACCAAGTTTTGGCAACACTGCTGAAAACTAAAAAGAATGTAAGATAATATTAACTCACTATTTATGGTGGTGTTTTGTCTAAGCTTTGATATCGTTGCAAATAAGACTTAAGTGTTTGTTATTCTCATTCGCTTTACAGTTTTATTTGTATAATATATTTAGCTTTTCCAAAGTCTTTGCATAAAGTTTTCCTGATGATCTGGTCTAAGCAACCAGTGAAATGCGTATATGAACTAGCTTATCCCCCAACAATCAATTTTAGTGCACTTAACAAATAAAACTGGGAGTTAAGCACGTCATAAAGAAATTTTATTAAAGAATTAAAAACTTTTGGTTTGCTTAAAGTTCTTTCACAATGGCAGCAAATTCCCACTTGGTGTTCACAATAAAGCAACAATTTTTTTCGCAACCACACACAGTTTCAATCAAGAACACGTTTACAAATTTTGCCCAGAACAACATTACGTACATATTTCGTCAACTTATTATTGGTTTGGGGCATATGCCAAAAAGTCGTAATGGAGAAAAACGACAATAGAGGTTTACATGAAGTTTTCTGCAAATATACCCGATAGAATTTTTTTGTATTTTCACCACTGCTTCCGGCATATGTGTAATGTAAATTTTTGTGAAAGTTCATGAACGAACTTAGAAGTTAATAGCATTTTATTAAAAGTGAAAATTATTATTTGGTGTCGCATACGCCACTTTTCTAAATTTTATTTTTTTAAAGTAACGTACGTATACTTACTGCTGTATATTGCGTCATGGACGTTTGATTTTGCTTCTTACGGCAATGAAGCAAAGCAAGAGTGAATTTATTTTGTACGTTTTTGTATGAGGAAATTTCTGCATTCGCCAAACAGTGGCGTTTAGAGCTAATCAATACTTAATTAACTTTAATATAGTTGATTTGGAGTAAAATTAATGCTTTGTATCTCAGAAGCCATAACAGATTTCGTGAAACCGATTTTGGATTCAGAAAGGGAGTATTCAAAATATATATAGACCCCAGACCTTACTCATTTTTTTTAAAGTGGTCGGTAGGGCAAATCGAAAATGAGCTGACAATTTATTATTAATTTTTAAAACGTATTGTTAAAATTTTCATCAAAAACTAAATCAAACGTCATTTATAATTTTATAAAAATTGTTGCTGAAGTAGAAGAAGATTCAACTTTAAAAAAAAACTTTCGTTACATTTTTTTTTTTTTCGAAAAATAAACACCAATTGAAAATGTTGCTGCAATTGTGAACCAAGTTTAAAGTGACTTTTTTTTCTTTTTTTCAATTAAACTGTTTTCTTTTTTTACTCAAAAGATTTTTAAGCAAAAATTATTTAAAAACAAAAAAAAATTCTGCAAAATCATCGTAGAATTTTTATTAACTGATTGTATAAACACCTCAGCAAAACAAAAATTCCTTCAACAATACGACAAAAACAAATAAATGAGTTAAAAATAATTTCATGTAATCCCAGGGGATTACTTGACATTTGTGTTTATTTTTTACGACCAATTTATACCATGTACAACACATTAATGCCACCAACAGACAAATAATTATTCAACAAGAAGAAAAGTTTTATTTAAAACATAATTTTTCTTTTCGACAATAATCATGACCAGACAGACGACCGACAATGTCAGAGTGACGTAGACGATGGCAATGCTGAAAGTGACAAACATAATAATAATAATAATAATTGCAAATGTCATCAAATAAGCTTAATTGAATAAATAAGCTTATTTACAGTTGGCATAAATTCCAACAAGCCAGGTGGCAAAACACAGGCTCTTTAATGGACAGAGGGATGCAAAAAAAACATGCTGGTTTATTAAAAATATTACACCAGAAGGAATTCTGAAATGGACAAATAAAATTGGAATTTACTACTTCCAGCAGCAGATGTTTGAGCAACCACAAAGTAAAGAAATTATAGATTATGAGCAGGAAACACACGTTAAACAGGTGAGAGAAGGAGAAACAAAACATTAAATTCATTAACAACAAATTCCTTTTTAGTTGGCTGACTACTGACTTTAAGTTTTTACACAAAAATCTTTATAATCCCAAAAACTTTTAAATTGTTTTATGATGTTTAAAAGCAGCAACAACAACTACAACAAGATTTTGTTGCTCATAAAGTTTTATTCATTCCATAACTGCCTTGAAGAAAGAAGCAGAGAAAGTGAAAGACATTATTTTGCTTACTACTTAATTTTATTATCTTTTCTACGACGTTGTTACTGCTGCTCCTTCTGCTGCTCTGAAAGATGAAAAATTTCTTCAGGTTTCATCTTCAATAGATATAATAGACCAAGAATTTCTTGCCATAACAGAAGCAACAGCTGCACGTGTCTCAGTTGCCTTTTAGCCATAATTGTATTTATGAATGTTGTTAATAAAATGAAAATATGTGTGAATAAGTTCGAATTACCCTGAGTCTGGTCTCTAGCAACAGAAACTTAAATACAAATACAAGAACACAAACACAAACACCTGAAGGCTGAAGGCTGATTAAAAAAAGCCATGAAAGTACGAAGCATAAAAATCAAAAGATGAACAGAAGAAAGCACTAAGAGAATAAAAATAAACGAAAGTAACCATAATTCTTAATGTTAATTCAGCAACCATAAAACTACGAAACAGTGATCGCGTATAAAAAAAATATTGGAGAAAAATTTCGATAATGATAGCAGCCAGCAACTCTATACAAAAATGTTTTTTGAGAATTTTTATCGATTTTTTTTTATATTTATTTCAAGCATATGGTCAATTATTTTTTTAAAAAAAAAGTATTAATTTTTATTTAATTTCGACCTTTCATAACTTCTTTGTTAGGGATATAAAAACAGTTTTATCATTTTGAAGACATTGTTTTTAGAAAAAATTTTATTGATTTGAAGACATTTTCTATCTAAAGAATTTCATCGATTCAAAGACATTTTTTCCAAAAAAAATATCTTTTTATACCCACACCACAATAGTGGAGAGGGTATTATGCATTTGTGCTGATGTGTGTAACGCCTTAAAATAGTGGTCCTAGACCCACCTTAAAGTATACCGATCGACTCAGAATTACTTTCTGAGTCGAACTAACGATGTCCGTCCGGCTGGCTGGCTGGCAGGCTGGCAGGCTGGCTGTCCATGTAACCTTGTGCGCAAAGTTCAGGCCGCAATTTTTATTGGCACAAGGACCAAGCCTATTGAAAATGGGCCAAATCGTTGGACCACGAAGGAAGATAGGGAGAAATTTCTTCCTCTCAGAAACTATCAAACCAATTTTAATGAAATTTAAAAAATGGATAGATCCATATCTATATGGACACATAAACTATACAGTTTTAAAAAATATAGGACCACAAGGGGAGAAAGGAGCAATTTTTGCCTCTCAAACTGATTTTAATGAAATTTAAAACATAGGTAGATCCATATCTATATGGACACATAAGCTATACAGTTTTTCAAAAATAGGACCACAAGGGGATGTAGGGGGCAATTTCTGCCTCTCACAAACTTTCAACCCGATTTTAATGAAGTTTTTAAACATAGAGAAATCCATATTTATATGGACACATAAGCATGATGTGTTTTTAAAAACTGTGGTGCTGGGTATCATATGGTCGGGCTTGACCGACTATACTTTTTTACTTGTTTATAAAAAGTTTTGTTGATTTGAAGACATTTTTGATACAAACTCTTCTCTGATTAGCAAGCATATTTTCGACAAAAAATTTCTTCAATACGAGGATATTTTTTCCACTAAAAATTATTTCGGTTCGCAAACATTTATTCCACTAAAAAGTTTCGAATCTTAGACATTTCTTCTACGAAAAGTCACTTCGACTTTAAAATTTTTTTAAAGAAAAATTCTTGAAAATTATGGCATTTTTATGTGGAAAAATGCTGTTAATTAAAATTGCAAACATTTGATTTGAACACAAATATTGATCGTGGAGCGAATTGGATACGTTATTGTTACGTGAAGGTTTTAGAAAAATGAAGAGTCGAAAATTTCAAGTGCGTGTGGCATCTCCCATAAAAAGACAATATTGGTTGCTGTATATTTGGAAAATAGAGCGGTAAGTGTATAATTGTCCAAATTTTATATAAACAGCTTGGTTATCAACACACAACAACTGCTCCCCCGGGGGATATGCTATACCTCTCAGGGGGATCTTCGACTTCTTGATTTTTTATCTACTGGGACAAACCGTGCACCGTGCACATGCAGGGCGTTTGGTGAGACAATAACTTGACACAAACATTGATTTTCTCCACCATGTTGTTAGGCCGCAAGTAAATCATGTAAATCCCTTGTCAAATCGTCTGTCAATGTGTGTTGGATAAGTGGGCGAGGCACCTTTCATTAATCGTGTGGTAGGAAAGCGCATTTGATCTAAATAAATTTTTTTATGAATAATGTTTTCAATTGAATATTTTCTTTACCAATTAATTGTACTCTCTTAACCACTGTCTTCTGCCTTAACCAAGTTTAAGAAAACTTTTCATTTCACTATTAAAATAACAACAACAATACAAAAAATTAACTTCACAACAACTAAAACAAGCAATGAATAAAAATAAATAATAATAAATTGTATTTAAAATGAAAACGGATGTTTTAATTTTTCACAAACATAAATAAACCAACACAACTGCAGACGGCCTGAAACAAAAGAAACGAAAAGGGAGATAGAGAGGAACATTTTCAAGTTGGCAAAATAAAACAGACATTCATTCACACAAATACACACACATACTCGTAAATGGACCAATATTATTGCAATCCCTTTATTTTCAGTTAAAATTTTTTTTTTTTTTTTTTTTTTTTGGCCCCAACAAAAATATTTATAAAATAAAGATGATACATTTATTTATATTTTCAAAATAAACTATTGAAATCATGGTGAAAACACAAGCACACACGAACACAAAAAAGTGGATAGTGGTGGGTGGCATGACTAAAATGTGGCAACAATTTCAAATATTTCTTGTAGTAGAGGAGAAGAAAAGGTCTGTATAGTGGAGTATCCTTCTCGTTTTTTTTTTTTTATTTTTAATAAAGAAATACATTTTCAATTCATTGAGCTGCAAGTTATTTATTTAAACTCATTTGTTGATGTCAATAACACGATATCAAAATAGACTGTGTGTGTGTATATAAGAGATACTTGTTTTCTTTCCACAGAGCTTTTCCTTTAATATTAGTAGCAAAAATAAGAAGAAAAAAATTGGTAAACTCAACAAATACATTGATACTTATTACTTTACACGCTTATAAACACACATACATCTATACCCCCACTAATGCTTAAAGAGACGACTTCATTACAACGAGTTTGAAGAATGTTGCTTAAGCAGTAGAAAACAATTTTTCAACAAATATTCATTTAACTCAATTTTCTTCATGTTTTCAACTGAAAATGAGAAAAATTATTTGTTCAACTTTGCCACCGTTTGTCCCAAGATATAACATTGTGTTTTATGTGTGTGTGTATGCGTGTGTTTAAGAAATTTTAAATTATTTTCCAAAAATTTTCAAAAAACAACAACATAAAACAACAGGAAATGAAAAAGTTTGTAAAACATGGATTGTTTTGAAAGCAAAAATTGAAGCTGATAGTAGATAAATGAAATTTTTTCATTATGACGACATGTTTTATTTTTTTATCTTCTATTTCATTTTAACATTTATGAATTTATAGCAAAAAAATAAAAGTGCTATGTTCGTGCCGAATCTTTAATACACTCCAGCCAGAGTAAGAATATTTCAGGTGTACGCTTTTTATGGGCCCTAATTGTTAATTATGGACTTCGAAATTTAGCAGCGTAAATTCAAATTTTATGAAATTATGACACACTAAATTTTACTGCAATAGCATAATGCGTTAAGGCTTAAGGCGAACTAAAGTGTCGTCCCAGATTCTGTTTTTATGGGGCCTGTAGAAAATTATGGACCGTTCTTCAAGAACTTAAGCAGTCATACAAAATGAGTTTGTGCAAAATTTAATGAGAGTCGGGTCATTCCGTTACCAATTTATTGTAGTTTTTGTATCAAAAATAATTTTTTTCTTTCTTTCCTAAATTGCTATAATTTCAAACGTTTCTAGTCGGCATAAAAAAGCTCTCCTACAAGATCAGCTCCATATTTTAATTCTACGCGACGCTCCACGGCTTTCAGTTTCTCCATAAAAATTACATGTTCAAAATTTTTTTTCGTATTTTAATAAAAGTCCCAAAAAAATTTTTTCTACAATTTTGTTAGCCATATTCTTGTAGAAAATTAAATCTTACACGATTTTTAAAGAAAACACTATTTTCGGTTTAACATTTTTTTTTTTGCGAAAATGTTGATATGAAACTTAACCGAGCTGTTAATTGAAATTAGTGCCTTTCGTTTAATACAAAATCATGGGTAAGTACCCTAAATTTCCCCCGAAAAAATTTAGAAAAATCATAAATTGTTCCATTAAGTTAATCTCACTTATTACTCACTTAACCTAATTCACGTGAATTGTCGACATCTTGTGTAGAAACACTTATTCATTTCTTATGAAATTTATCTTAAAGCCAGCAATATGCGTTAATTAAAAAATACTTTCCTTAAAAAAAACAACAAAAAAGACAAAAGAGAAGGAACATGAGAGAGAAAAACACATAAACAGAGATTGTATATAGAGCGATATAAAGCGTGTAAACAATGGCAGCATATGCTATTGATGGTTGTACTTAATCCACTTAATGACCCTGCTACAACAATCCACACCAATATTACCAACAACAACAACAACAACGTCATCAATGACAAAATAAAGACTACTTGTGATAATAATAATGATAAAAATTGTTGATGATGGTGACAATAGAGTGGTCGGAGTTAAATACTATCACAGACAAGAAAAAAAACATACACAATCATTTACAAACACTTGTATAATGTCCATCTGTGTTTGTGTGTAAGTATTTGTTTATTTTTATTGATTTAATAAAGTTGCTAAGTTATTGAGTGAATAGTGACTGTTGTATCAGTTGTGTCAGTAGTTTCTAGTGATAGTCACCCTTAAAGTATGTTTTTAAACATCTGGGTTTGTGAGTGTGTCTCCTAAAGCGTAGTGCAAGTTTTTTGTAGGGTTTACTTTTCCTATTAAGCAGTTGTTAAATGAGAAAGGTTAATTAAGGGGAGACCAAAAGGTGACAATTACAAACAATAGAAAATTGTGCTAAAGATATTTTTGTAATGGGACTAATTAAAAATGTTACTTAAAACTAATTACAAAAATTAAAAAAAAAAAACTATTTTACTAAATTCTTTGCCCTAAGGCAAATCTTCTGCTAGAAAGTTTTTGTTCATTTTATAAGAAAAAAGAGATTTTCCACGAAATATTTACTTGACACTGGCCACCCTAAGCTTAACAATATTGTCTATCTTTACTCTAGGTTCTGTAGCAGCTGATTTTAATGATAAAATCGTAAAACAATTGTAGCTGTCGTTGATATGAACCCATAAATTCTAGTGTTAATGGTTGTTAATTTATTAAGAAAATCCATAAGAACTTTAACAACAATTCCATTATAAGAGAAAAAGATTTACTAGAAATTCAACAAAGTTTATAAACTCCAAAACTGTTTTTACATCGAGCAAACAAGATTTTAATAAATATTAAAATGAAATCTAAGCAAATAAGTAAAATACAATTTTCTGTAATAACTTCAAAGAGGAATTATAAATAAACATCAATAAATCTAGTACTTTTTTTATTCACCCTTAATGCACTATTGAATTTTTGTTTTGCTTAAAGCTAAACAAAAAAAAAGAAGAGAAACAATTTTAAGTAACGAACTCGCATTAACAAGACGAGCTGCACTGACTGCAACAACAAAAAATCATATAAAATGTTATCATTTTATAGCAGACATATGCAATTTATATACGAAACACTCACGCACATACACTTACGTATACATACGTATTTATCTATGTATGTACTTATGTGTATATGTATATTCAAGAAAAACTATTTACTACTTGTTGTAAACAACATCAAAATACATAAGTACCACACAGTGTGCACTACACACACTTGTTAGCACAACTACGCTTTCATATAAGATTAAAAAAAACATGGCGACAGTTCGTCATCATCAGCAACATCATTTTGGTTGCAGCAAAAACTTTAAATAAAACCCCAATAAACAAAAATATTCACATTCCCCATATTGCGAGTTAGAAAAAAGGAATTTCAGTCAAAGATGCATTTTTTAATACTTTTTATAAAAAAAGCAGGTCCATCTTTAAAATAAAGTTTAATTTTTGTAAAAAGTACTTTTTTTAAAAAAGTGCTTTTCAAAACTCTTCCTTTGTCTAAGATCGTCTCTAAAATCATGTGTCTGTACTTCTTGTAAAAAGTACTTTTTGTAAAAAGTACTTTTAATAAAAACAATACTTTCCAAACAGTTTTTTTGTCTAAGATCTTTCATACGGTATGTTTTTTTGTTGAACAATTGTTGTTTTTAATTACCTATTTGTTTGCACCTTATATACTTTTATAACAAAAAAGAAGGCCCATCTTTAAAATTAAGTTTCTATAAATTTTGTAAAAAGTACTTTTTAAAAAAAAGTAGTTTTTAAGTCGTTTGCTTTGTCTAAGATCTCTTAAATCGTGTATCTATACTTTTTGTAAAAAGGACTTCTTATATACTTTTTGTAAAAAGTACGTCTTATATACTTTTTGTAAAAAGTACTTCTTATATACTTTTTGTTAGAAGTACTTTTTATAAAATTTGTCTAAGTTCTTTCTTTCGGTATGTTTTTTTTTTGTTAAACAATTGTTTTAAAATTACCAATTTGTTTGCAGTTTTTATATTTTCTATACTTTTAGGTAAAAGTACTTTTTATAAAAAGAAGTACGTGTTAAAACGTTTTTTTCCTAAATTTTTTTTAAGGTATATGTTTTATTAAATGATTTCTTTTAATTACTTTTCTGCTTAAATTTGCACTTGGGAATAGATACCCTTTTGTTAAACAAATTTGTAAGATAACTTTAAAACAAGTAAGAGTGCTAAATTCGGCTTTGTCGAATCTTCAATACCCTCCACCGAGAGTTCGACTATTTCAGAAGTGGGTTTTATATCGAGTCTATAAACAATAAGCCAATATTTTTAAAGCCTTACCTTACAGTATTATAAATCGTTGCCATATTTAAATATATTATCATGATCTGTTTCAGAAATATTATTAGGCGTGTTAAAATGATTTTAATAAAGGGTTTTATACTGGACCTATCGTCAATTATGAATCATATATCACAAAACCCTGTAAAGTGATTATTAAGTATAAGGAAAACCTAGAAAGAATTTTGTTATTTCCTGTTGTCTTTCGAAAGTGAACGTGTTCAACAGATACACAGATGGGCCCAAAATTTTTTTACCTTAAGGGTTATTAGATGAATATTAAAAAAGTTTAAACTTTCACCGCCAGTGATAGAGGTTATAAAAAGATGACTCTTTGCAAAAAAAAAGTTTACTCCAAAAAAAATCTCTTTTTACAAAAATAATAAAAATATTCAAAAAAATGGCAATAAATTAACTTTTTTAATTAAATGCACTTTTTCAGAAAAATCTCGTTTTTGAAATACATCATAAGAAAGTTAAAAAGTCGTGGTTTTCACCGAAAGTGACTTTTTTAACAAAAAGTCATGTTATTCACAAAAAGTGACTTTATTCACAAAAACTCACAAAAAGAAATTTTTTTCAAAACTTTTCAGTTCACCCTCGTATATTGATTTAATCCTTTTTTTATGTATTTTGATTCATTCATACGCGCTTTTTCATTTAAACTTTTATTCCCGTTCGCACACTCAGTCAACGGGTCTTTTCTGATGAAAAATATGTTTTTACTTTTTACACGCAAGCACACACACATTCCTTCATAGAGAAATATTTATGTACATAAACAATCACACAAATATGCACTTCAATATTCCAATATTAAATTGAGTATTTGTGCATACAAGTTACGAATGCATTCAAAACTTGGAAAATTTTTATTTCACCGTCATACATAAATGATAAATGGAAAATATTGTGTTTTTCAAATGAACATAAAACAACGACAACAACAAGAATAGCAGCATCAACATCAAAAATATCACAGTAGTATTTGATGCATTATCCAGTTATTTTTGGTTGCATGCAGCGAATTGTATTCGCTGGATGGAGTCTTGTAATGCTGGTTAAACATTTTAAGGCGCTTTTTCTGAACAGACAAAATTGTCTGTGCGAGTTGCAGTTATCAATGAAGGATATTATGGGTTATAATGTGTTGTTTGTGTGGATGTGCTTGAGAACATGATTGTTGCTTGCTGCATATTTGCGCTAATGCTTTTTTTTTTTGTGCTGCCAACAAAGTTGTCAATGAAAATCATGTAAAGTCGTTCAATGATTGATGAACTTGTAAATAGTGTTTACAATTCCAATATTTTTTTTGTTTTCTTCTTAAGGGGTATTAAACATTTTAATGAAAATTTAAGAGAATTCGAAAAAGAGATAATGGAATTTATGTTGTTTTTTTCACAAAACTTTAAGACTTATCTAGACTTATAAAAAACACAATTTAATTTATTCCTAAAACTTAATAAAACTCCCAGCCATGTCCAATTAGGCTTTGAAAATTTTATTGCTAGAAAACTTTGTAGACTTATCCTCTATGTTGATTTATTAGTCTAGTTTTTTTCTATAGTAGAGTGTTTACAGAACTCTCTAAATGTTTTAAAAGTTTTAAATGCGTTTTACTATAAAATGCTTTGAAACCATAACAACTACAATTGCAAAATTTTTATTTACCTTTAAACTTTGAAATATTTTTGTCCAAAAAAAGTTTTACTTTAATCAAAGGTGAATATTTTAAATTAATATTTTTTACTTCACTTGTTAAACAACAAATGATACAACAACAAAAAATACTAACAATAGCAGGAAATAGAACAACATGGAAACACAAAAAAAGCCCCAGGTCCCCAGGCGAAAGTAAAAACATAAACAGGCAGCAATGCAATCCTTTCAACCTCTCTCTCTGCCTCTACATAGTTATGTTCTCATTGAAATATTTGCTAAAGGCATAGAAAGCTGAAATTCTAGAAGAGGTATTAAAACCCATCGAAATAGCAATTGTTTAAATAAATTAAAAACTATATATTTACCCTCATATTCAGAAAAAACATTTCAGGTTAATAAAATATTTATGAAACGAATTTTCTATAAAAATCTGTTCAATAAACATTTTATAATCAAAATATTTTTTATGAATATGGGAGTAAATCTCTTTAAAATGCGTTAATAGAACAGGTTAACAAAAACTCTTTTAAAAATGCCATAGAAACTAAAGTCCAATTAAACAGTTATCTGTCTTAAGTCTTTTTATAGTTTTGCTAACTTAACGAAACGTAATTTTTAATAAAAAAAAAAATAGAATTTCCATAGATATTAATTTAAAAAATATATTTTCTTTATTTTAAAAAATTTCAATACTTAACGAATTTTTAGTAAACTTAACGAAACTTAATTTTCTAAATTTAACAAATTTTTTTATAGTGTTTCATATGCTTTGAATAAAAATAAATTGTTATTTAGTTGTCTTATGTAATTTTCTACTAAACAACAGTTTTCAAAAAACATAACGAAACTTTTTATTAATTAGTTTTAAAAAAATGTAAAGGAAACTAAAAGAAATTGTTTTATATTCTGCAAATAATATTCTTAACGAAAAACTATGTTAGCAACACCTAATCTAATATATATTTTCATTATTTTTATTCCATAAACTAAGGCGGGGTTTTTGAGGTCTCAGTTAAACTAAGTTTAGTTAATCTGAAAACAGATTGGTTCCGCCATTACCAAGTTTGTATACAAAATTTTGAAGGAACAGTTTAGTTTTACTTAAAATGTGGGTCTTAAATATAATAATAAAAAAAAAATAATTTTTCGCCGGAAAAATCCCATTTTAAATTTAATCCACATCTCAAAAGCCCGACCTAAATGATTAGCTACTTTTTCTTTTCAAAAAATCATAGCTACAGAGCTTTTAACATTCTAAGCGAGACGATTCTGCTTGATTCTTAATAAATAAATACAATTGGCGTTTGACGCCTTAACAATATATTATTCAAAAGATTTTATTAAACTTAACGAAACATTCTTTTAGCTGTATTAAAAAAAAAAACTTCATTAACTTAAGCAACGTTAAATAACTAAAGAAAAAGATTTAAAAATGTCAACTAAACTTCATTTCGGTAGAAAACGAAACTGTAAATGAATTGAACGAAAATTTGTGTAGCCCTTAACAATACAATTACTGGCATTACTACTTAATACGTTGATTGTACTTAAGTATTCTCGCTACACATACTAAATTGTATTAAGGTCGTTAAACAATTTTTTCGTCAGCAAATTGTTTATAAAAAGTCTAACGGCGCCAAATCGCATGATCTTAGTGGCCAACAACGTCGCCAAAACGTGAAATTACACGTTCTGTAAACTTCCCATGCAATAAAGCCAAAATTGGTTGTGTTGTGTGACTCATGGCACCATCCTGATGAATACGTCCAGTTCATAATCTTCAATTGCATGACAAAAGAAAGTCGGTTATCATACGGCAATAGCGCTGTGAACTGACAGTAGAGGTTCTTTCACACAATCACTAACAGAAGCGAAATTTTTGGCAGTGTACACATTGCGTTGATGCACAGGTCTAAAAACATCTGTAGCGGTTCCAGTCCCTTTACCTTTCTTTATAGTCTTGCCAATTCCTTGCTCAGTAGAATGACTAAAACGACCATAACGTTCTGTTATACTCGAAATGTGGCCACGTTTGAACCACCACCTTTGAAGTGCATTTCCACTATTTCTATGGGTTCTTCGGTTGCTAAACGTTCAATATGCGTAAATGGCTAACCGTTCCCTAAATAAATGACACTTCAAATGACAGATATTGAACAGCTTTGCCAGACCTGTATATTGTTAACAATGGCGTCTATTTTTTCTTCGAAGAATTTATACATCTGACAACCGTATTTGGATTATTTTTAATTTAATTTTTTTCTGCATTGGATTTGGAAAATTTTTATCCAAAATCATAATCTTTAATTTTCATTACGTTTATTAAAGTTGCAAAAAATCAGTGTTCTTTTGGAAGTTTATGAAAATCTTTTGCAGCTATCGTTAAATAAATTCATACGTTTAAATCAAAAAAAAAACGCCCAGGATTTTTAATACTAATATAACTTTGTAAATATGTAATATATTCCCGAATCCAAAGTTTGAACGAAAAATTCTTATGTTATGACCATTATCCATCTCTGCATATACACCCTGCAACAATTCTCTTATTTATTTATTTTAACGTTCGCTATTTAACTTATTCTTGTTTGCATTGTTGTTGATATGAGTAAGAAGTATAGAGTGTGTGGGTTAAAATCAAAACATGAGCTTGTGTGTGTGGCCATGTGTGTTTGTGTATTTTGCACTGCAGTTTGATTAAAACAAACAAACAAACATAAACTGAAAAAACTCAGGTACTAGTTTGAATAAAAACAAAAGAAATAGTACAAAAATATCTCTTGAGGTTTTAGAAAACATAAAAAGGAAACAAAACAAATCAGAAATACACAAATTGTGCAAAAAATTTTAGAAACGGAACGGAGTCTAAAAAAAGTAAGAGCCTGAGTTAAGTTAAGCGAGACATTTAACAATTACTGGGTTTTAAAAAATTTTAATATAATTGGTTTGTTTCGTTACTTTGCTGGTACGGTAAAAGAAGAATAAAATTAATTTTTACGCATTGAGAAATAAGAAGTACAAAAGTACGGGAACGACAGAAATTAACTGCATTTAAAACAATTTAGAACGTTAATTTCGGTTGTAGAAATTTTTTTATAGAAATTTTCTATGCCAACGGTAATGCTGCAAGTGGTTGAACAGGCACCAAATTTGTTATCTTTAGGAAAACGTTAGACTTTTTTGGAACATTATCTGTTATATGCATTCTATTTTGAACATTGAACTCCAATTGAATGAAGCCTGCGCTGGACACCTTTGAACTTATAAATAGGCACAACACGTGCAGTCTTCCAAGCAGAAGGAAAAACAGATGTAGTAAGCATTAGGTTTATATGCCACGTAAGAACATGGGAAATATGCGGAAAAATATCCTTAAGAAGTTCTATCAGTGACGACTGCATTCGAATGAATCCGATACAATAGCTTCTAGTACTTCTAGTTCAGCTAAACAATGAAGAGAAAATTATGCATTCATATAAACGAAAGAACCAAAGTCAACTGATTCATTACTAAAGAAGAATTTACAAAAAAATTATTGACATCATCTACATTTAAATTGGGAATACATTCAGTACCACCAGTAATACCACATCCCTTCAAAATCCTCTAAATACACAGAACAAAATAAAAATTGATTTCAATTTAAAAATTTGTGATACTAATTAAAAACTTAATTAAATTTGCACCAGTAAACAAATTAATAACATCAATTAATTTTTTTTTGTGATATTAACAAAATCTTGTGCAGTATGCTGATAGTAAACATTTAATTCAAATAATAAAATTTTTATTTAAAATTGATTTTATATTTGATAAATGTCTTTATTTATAAAATAAAATATGCGAAATTAGCTAGAATTTGTCAACAAATCTTTTGCTTGCAAATACTTTGTTTTTTTGAGTAAAACTAAAAAGAAAATTTCAAAGAAATATAATGCTCAAGCTCTCGGTCATAAGTTGCTTAAATAATTTTTATTTATTTAAATATATCCAATATTTCGATATTCCTTGAATATCATCATCAGGGATAATAAAATTTTTACGGTTTTCAAACCTTTAAACAGAAGCAGGATTAACAACATTTTGGTTTAAGAAGCCACCTCTGTTTACATAAGTTGTTTGTTTGCATCACTTTTTAAAATCTGTATTACATAATTTAATTTTTATGACTTATTAGACTAAAGTGTTTAAAAACTTGAATATAAATCTATAATTCTAAATAGAAAAAAATGGCTTGTCTCTACTTGAAGATTGAGTTTTATGACATACGCTGTTATTAAAAAAAACCGATAACCGCCAATTTGTAGCAGCCTTAGCCCAACTTTAGCTTACGGTCTTAACAGAGACAAGAAAATCACATGCAACTTCGTTGATTTCAAAATACAGAGGTAAACTTTATTTCATTCTTCTTATTATTCACAACATCAACTTAAGATTACATATTATTAAAAAGTGTTGCCAGTTAAACATTTCTTATTAAATTGATTTCAAACTTCAATATATTACAGTTTTAAATAAAATATTCTTTTTTAAATATGTTGTGTTGGTTAAATTGTAAACTCAGACAAATTTACTAAAAATTATTTTAAAATTTTTTTTCAATCACTCGAAATAAAAGTTTATTTGTTAAAATACCTAAAATCTATTTTATTTAAATTCGTAAACAATCAAAATCCATTTTTAAATTTCATTTCACCTTTATACACATTTTCATTTTTTTTTTTTTTTTTTTTGTTTTTTTCTGTAAATCAATATAAAACAACAAGAGCAAAAAATTTTTTATAAACCTCTTAACTTAGCCATGCCAAACCAGTAAACTGAACAATTTGTTTTTTTTTTAATATTTTCATGTATAAAATTTTTTATTTTACAATTCACACATTTATTGGAATAATAGAAAAAATGTCAATTTGTAACATGAGCTAATCCTTGAATAAAAAGTTAAAAAAAAAACAATGGGAAAATCTAAATGAAAAACAAACTAATCGAACAAATGCATTGTACTTACAGTGGGGTACATCAAAACAAAAAGATCTTTAAAATAATTGAAGAGTATTTTAAATAGTACATAGGATTAGCAAATTTAAGTTGATTTTTTTTTTTAAGTGGAACCTTAAATTAAGGTACTATTAGGTGCGTTTGAATGTATCAAACTTCAGTACTTTTACTGAGAATAGTTATCTATGGAATCTTATACAACCTTTATCTATTGCTCTAAGTCAGGCGAACTAACTGTATTAATACAGGTGTTTGCTGATACCAAAATAACACAACAAACATACTAAGCAACTTTCCAGGCTGCTATACTGGAAAATTTCATGGAAACTCCAACGAGATTTTAAAATTTTCCTTGCAAATCAAGGTAAATCTGAAATATAAAAACTGCATAAAGCAAATCAAAAAACAATTGATTCTACAATAAAGAAAACAAAAGTAAAAAAAAGTAATAATAAAAAACGATCAATACAAACACAAAACACTAAAAACTAGTTTAGGAAAAAAATCCCTATAAAAAAACTACACTATAACACTCATACAAATGAAAACAATACCAACCAATACTAAAACTAGAATGCACTATAGTGCAATCGCAAACATATATTTGTATTGAAACGAAAACACATACCCCAACAAACACGGAGATTTGATTTCAAATTGAAAATTATTTGAAGTCAAACGTTTTCCCAAACGACAAACGTTTGATAATGATTTGAAAATCATAGCATAGTTAACAAAAAGGGGAAATTTTTTCAAATTAAAAAATTCTTTTATTTTCAACGTAATTCTCAAATGTTTTTCAAAGGTGAATTATAACACAATGTGGAACATAAATAAAAGTATTTTATTTTTTAATTTAAATTCATTATAAAATCAAATAAACTGTAAGATAAACATTCGGTAACATAGCTAAAATATGAAATAATGTTCTTTCCGTCCTCTAATTCTTGGAAGGATGAAATACTTGGCTCCCTTTTATTTTGAGGATTGTAGCACCGCGGTCAAACAACAAACTTATAATTTCTTCATTTTCCCGTTTTATTTTTTTTAATTCGTATTCTTAATCATTTTAATTACTCACAAATAATTTTTATTTTTTACAAGAAATAAATCGTTTACGTGTAAAACACATTTAACCACGAAGTAGGGATTCCAATACCGGTATTACCGATACCGAACTACCGCATTGAGAATACCGGTATTTTTTTTTTTAATTTTTTAAATTCTTCTTTGAAATTGCATCAGTGTCCAGATTTGGAAATTCTAGTTTTGCACTAATTTATATTTTATATATAAATGCATATGTACAGCCAACTTCAAGTAGAAAAGTGTGAGAATTACAAAACAAAACAGAATAGCAGAGTACATGAAACCGCAATCTTTTCTCCTTTCTCTCCATTAAACTGAACAATTGCTGCAACAAAAATTGCAAGTCTGGACGATGACTAAAGGTACGGTCCCATATGACCAACATTTGACGAAAAAACCAACAGACAAATTAGGTTTATTTTCTTTAATTCTAATAAATATATTTTGTTTAAATACGTATTTACATTTATTAAAATAAAAGAAAAATATTTGCAAAATGTGTATAATTTCCTTATGACCGTTCGTCCTACAAGTGTAGATTCTGAGCGTGCGTTTTCCGCAGCAGCATTAATCTGCACGAAAACAAGACCACGCCTTTCGGATGAAAGCATCGAAAATGTACACAGAAAAAAATAATTTTCATATTTGAATACGAAAATCGCATATTTGATTACAAAAATTTTTGAATTTTCTGCGATGACGGTTTTTGTGGTATTGATAAAAAAGTTTGTATGTATAATTGTTAAATTTTTAGTCAACAACCAAGTTTATTGAGTCAATAAAAAAAATTGTTGCCCAAAATAATTTTTTCAACAAAATGTTTACTTGATTTGATAAATGTTGGATAAATCAAACAAAATGTTTATCGAATCTTTATTTTTTTTTTATTTATTAACGATGATGTCATTAATTTTCAATTTTTATATTTTTATAAAAACACTAAAATTTATTATGCGGGGATAAGTAAGTTCCTATGCGCATTTCACTGGTTGCTTAGGCCAGATCATCAAGAAACCTTTTCCAAAGACTTTGGCAAAACTAAATATATTATTCAAATAAAACTGTAAAGCAAATAAGAATTATGAGCTATTTAAAAATGGACAAGAGTTGTTAAAATTTACTTAGATCAAATATTTTTTTTATTGAAAATAAAGAAACATTTAATTATTTCAATATTAAATATATTTTATTGAGTGCTATTTTGCAAAGTGTAAATTTGATAAATTTTTTCTTTGAATCAAACAAAAAGTTTGTTGACCTAAAATTTTATTTTTAACAAACTGTGTTGTTAAAAATTTTCTTGAGATATTTTTTTTCTGTGTATGTTTTCTTCGAACATATTTTAATTCACAAAAAGGATTTAAAAAAACTTTGAGTACTTTACTTCTGAATTAATTGCTATGTCTATATTCAGCCATGTCACAGAGTACAATTCCGTTCGGAAACGGAATTCTTTCTGTGTTTTGGTGCTTCAGAATATGATGAAAAAAATTTCGGAATCAAACCATTTTTGTTTTCATGAACGGAGTGGGAGTTATCTTTTTCTGTATCTGAAAGGCCAAAAACTATCAAAATACACTTTCTATCAATTCCGAACGAAATCATTCCGAATATTATTTTACTCTGTGACATGGCTGATAATATTTAATTTTTAATTGTTTTGCTTTGTTTTTAATATCGACCTGTTTTGTCTTTTTTTAATAACTACATATCGATGGCTTAATATAAAAAAGGCCTAACTCGATTTTTTTTTTTTTTTTTTTTTGTTTGTTTACAGGTTAAGAAAAAAAACTTATGTGTAGTTTATAGAACACGAACGCCTTACTCGGCCGTTTAACTTACATTTAAAACGAAGGCAAATTTCGAAATTTCGTAAGGCGCTCGTGTTCTATAAACTACACATTAATAAAATCCGTAAAATTTTAGATTAGAAAAATATCCAACCAATTTTGTACTACAGCCCCTTAAAAATTTTAAATCAAGATACATGTGGCATTAGCTACCAGAATAAACAAAAAATCTGTTTTTTAAAAAAATTGAGTTAGCCGTTTTTTATATTAAACCATCGATATGTATAAATATGAATTATCGTTTTTTTTCAATCAATATTTGAAATAAACAATAAATTGGATTGAATAATATAATATATGTAATTGGAAAATTGTTTTATCCTTGGTGCTTTGTATTAAGATATTTTCATTCCATAAATAAAACCGAAAATACCGGTATCGAGATTTCCTCAATACCGAAATACCGAAAGGCCTTCGGTATTGGAATCCCTACCACTAAGTTAAAATTTAACTAATAGCTAACTAATTTTTAATGCTTACATTTATTATTCGCTTTAGTATTGCCAAGTTTAGTGTTGATTTGAATTAAACATTTGATACCAATTAATAAAACATTTGATATAATTTGTTAATTTTTAAGTCATTATCAATTTGAACTTAAATGTTAAGCTCAAACAGTTGAAAAACGTTTGAGAATTGTGTTTGATGTCAAATGATAAAGTCATTTCATATCAAAGGTTTGACTTCGTGTTTGTTGGGATAATGCACTCACAATCATATATTTGTATTGAAATGGAAACACACAAAACAAGGCGAATTCATACAAAGTGGTCTTGGCTTGCTACGAAAGCAACAGCTGAAAGCTAATCTTGTGTCAAAATGATATGCTGTTACTTTTGTTGACATGTTTGTATTTGTTTACTTCAGTTTTGTATTATTTTGACACAAAGTTAAAGTAGTTTACAGTGTTGTATCCGTTTTCAAAATAAGACCACCTTGTATGAATTCGCCTTGACACAAAACAAACAAGTGGTCGCATACAACTACAACTGCACTACCCATATAAGTGCCCAGCAAACAAAAATTCTAAAGTTTGAAAAATAATCTCTTTCTTTTTCAATATCAAAATTTGTTCAAATTATTAAAAAAAATCTTTAAATAATTACAATTGTAGTTATTTTATTTAACTGCTCAAGGATTTAATCCAAATTTTTATATTTAATCAGGCTTAAGTTCATTCATTAAATTATTGTTATGAAGAAAGGAATTTTACAACATAAACTGAATTTAAATTTTTATTGATAGTTTTTCATTCTTGACTGCCGCGGGAATTGAACCCACGTTTACAGACAGGTTGATTTGACATGTTTCGATGGTAACATGTCTTCAGAAATCTTTGCCGTTTAACACTTACCGCCAGTGACGACGGCTGGCAGTCAATAGTCAAACATCAATCTTTAAACCAATTTTGAGAATATGTTAAACTTTTTGTTTGCTTTAAAGTCTTTTAAACTATTTTAATTTGGAGTCATTCTCAATTTGATTTCAACATTTTATGTTTGCTGGGTCCAAACTAATACGTGTTAAAATGTTTGTATAGCTTTGTAGACTATTCAACAAAACGAAATTTTAGATTTTTTTTCATTTTGGTTTCTTTATTGTGTCAGATTTTTTTTCTGTTTGTTTAATTTTTGTTTTTAGACTAAACCAACCAACCAACCAACCAACTTCCAACCATGTTCTTGTATTATTGAGAACCATATTTCAAAAATTTTTGACAGGCATTTTATTTGTTAAAACAATAAAATGTACTTTTGTTTTAAAGGAAAGCTCAAGTGTTTTTCATGTAAGAAACTAAAAAAAAAAAAAAAAAATGTACAAAACTCTTAAAACTTGGTAAAGGTTACATGTTGTTTTAAGTTTTTTTTTTTTTATTTTCTTGTTTTGTTCTTATCGAATTTTTCCTAACGAATAAAAATAATAAATTGACACTTTGATTTATGTAAGAAAAACTGAGATAAATGAGATTTCTTTTGAAGGGGGGTTTTTTCTAAGTAAACAGATTTTTATTTGTTTTTAAAAAACAAAAAACTGTATATAAAAAATTATAAACGTACATATTGGAATTTTGAAACGACTGTCAAATTAAAATAATAAAGCTTGATGGGTTTAATAAACAGGAGATTTATGACATTTTTAAAAAGCCATATATGCATTTTTTGGGAATTGAAAAATCTTTTCAAACCACTAAACACTGATGTTAATAATAAAGTAACATATTGTTACGTATTTACGTTATAAAACGCGTTTTGGTGTATTCCCTTTATAAAAAACCTAAGTTCTTTTAATTGCAAATCAAAATAAATACACACACTTATTTAACTTAACAAACTTTATTGAAATTAATTTTAATGTTCACAAAATGTATCTAATATTGTTAGAAACGAACTGAACCGTTTAATGTCTCAAAACAAACTAAACTAAAAGTACCTCCGTATTCATAAACGATTATTAAATTTAACAAACGTTTATTAAGTCAAATTTTCATAGAAAATTTGATTTATAAACCTTTATTAAACAAAGAATATTTTTATGAATACGGCAGTTATAAGTTAGCCTGTATTTATAGTTCACAACCATTCTAGTAGATTCAAGAACCCTTCTAGCCGATTCTAGAACTTTATGTATAAATTGTTATAAATTAACTTTTATACATCAAAATCTAAGGTTTATCTTAAGGCGTAACAAATTTTAGACTCTAATTACTCTATTACACCAATTCCATACATTGGAGTTCATAACAGTTAGAACTAATTCGACAAAACTATAATTTACTAGATAGCTTATAACTTAAACTATAAAAAATTCTAGGATAAATCTAATTTCGTAACAATATTTAAAAATCCTTCTTACTAACTTTTATTTTATTTTATTTTATTTAATATTTTTTTTTATTTTATTTTATTTTATTTTATTTTATTTTATTAATAAACACCCTGTATTTATAACGGGCCACATAACAAGACATATGTAACATATATAACAAAAATAAATTATGTTTAAACAAAAGTTATCCCATACAGCTTTGATTTTCCCTCTATGGACTTTTCTTCCCATTGTTCCTTTTTTAGATTTCGCTTCAAAATAGATTTTAAACAAGTTATTTTAAATTCTTCTAAATAATTTTACTTAATTTAAAAATAAATATTTTCATCTTTTCCAAAAAAAAAAAAAAAAACTATATACTTTTTTAAACACTAAATCATCTCTATTGAGATTCGCAAATATTTCTTTTATTCCTTTTTAAATAAATTTGCGCAGTATTTCTTGTATTCGATTTAATTTGATATCTTTATTCGATTTAGTTCTGCTGCTGAGAGCATTTTGACTAAATGCAAACAAATTTACTGGTTTTAGGTTAAATAAAATATATATTTTTTATACAGGGTGGTCCAGGAATGACGATGGGTTTTAAATTGTTGGTAACTTTATAACTTGAATATGATTTTTCTTTTTGATTATTTCCAAACAGAATTGGGTAATTAAGAATCAGAAGAAAATAAGTCTTGGTTCACACTATGCAAAAATTTTCTTCCAGAAAGTCTGAGTTTATGGGTTAGAGAGGAGAGAATAAAAGCATGTTCTTTTCCCCTCTCGCAATGATGATTGTAATAGTAATGATGTCAAAATATATCAGCGTTATGAAGCTTTTTCTATCACTGTAAGCTTGGAAAACGAAACAGCTGGTCCTCAACGTATATGTTTACGTAAGTATTTCATTTCTGGGATGCATGTTTTAGATTTGTTTGCTCCTGACTTTTGCATTATTGCCAGATGATAGTTAAATAAAAGCGCCGCGCATCAGATGCAGCACACTGATGCATTTCCGAACAGGCCCAAACGCTTTTGGTTATTTTTCTTCAGGGGTGTATAAAAGGGCATAGCACAACTTTATAAAAATAAAACCCTTTTTTCTATTTTGTCACCCTGTACTTTCCACTTTCCTTTTGCTAGAGCTTGGTCAGACTTTATCTTCTATTCCTGCCCCTTTTATTTGTAATTTCTAACAGTTTTATCTGTATTTTTTTTCTACTTTTCACTATCAAATACGAATTGATTTTTCAATTCTAATCGTTTTGATTGCAATTTGATGTTATCATTTTTCATCATTGATGCCCTTTTAAGGGTTTCTTTCGTTTACATTTCTATAATTTTTTTTTAACCCATTTCTACAATAAATTTTCTTCATCTTTCTGTTCGGGTGTTTTTTTCTGCTCTCTAATTCGAAATGTTTCAATACAAACAATAAGAAATAAATGCAAATAGATTGTTGTCTAAGTTTAAACTAAACTAAGGATAAAGTCCTTAGTTAGCAGGATGTTGAAGAAGAACACGTAGCTGTGCTTGTGTTTTATGGTTGTTGAAATACATACACATGTATCCAACTTAAGCTGGACCGAATGTTATTTCCCTTAAGAGTCTTAACGTTACACAATTTTTCAAGTTAAATTGTCATTTGTATGCAAAATAAATCATTTAAATGATTTTCAATATTGCAACAACATTTCTTTGTCATTTTCATAACATTTACTCCTCTAACCTCCCCCCTTACCACCCTTCCTTCCTGCTTATGTTTCTTCAGGGACTGTATAGGAAGGCAAAGAAAACCAAAACTAGAAAAATTACATTTGACTTTTGCTATAAGATCTGGAAACGGAAATTAAATGCGGTCATATATGCTACTTACTCTTTAACTTCCTCTTTCCGTTTTCCCTACGTAAGTTTAAGCAAGTGTTCAATTTAGTGTTCTCTTTTTTCCATCTGCATAAGTGTGCGGTTTTGTTTTGTAAATGGTATTCGTTTTTTTTTTTATTCTTGTTACCACAATGTAGCAATGATTATTTGCAACATGATCTAAATACAAATAGGATATGACATTGAGACCTTTTGCTAGTGTAACCCCTGGGCAAATTAAATTTCAAATTCATTTAAGAACAATGTAGCAAATGTCGGCAATGAATTAATTTTGAGAAGAAAAAGTTGCTTTTTGCTTTTAGGGAGCATGTTGTAACAGGATTATTTAAAATTATTTTTATCACCTTTAACATTGGAAAAGGAAAAGCCTCTAATTAAATTAACAGCAAAGTTTTTGTTTTTAAGTGGGATGGTGGTTATGAAAAAATTGTGAATTATGGGCACAAGAAAACAGTGTTCTCTTCAATTCCATATCACATTCCAAAGAATCGTAATAGGTATACAGTACCGAAGTAGGCAGTAATGAATTCTGTACTAAAGTACTATACAGAACTTTGCTTTATGGGTAATTCCATGTCAAATCGACCAAGAGTGGGACCCGACCCCTTTCGATTTTAATAAAATTTGGTGAGAAGGTATATGAACAAAAAAAATCAAAAGTTATGTCATATTCAAAATGTTATAATTTCGCCGAATTAGCCGAATGTGTTGAGACTATTTCTTCAGTATCTCGAAAACTACTTAACATACGCAGATGATTTTAATGTAATTTTTTAGAGATTACTTGGGGCTACAAGCCATGACATAACTTTTGAAAAAAAATTTTTTTTTAATTTTCTTTCGTTCATATATGTCCTTTATAGCATAAAAGGTACCTTCTCAACAAATTTCATTAAAATCGAAAGGGGTCGGATCCCACTCTTGGTCGTTTTGACATGGAATTACCCCTATATCATTTTATGGAAGTTTGTCTGAAATCTGCACTTTTATGCATACAAATTTGGGATATTTTGACTGTAATGAGCTACAACAACTTTAAAAAATGTTAAATTTCTCAATTTAAAAATATTGAATTTGTTTCAATATTTATCCCCTGAGTACCTTAGAATAAAATGCAACGTTTTAGTGCTTTTTGAAATGGAAATTCGCAAAAAAATATTGTTACGCTACACCCAAGTGTACAAGATCATTCACTACAGTACGCTAATACCCTAAATTTTTGTTGCGTACTCTATAGTACTGTCTCTGTACCACTACATTACAGTTTCCTATTCTGCAGCACTGTTACTCACATAACTGTACAACAATACTATAATCTAAATTACTGTTATCTAAGGAAGGGTTGCTTGTAATGCTGTTAACATTGATATATATTTTTTTTTTTTAACTGTAATTATATTTCTTATTTATTGTACAGTAATTTTCATTAATGTACTGGCATCTTAATTAAGGTATTCTCAAATACTATTATTTTATTACTGTGTTCCATTATACTGTAAAATATTTTTAAAACTATTTAACGGTAGCGTATGAATATATAAATATACTGTATTTTTTTTATGCTATAAAGAACTGTCAAATTCAGTACTAATCAATACTTTCAAGCATATTTTAAAACTCGAAATGAAATGGATTTCAAATCGAAGAAATTTTAAAAATGATCCTGTTAAAAAAGTTCTTTAAAACATTCCTTTTTAGTAACTTCTTACTTTGAGTAACAATTATCTATACGAAAACAACTCTTGGTGCCGTATTTTTTAATGCATTTAGATTTACAGTACTTTAAGGATTAAGACATCAACTGAGTTTCCAAAAAATTAGTATACAACTCTTGCAAAAAAAAGAACACTAAAGGCAACACATAAAGAAAATCTTTTTCGCATTTCGTTTTTCACTCACATGCCCATTATTTGTTTGTAATAAACAAATAAATCACTTCCACTGAACTTTTGCTCGTGCTCACACACATATTGACATACATAAACATACACACAGTTTGCTCGTTAAACAAGCAAAACAAATACAACAACAACAACAACAACAACAACAACAAAAAATATCATTCTTTAGAAGGAAAGCAGCTGGCATAACTTAAATTGTTTTTGATTTACTTAACTTCCGCTTGATAAATTACATTTGAAGTTTGAATATAAGCGAGTGAGTGAATGAGTGAGTAAGTGAGTTCGTGCCCAAGTATGTGTGTTTAACCGAGTTTTCTTTTGGCAAACACATGGAAGCTTTCGAAAAAGAAAATTTTTCGCACAGGCATAAAACTACATCCATACACGTAGAATACAGATAAATGTTGCATGGGTGTACAAGTAATTTGTAAATGGTATTAGTCTAAGTATTAGTGAGCACAAGTGTAAGAATGTGCGGTAAAACGACATTTGTGCTTAACGAGCTGCTAATGGTGGCAATCATGAATTATTTTTTCTTTTTTTTTTCTTAAATCTCAACATCAGCAGCAGCAATAACAAGGCAAATTTTATATTTTTTAGTTTAACAAGAATTTATAAAATATTTTTTCTTTTTTTTTTTTAATTTCGTATGAATATTTGTTTCTCTCTCTTTGCTTTCACTTCAGTGTACATTTAAGTATTTGCAGAGTATATATTTTTTTAACAAGTTATTTTTTTCATATCTTGTGTATAATTTTCTATAAAAGCTAAGAAAAAATTGTGGAATTTCTTTCATTTTCCTGTTTATGTTAATTTTTTGTTTAAAATTTTTTTTTTATTTTTTTTTTTTATTTTGTAAATTTAATTAGGCAGAAAGTAGCAGCATACTGGCAAAGGAAATTGAAAGCTAGTAACAAAACCTTAATTGCCTTCCCTTCTTCTAAAACACTCATGTTATGTTATTTGAATGAATAATAAAACTTCACAGATTTTTTTAGGGCTTTTTCTCTTTTAAAATTTTAATGTTTTCTTGTTTTAATTTTTTTAAACATGTATGTATGTATTAGGGATGCCAATCGGGATTGATTTTAGAAAATCGCGGGATTCGGGATTTTAAAATCCCGATCCCGAAATTCTGGGATTTTTGGATCCAGAAATTTTCCGGGATTTCGGTATTTTTCGGGATTTTTTTAAATAAACACACTTTTTTTATTTACTTATGAAGTTTCAAAAGGTATTATATATATGGGCATTTCCTGGGGTCGCGAACGTACGTTCGTACGCTTTTGATGTACAAATAATATAAAAAACAAAACTTTTCCTAGCATTTTTTTTGCGATTCGATAGCATTTGGGTAGATGTATGTTTAGTGCAAAAGATGGATTTCATCGAGTATAAGTTTTCATAATAATAGTTATAAACATGTGGTCACGAACGTACGCAAAATAGAAGTCAACTTTGGCTGACGTAGTGAATTGTAAAAATCTGCGTAATGGAACGGAATATTCAAAAGTGATTAATTTATTTCAAAAGTGTATTAATGAAGGTATTTAGAAAATAAAATATCTCTTTTGGTTTTTGTTTAATTGGCTTATGTACCGGTCGCGAACGTACGATTTTTCCATATGTTTTTTTATTATTATCACTATGCAGATTCCCATAAATATCTTCAAATTTCCTTAACAAGCAACTTAATACTCAATTTACAATTGATTGTAATGGAGAGATTATGAAGAAAGAGTGTAAATATAACATATTGTTTGCATGTAAAATAAGTACATAAAAATGTCTTTAGAAGTAGAAAATATAAGAATATATAAAATTTTCCAGTTTCCATCGCAATTTCCTCCAGTAAAACAGCTGAGATACGCTATGAAACCATTCTTTTATAACAACATAGATTTTTTTATAATAATAAACAATAAAAGACGATGATTATCAACATTTTATTTTTTCATCCTGGTAGACCATTCTGATGAAATGCCCATATAACATATACATATATTTAAAAAAAAAAACATAACAAAACAATTTATTTTATACATATGTATATAATCAATTTTAAATTAATCAATCATATTATTGTTTATCATTTTATATCAATTTTATCAATTTTCGGGGCATGTAGGTATACAAGTAATGCCATACTTTTCAAGTACCATTTAGTTAAATGTAAATGCGTTCATTTTTGGGGCATCCATAGTAAAATTTATTGGTTCTTATAGTAGAAATGTAAGTGGTATTTTTGCTTTTTTCTGATTACTTAACACAATTATTTTGTAGGCGAAAGTTTAACTGGGTTCTTTAACGACGAAAGAATTAAAAAAAAACTCAAAAGTAGTTTGACAGTTATACAGAAATTCTTCTCATAAAAGTTTGTTTGAAATATTTGCATTTATTAAACTAGTGATATTCTCGAGAAACTCGACAAATGTATATCTGTAAGGTGTAGATGCATGTCTAAAGGCATGTTCACATTTATCAAATACTTAAGGAAAAAATACAAAAAATATGTGACCTTTTAATTAATCTACTTTTGATAAGTTTTATGTGTCCATTTCATTTCATATTGTGTATCTATTAAGCTTTAGTACTGAAAAAAAAATCTAAAGAATATTGTTATGCAAACGTTATGCAAAGTCAAACAAATGTTGAATTAAAATAGTGGTTACGTGTAGGGCATCAAATGTTTGTTAAATATGACCATATCATGTTTTGCATTTTTTATGCAGAAAGTGACTGAAGTATGAACTATTAGTATTGTGCTGTTGAATATTTAACAGAGTTGTATACAACCAAGTACAACAGTAAAACATACTGTCCTATGCATATATACTGTAGAATACTGTCCAGCATAATGGCATTGGAAATTATAAAAAATTTTACATGTATGTGCATCTTTCAAGTAAATGTGTTCTCTTAATGTACTCTAAATATTCATTTATAAATAACAATGAAATAACCAAACTAACCTTGAATATTAACCTTGGCTTATCCTTCTGATTTCAATCTGCAATAATCTGGAAAAAAGAGAGACAAAATAAACTTTATTGTTCTGTAACAAACATTTTATTTCAACTGTCATTCAACTGCAACAGAAAGTTCTCAGAAAAAAAAAAACGAAAAAAAAGTTGTGGTTAAATTTTAACAAAATCAACTCAAATACAGCAAACAATAAATAAAAGTTTTACGTTATCAGGTTTTAAAAAGTCTGTGTAAAAAAAATTTATTTTAAATACACAAATTTATACACATATTTGTTTAAGCATTTTTCCAGTTATTTATAAAAGACCACAATAAAAGTAAATGTTACAAAAAAAAACTTAACCACTAATTAAACTTGTCAAAAAGTTAAACCACAAAATAAAAGCTTTTCAAAAATTAAATCTGCAGTTGAACACAGTTTCTCTTAGAAATTTCTTGCAAAATAAATAAAATTCAAGACTTTAAATTTAAAACTTTTTTATTTAACATCTAAATTCAAAAGGAAAATTTAATATTAAATTTTGATCAAGGGATCAAATATTTCTTATTTCAAACTTTGAAAGGAACTGCAGGGGTTTTTATTCCCCTTAACTAAAAGAAGCTTTATTTCAATCAGGTTGCAAATTAAAAAAAAAACTATCCTTTCAAAATAGTAGTTACAGTTTCTATTTTATTTTTTCTGAATTTAGTTTTTTTATTTCATAAATAATAAAATAAAAATGCATAAAAAGTATTTCTTGTATTCACAAATAAACAAATACATCTAAAATAAACAAAAGGACTTGCCTTAACAATTTCTCCTACTGTTGCAAACAATCACATAGAGAACGGCTGGAATAGAAAGAGTGTCAACAAAAAATTAAGTTTGATTTTGGTCAAAAAATAGGCTAGCCCTGGGGATTGTGTTAGTAAAGATTGAGCGAGGCGAACGTTGCTGTACCCGTTATGTACCGTACCGAACTGTTAGCACCTTGGTGCATTTATTTATTTCAACCATACTGTTTCTAACTTTTCTCAATTCTTTATGAACTCATCTCTAAAACTGTCCCAAAAGTAAATAGTTGTGATAAAAAAGGCCCGCCTTGGAATAATAAATTTTTAACCAATGCCAAAAATAAGAAAAATAAATGTTACAAGAAATATAAGAGCTCTGGAACCTTAGTTGATTTTAGAAATTACTGTATCGCGCGCTCCGAATATAACACTACAAACAAATTGGCATACGATTACTACCTAGCTGGTATGAGATTAAAGTTTAATACTAACCCTAAAGAATTTTATAAATTTATTAATTCGAAACGTTGATGGTTACTGTATTACTGATGACGACACACTGATTAGCAACATGTCCGCGAATTTCTTTGCTACTACATATTCTAAAAAAACGTACGATAGTAATTCTCCCTATCCATTTAATTTATCGCATTCAGCTGGTATACATTTTTCATTTTTGAGTAATGAAACAGTTCTTTTAAACTTAAGATCAATAAAAGCGACCAAAAATTCTGGCCCGAAACTTTGTACGGCCCACTTACTACATTCTTCAACAAATCTATTGAATTTTGCTATTTACCCGCCGAATGGAAAAAATCGTTTATTATCTCTTTGTTTATAAGATGTTGCAAACTATAGAGGAATTGCTAAGCTGAATGCTATTCCTAAACTCTTAGAAAAAATTTTAACCGACAGTTTATCACACCAAATTTCTTCGCTGTTATCTCCTTGTCAACATGGATTTTGCAAGTCGCGTTCCACGACAACTAATATACTGGAACTTACTACTATGGTAAATGATGGATTTTTAAAAAACATTTCAGTAAAGCCTTTGACAAAGTGAACCATGAAATGTTACTATGCAAACTATCACTAATGGGATTTAGTTGTACAGCGCTAAAGTGGATGCGTTCTTATTTATTTGATAGAACTCAACAAGTAAAGTTTAGAAATGTTACCTCAACAGACATATACGTCACTTCTGGTGTTCCCCAGGGAAGTCATCTTGGTCCTACACTGTTCACTTTATTTATAAATGACCTCCCATCTGTTATCTTGTATTCCAATGTACTCATGTATGCAGATGATGTCAAAATATTCAAGAGCTTTAACGACTCTAATCAACAACTTTTACTACAGTCTGATATTGATAAATTTTCCCAATGGTGTACAATTAACTTAATGGACCTTAATATAAAAAAATGTAAACATATGACATTCTACAGAACTAACAAATTAGATTCTCGATACTATGTTAATGGATTATACTTGAAAAAGTGGACAGCATAAATGATCTGGGCTTTTTGTTGGATCATAGGCTAAATTTCCGTAATCATATCGCGTTACCTGTTAACAAGGCTAACAGTGTTCTTGGTTTTATGAAACGGTGGTCTAGAGAATTTTCTGACCCCTATGTCACGAAACAACTTTATACATCTTTGGTTTGGCCAATTCTTGAATATGGATCCATTGTATGGGATCCTTACTATTCCATTCATATAAATAGTATTGAATCCGTACAAAAGCCATTTTTGATTTTTTATTTACGTGGTCTTGGAATTCGTATGTTCTGCCATCGTATGTAAATAGACTTGCTCTTATTAAGCTGCCAACTTTAAAAAGCCGCCGTGTTATGCTGAGTATATACAATATTTTCTACTTGGATTGATTCATGGTGAAGTTGATTCTACGTTCCTGCTTGGTAAAATTAACTTTTGGGTTTCAAAAAGGCCAACTCGTAACTTTCAGCTCATCGGTCTTAACTACTACAGATCCGATTATGCTAATAATAACTCCTTTCGTCGCATTTGTGAAAATTTTAATAAATTGTATCATATTATAGATCTTTCTGAAAGCAATGATATTTTAAAAAGAAAACTAATTTTGTATTTAAATAGTTAATGTATTCACACTTGTATTACATTCTTTAGTCTGTAAGGATTTATAATCTATAGACCAAATAAATAAATTAAAAAAAAAAATTAAAAAAAGAACATTTAAACCCGTGTCATATGTCTATCACCTATATAAACAAAAATCAATAGTATACATACAACAACACACACAGTAATGGGATTAAAAATGTTCAAATAGGGACCCCAGTACAGAAAAAGTACCAAGTGATTTAAACACGTAACAATGACATTAAAATCTATTTTATACAGATTGAGATGTTCGGTAACCATTTGCATCATTTGCAAATAACAAATCGGACTGTACGTTCCGTTAGGGGACGTGGTTGTTCGGCTAACTCTACCTTAAGAAATGCGTCTGTTATTTCTTCGCACGTACAGGATTTTAAGAGATTTTGTTAAAGTGTTTCTACTCTAGTCGTTATTCTTTGCCTAGCACATAAGCACAAAGGGAGTAAGAAAAGAGAAAGAGAGATAGAGATAGAGCGCGGGGAAGCATAATAGTTTTGCGTTGAATGGCATAAAGTATAAAAGAATGAATAACTTCAAACTTCGTAAATTTTATTTTGCGAAAATTGTTCTCTAGAACGGTAAAAGGCACAAAGAGAGAATTGTAAATAACAAACTAGCACCACAATGCCAACCTGCTTTATTATAAAGCATCCCTGCAGGAAATATTGGTTCAATTACCTCCAAGTTCCCACTTTTGCCGATTATTTCGATGTCTCTTTAGTGACACTGCCAACAAAGCGTCTACATTTTTGGCAGCTGTAAAGCTAGAAATTACAGTTCTTTTTATTAATTAAACATCTTAATTAAACAAAATTTATGAACGCATTTGGATCTAACAATATTGTCATCGCAAAATTGTAGCAAAAATATTGAAAATAGTACCCTAGGTTATGTTAGGTAGCCGCAATAAAGCACAACTTAATGGGTCAAGCACTTATAGCCCGTTGTTTTGCCATAATTTAGTAACTTAAAGGTGTCCTATGTTACCTGACTAATGACATGCAGTTCATCCGATTTGATTTAATGAATGCGTCGATCTTATTTAATACAATGTCAGAGAGAAAAGATTTCTCCCTAAGGGTTCTTCGGCCAAACAGTTATAGTCTTGAGTTTTTTTAATTTTTATTGCTTCTATTTTAATTTTTGATCTTCGAATGCCGGGCAATGACAGATAAGATTTTCCGTTGACTTTTCCTCCTCCTTGTCGCCGCAACTTCTACATAAGTCATTGTAAGGGAACCCCAGCCTGTGTGCATGTTTCCCAAAGAGCCAGCGGCCAGTTGTAACCGTAATTAGGTTCCTGAGGTGAAGTCAGGACATCTTCAAAGCCTGCCGAGTCCATTTTTCATCTATAATGAGCCAAATTTTTTCTGGTTTCCCCACAGGTAGTTTCATCAAATTATCTCTGATTGGCAATAAGATGAAATTTACGTGCAATAAGTTGCTTACTCCTCGGGAGTGAAACACCAATATCAGATGTTATTATTACTTTTATTATATTTATTCTTTTTTATTTTAATGTTAAATGTTAACTATTAAAATCTTTTATATGGTAATCCTTATAAACCAATATAATCCTGTACTTTAATTATAAGACTTGTTCTTGTTGTGCAGGAAGTCGATAAATAAATAAATAAATAAATAAGTGTTACCACTGAATGTCTCTTCCAGAGACATCCGGCATTCTTTGACATTTTCCGATGTGATAAACACATTCCCTCCCCAGAAATCCTATAAACGCTTTACATTCGGTAATAATGTGAATATCCCTGCTAACTAGATATCTCATCACACCGGATGTGCTTGCGGCAGTGTAGATGGCTATTATCTTGGTCTGAATGACGACATTGCCATGATTCGGCAGTCTTATAGGAATGCTTCAGTTCAACTGCTCGGAGTAAATGCCATAACCGACAAAATACAGTGTCTTAGAAACTACCTATAATAATGTTCAATTAAATTTCTGGTTCCAATGTCCCTATATGGTCCAACAAGAACAACCTAGTCAATAGTTCTCAAGTGAGAAGTCCATTTTCAAAGACAAACACATGAGAAACGTCTACAGCAGAAAGCAATATCTGGGCCCTGTTTCTCAAAACTACAACAAATTTACAATTTTTGTTTTTGTTTAAATATTTATATTTTACTTGTAGATTTCTAATTTGTAGTTTTGAGAAACAAGGCCCTGGTCTACACTTCGTCAATACCCAGCAGTAACTAGAATGTGTAAAGAGGCCTTATACAAGGCCTTATTAACCAGGTAAAAGCCCTCCTCGCCGCATTCCATACTTATTTATTTTTTACACAGGTTGTCATTGGGACCAACTCCTTCCATACTCCCTTTAATAATAACTTCTTTCCCTTCCCAAAGAAGGGAGTATGGAAGGCCATTAAAAAAACACTGCACAACTTCCTTTCTCCCTTCTTAAAAAAGGGAGTAGCGATTGTGTACTGAATATTTTGGAAGGTCTTTAACAAAGAAATTTCTACCTTCTAGAAGGCATACTTCTGAAGGCAGGATACCATACGAAGCGAATATTTTAGAAGGATTATAGAAGCCTTCAAAAAGCCCTGCCACTTGCGGTCCTTTCAATATTTACCACTGGGTAGTACTGGGTACAAAGTCATTAGTGATAGTGACAGGGATAACACTTTTTTAGATATTTTACTATTGTTTTGTTGTATGTGTGAGTGTGTGTGTATACAAGTCAAAAGTGCTCAGCACCTGTTAGGTAAATGTGGATTTCACTGTTCTTAATGAAAGGCTAAACTACATTCCGTAGTAGCAATTAAAACCGGGTATTCGATTGAAATACGTATCTAGACAAAAGGTTTAAGTTAGAAGATGTATTTAACAACTAAATAAGAGCTCAATTTTTTTCTTGTAAGTCAGTTAATAATTTCAATCAATAGATTTATATTTTCATTCAAGTCGTATGGCTTAATTTCAAAATTCAAAAATTTGGTTAAAAACAAATTTGTTTTATTTTCTATTAAAGGGTTTTAAAAATGCGGTCCTGCCTATTAAATAACTGTCAAGAGTTTTGTAGTATTTTTGTTACAAATTAAACATTGTTTGGTCGGGTTCAGAGTTGTAAAGGAACTTAAATATTAAGAACGTAAAATAAATATTATGAATTTGAAGAAATGGCTAAGCTAATTGTTACACATTGTTCAGATACGAAACAGACAACGAAACTTGAATCAGGACGAATAATTAAAGTTAAAACTTTTATTTCCCTTTATAATAGAATTTCTTTCTTTGGCTTTACATTTATGAAATATTTCATAATTTATTGCATTGGACTATGATTTGCTTCAGAAAAACAATTTAGTAGATCAAGAAATTTTTTATAGTATGTTAAAGTATGTTAAAGGAAAAGCGTGACCACTAAAACGAGGTCACGCTTTTCCGGTTTTTTTTTTTTTTGTCAAATATTTGTTGAAGTGTGAACATACCTTTACGAGTCTGGCTAAAAAGAATAATTCTCTTGCCACTTTTGAAGAAAACATAAAAGCGATACAAAATAAACTTTATTTGTCTATAGAAAATATATATAAATTTCTTTTTTAATAAAAACTACTCCACATTTCTAAACCGGCCATAGAAATGTATTTATTACGAATTTTTATATTCATTTAGATACAAAAACGAAATAAAATAAAAAAAAAAAAAACTTGAAAAAGCAGGAACAAGAAAGGTTTCCATGCTGTTAAAGTTAAACATTAATAAGACTTTTTCCCTATTATTGCTTCAAAACTTTTGAAGCAAAATAAAAATGGAGTTGCAAACACTACTGTTAAATACAAACAAAAGCTAGAAATAGAGCATGAGAAGCTAAAACAGCATAAATTGAGAACTACAAAATTCTAAAGTACTACACTTTAATACAAATAATAAAACACTGTAACAGAACAGTACACCGTAAAATGCCGCATTTTACTTCAGTACTGTATTTGGAGGTACGAAACTCTTAAGTACTGCACTCTAAGTTACTGCAATCTAAGCACTGTAAACAATCACACGTTACCTCAGTGCTGCACTTTGAGTTAATGGATTCTAAAGTGCCATGTTTAAGAGAATTGGACTCTGCAATACATTTCTTAAAAGTTATGTTCTATAAAGTTCTTTAAAGTACTGGGCTGTCTTCTATAATACTTTATTATTTAATAAGAAATCTTAATTTTAAAATTTTAAACCAAAAAGAGACTTTAACTTGTACTGATTTATTAGCTCTAGTAGAGTACTTAAATAATCTAACATACACTTACATAATAAGTACAGTAACAAAAACAGGTACAAAATAAAAATTATTACACCATTTCAAAATCTTTATTTGTTCCATTTTATCTGCAAAAGGCAATCTTACGTTTTTTTATAAACTACATTATTATTTATCTTTTATGAAATTTAAAAGCAAAAAAAATGAACTAAACTAAATTAAATTTATGTAAAAAAATCAACATCTAAAGGTTTTGTTTTTTAATGAAAAGTCGAGTCTGTGGCAAAACTATGTTTCAACTGCTTGTCAGTTGCCATATGAAAACATTTTGTCATATTGTTGGCCAAAGTCATATTTCATTTCAATTATTTTGCCTTTATTGTTTTTCTTGTTCTTTTGAAATTTTTTGTTACACTTCATTTTCTACTTGATGCCCTTTTTATGTTCTACCAGTTAACATGTGTATGAATTGGGAGTATGAAAAGGCGGGTTGTGTTCCTTTTTTATCTTAAAAATATGGTACACAAAAATAAATGGCAGTTGCATGGTAACGACAGCTTAAGAGAAATGTTGGTGACAATTGAAAGGCAGCTGTAAACGGAGGAGGACATCCAGAGGAACTTAAAAGTCTGAGAAGAAGCACAAAAACGTTTCAAAAAAAATACCATTAAATAAATAAGGCTTTTTAGAATTGTGGCTTCTAAAAAAAGTACCTTTTCAAAAACAGGAACATTATTGGAAAAAAATTCCGCTTGAAAAAATGCGTTTTCGAATGTGGCTTTCTAAATTTGTGTTTTCTTTAAAAAATACCTCTTTTTAGAAATATGTTGCACCGTTTTAAAAAACAGTACATTTTTAATCAAATAACCTTTTTAAAAAGAATCTTGAAAAAATTGCTTTATTTTAAAAATAGTTTACGAAAAAGTGCCTTTTAAGAAAATAACAACATTAAAAATTATATTATTAAAAGTACCAACTAAAAGTGGCTTTTTGAAAAGGGTTCATTTACAAAAAGAAAATAACTTTTTTAAGAAATAATTAGTATTGTGGTTATTTTGTTGAACTATTTATGGTTTTTAATCCAAATTTTTTTTTAATATTTTTAATTAGGCTTAAGTTCATTAAATTTAATTTTCATTAAATTATTTTTATGAAGAAAGGAATTTTACAACATTTTTTTTAAGAAATTATATTTTTAGTAAAACGCATATTTAATTTAATTTAATATAATTTTGGAAAAAAATATGACATACTGTTTTGAAAAGGTTTCTTTCTTTTTAAGAAAATGGATTTTTAAAAAAAGTACCTTTTTTGCAAAAATGAAATAAAATTATTTTCATAAAATAACTTGTATAAAAATAAAAGTAAATGTTATTTTTAAAACTTCAAATTTGTAAAAAGTAAATTTTAATCAAAAAAGTACCTTTTTACTAAAACGTTCTTAAATAGTAAAATTTTATAACAATTTAAAGAATAAATGAAAAAAAACTAATTTTCGTAAAATAACTTGTATTAAAATAAAAATAACTGTAACTTTTTAAAGTTCAAATTTGTAAAAAGAGAATTTTAATCAAAAAAGTACCTTTTAAAAAGTAAATTTTTTTTTTGGATGAAGTTTCCTAACGATCTGGCCTAAGCAACCAGTAAAATGCTCATAGAAATAGCTTATCCCTTCAACAATAAATGTCAGTGTTTTTATCAAGAATAAAAATTGGGAATTAAGCACGACTAATAAAATTTTATAGAAACTTAAAATATAAATGAAAAAAAAATTATTTTCATCAAATAAGTTGTATAAAAATAAAGTTAATGTTATTTTTAAAAGTTCAAATTTGTAAAAAGTGAATTTGAATCCAAAAAGTACCTTTTTAACAAAAACCTTTTTTATTAAAACATTTTTAAAATTTTAGCTTTTTATTTTAGCATTTATGAAAAAAAAGTTTATCTTCATGTTGCAATCTATTTTGTATTTTAATAGTCTCTTTGCTTAAAAAGCCCCTAAAGCTTATTTAAAAAAGTACTAAACAAAAAATGATATTTTATAATAAATTTTGTTTGGAATGCACCTTTTTCAAAACTTACATTTTGTAAAAAGCAAACATGTAACTTGTTGTAAAAAGTACCACTTTGAAAAAATCCTTTTTGTTAAAAAGTACCTGTCGAAAATGCTCCTTTTAAGAAACAGTTAAAAAATAAATATCTTTTGGAAAAGGGACATTTTTAGTGTATTTTTGTAAAAGCAAAAAGTACCTTTTTTGCTGAAAGTGCATTTTTGTAAAAACAAACGCGTAGTTTGTAAGAAGTACTTCTTTGGAAAGAAAGAAAAGTATATTCCTGAAAAAGTACTTTTCTGAAGAAAAACGCCATAAATATAAACATTCACATCACTGTTTCTAAAACCCCTCAAAGTTGATGCCCATTAAAGCAAAAACATATTTAAAAGAAGTTCAACAAACTGTCTCTTATACAAAAAATCAAGAAGAAAAAAGCAACAACATCAAAAATATTTGATTTCGGTACATGATCCAAACTTTGCAAAAGGTAGCGGCCATTTTAATAGTGGCAGACAAATAGAAGAAGAACGAACATGTATTCAACTTACAGAAATCATAAATCAAAATGGGCTTTAATTTTTTCCCTTAGTACAATGTTACTACAATGTATGTAACAAATCATAAATACAAGTAAAAACTAAAATGTGTGGCAAATATGTCACAAACATTTGCCGTCTAACAAGGAAGAGGGACAAGCTGGACTTGCATGGTTTTAAGGTTACACAAAATGTTTTAACAATGTGTTCATGAAAAAAGAAAGTGAAGATGAAATTACAAAGCTCATAACAGAAAATTTGGCTTTTACGTTGATTCGGAATATTTTGTTGAAAGATCTTATACTCTACACCGAAAAAAATAATGGGGCTCTCGCAATGGATTCTGGTAGAGGAGACCAAAGAAAGTGTGTCGGTGTTTTAAAAGATCAAATTGGAATTTTATTTTAGAGGGGCTAAAGTTTCCCTTTGTAGAAAATTTTACAGCAAATATTTTCGTGGACCATATTAACTCCCCTTTATATGTAATGATTGTTGGCTCTATTTTAGCAAATCGTTGAAAACACCTCTAAGAAGAGGAAGAGCGGTAATGAAATGCTTTACAAAAATGTTGGCCATGAAATGTTACTACACATGTCAGAACACACTAAAACCCAAAACTTTACACAAGCCATAAAAATCAGCCCTTTAAGGGTTAATTTAGTTATTACTTAGAGTTAATATAAAAAGGTCTATAAAAAAATTGATTTTTCGGATTTCCGCCAAAGGGTGAAACTTCAACCCCTTCCTCCACCCCGCCTCTTAAAATAAAATTCCGATGTGATGTTCCAAAACGCCGACAAACGTATATTTTTTTTGGGTCACCTCTACCAGAATCCAAAGTTTGAAATTGTTGTGCAGTGTAATTAATCAAAGTTTAGGCCCGTTTTCACAACTTACCAATAGCTAAAGGTAGGATTTCATCGGCCGTATAAAAAGTGTTCCATTATTACAACTTTACTTTAACCTACCAGGCAGTATGAACCTTAATTTACTTTATCGCTGACTTTAGGTTAAAGTAAAGTTTTAATACTGGAACACTTTTTATAAGGCCGGTTAAAGTATACTTTTAGCTATCGGTAAGTTGTGAAAACGGGCCTTAAAGTTTTAAGCTGAAAAATTTTAAATATTTAAAAAAAATACTTAAACCCAGAATTTCCTATTAAATAATGAAACTCTATAGCAGTCCTCTTTTACCTGTCATTTCGCCAGCATAATTAAAAATATTTTAATTTTATTCTCTCCGTTCTTCTTTTTTCAATCTCAAACAATGCCATAATTTCAATACTCATTAATGAACAAATAAAATCAAATGAAAACTTTTTCTCAACTTGAACTCCAACAACGAAAAGAGGGAATCAAATCAACTTCTCATTTGAATACGAGATGAAAGAAGTAAAAGACGTCAACACAATTAAAATCTTACAATGAATTTAAAATGGCATCGAAAGCACAACATCAGATTTCAAACGGGGAAAAAATTAAATCAAATGCCACCACAAAAATTTCTTCATTTAAATTCTTTTACTAGATAATGGAAAAAATAACAACAGCAACAAAAAAATTCTTTTAATCAATTCAAGATTCATGTTGGGTTAATTGTCGAGGGGAAGAAGTTTTTTTTTGTTTTGAAAAAAAGGGCAAGAACCCTTTTTTTACAAAGTTGCTTATTAAACTACAAAATAAACTAAATAAAAAATACTGCATTAAAAGTTGGAATATAAAATATATTTACCAGAAATAAGCAATAAAAATACAAATTTTCTACATTATGCTTAAAAGGAAGCAACAACAATAAAAAAAACATCAAAGTATGAAATTAAAAACAAAATAACAAATTTTATTTGGAAAAAAATATTTAAATAATTTTGCACATTAAAAACAAAAACATACTTTGTTTAAGAGAAATTTACAACATTGTAATTTAAAAACTTTTTACATACAAGTTTGCTTGATCTTCCACTCACTCTCTCCCTCTCTCTCTCTCTTTTACTTTTACACCTACACACAGATATTTAAACAGTTTTTTCCTATTATTTCCTGGAAAAAGTAGGAAAATTGTTGCTGCTGGTTCAAGAAAAAAAAAAGGAAAAGGGTTGCTCTCAAGGTATTTTCAAATATTATCTACAAGTTTTGCTACATTTTTATAAAGTACTTTGAACCGCTAACTGGTAATGGCACAGTGGACCGAAAGTGATATAAGTGACAGTATAAAAAGGGTGGTCTAAACATAATGTACATAATAAAGCAGCGGGTTAAGATTGTTGAAGGCTTTACTTAAATGGGCGTTCAAATCAAAATGCTTTTCCTGCACTACGAGATTTTTTTGGTCAGCATAATCGACCAAATGTGTCCACAATCGGGAGAATTTTGCGCAAATTTCAGCAAACTCGGTCTGTAGGAAATATGGTAAATGTGTTTGGTGGGATGGCAGCATTATCTGGCCGAAAATAAGGCCGGCCAAGTAGTTACCGTGAATGATACTCGCTATCGCGAGATGATAACGGACTTCTTGTCGCCAGAAATTGAGGATATTGACCAGGACGATTTGTGGTTCCAACAGGATGGTGCCACTTGCCACACAGCCAACGAAACAATGGCTCTTTTATGCGAGAAATTCAACGGCCGTATTATCTCAATTCGTGGCGATGTTAACAAGCTGCCACGATCTTGTGATTTGAGACCGTTGGACATCTTTCGTTGGGGATATTTAAAAGAAAAAGTGTACGTCAATAAGCCAAGAACAATTTAAGAGCTAAAGGATGAGACAGTTCGGCACATTAACGACATTAAACCTCAATTATGTCTCAGAGTCATTGGAAATATGGACCATCGGGATGTTTCACACATTGTTGTCATAGATCCTTCTATAATAATAAAAAGTATTAAGATATTCTCTGAAAGCTTTTTCTTTATTTTTTTTCAATTAACATCGTGAATTTTCGGTGGACCACCATTTATATACTGACCTCAAAGTTTTTCATCAAAGTAATTTTTTAACTAAAGAACCAAATTGTCGTAAATTGTTTTCCTTAAAATACAATTTTTTAAAAAATTAAAGAAAGAATAGTCAGTCAAGCACGACCATTTGATACCCTAAGCCACAGTATTAGTGTTTTTCATACGAGATTTCCCAGAACAAAAAACCCAGAATCCCGCACATTTTTCAAAAAAAAATCCCGGGGAATTTGTGCGTGAATTCCCGGGATTATTTATTTGATTATTTCAACTTGACTGCAAATATAATTGTAAATATCAAGAAATAGATGTAAATTCAAATCCGATAAGTAAAGCAATGTTTTATGCTCTGAAATTTCGAACTCGTAAAAGAAGAAGAGTAAAAATGTACACAATTTTAAATTTGTTTAAAGACCCAGATTTATTTTGGGTCAGGTAAGGTCGAAAGGAGGATAAAGCATAAAATATGCAAACCTCATATCAGTACGATATTCACCTAGGCCACTACCGGGCCTGTTGAGCGCTCCTTAAGAAACATGGAAATTTAGGTGGTTAGTGCTACCACTACCTATAGGGAGGGGGTTAACGTCCGTTAATAAACTCCGTTTCCCAGACGTAATTTCTTAAGGTTTTCCAGTCAACGTTTCTCAGGGATTCTAAGTCTAACATGGAATCGCTCCCGAGGTGTTTGATCTTATTTCAACGAGGGGAAGGCGTCTCGCCCACCTCGCCACACGCTCTACACTCGTCAGATTCCGCCCGCCCAATTTTATACAGTTGTGCCCGTAATTCTGTATGACCAGTCAGAATACTTGCCATCATACCAACTGCGGACTTACTCTCATTGAGGAGGCTTCTTGTTCTCCTCTCGTCTAGGTTACCCCATAAAATCTTTGTATTTTATAAAAACGAAAAAAAAAATTCCACTTGCTTTAAGAAAATTTAAGTTTTTATATGCACAGCTGCTACATTAAGGCCCGTTTTCACGACTTACCTTTAAAATTCGATATAGTTAACGCTACCTTTAGCACTAGTAAGGAATAAAGTTACCTTCAACTATTTTTCGTTTTCACAACTTCTGAATAAAATAAACTTAACATTTTTTAAAAAAGTGGCAATACTAAACAAAATACCGATTATTTTTGCCAAAATAAAAATACGAACTGGCAACTACGTACTTTTTTTACATTTACAAAATATACGTATAATTGGAGTTGCCATATATAAAAAATATGTGAATATAATATGGCAATCTCAAATCTAAACCTTACGACAAAAGTTTAAGGTAGAACGTTCCTCTCTTTAGCTTATTCTTCACTTTAAGGTTAAAAAGAACTTGTGATAATTAAAAACTCATTATCTGTTCGATAACTTCCTACATTTAGCTATCGTTAAGTCGTGAAAACGGGCCTAAATATGACTGACAAACGTAAAAGTTAACATTTCAGTGATTAGTAAAGAAAACGCTAATTCGATTTAGAAAAAAAAATTGTTTAAAAAAGGCATGACAAGTATTTGCGAAGAGAGGGATCTTGCTTTCTCATTGACCGGACTCTTCTCATTGAACATTAGAAATAGGCCGTCGTCAAACGATTCTGGATTAGAAATCTTCTTCTACATATGCCTTTGAATACATTTCGGTAGGCCATTGCAGAATGCTTTCATATAATTATCCCCGAGCAGCTTGATTCACTCATTTTGAAAATGAAGTTTAACAAAAATTGTGAATTTAGTTATTTTAGTTTTTCTAATGAAACGATTTTCGATATTCAGATTTTTTAAAAATGGCAAAATCAAAAATTATTTTTTATAACAAATTGACCACATATTCAAAACTTAACTCTCACTGTAAAAAATTCGAAAGCGAGGATTAATTATTCTAAATAAGTATAGAGATGAGCCATTTTCGAAATTAATTTTTAAAAGCCACCTGATTTTACTGCTATAAAAAGGATTGTAGCCTTTCATTTTCACAGTTTACCCCAATTTCTAAAATTTTTTAGCTGAGCTGTTTTCAAAATTCATGATTAAATTGTATATGGAAGTTTCCTTAAAAAATACCCTTTAAAAATTATTTACAAAATACCATTTTTAGATAAAACTTTCTTTGTTTTTTTTTTTTAAGTTAATTTAAAAAAAATTGTATTTGTTTAATAAGCTTTTCAACCACTGTACCTTTTCATCTCACCTCCATCAACTTTAAAAACGTTGAAAATATTCAGCAGAAGCAGTAAAAAAAAGTTAAATTGCTTTATAATGTTGTATATTAGAACTTTTGCATTTACATTTCTATTGCTTTGGGATAATTTTTTGCTCCTTTCCCCACTTTCAAAAAAGATATTACTTCTATGATTCTTTTCTCTTTTCACTTTTTTCATTATGGTATTTCTATTGTGTTTGTTGCCATTGTTGTTTTCGGTGTTGCTGTTGTTGTGTGTAATGATGAAAGTTTTACAAACATTGTTGCTGCCGTTAATGCTGCTGCTACTGCTGCTGCTGTTGGCTGGCATTTCATTTCATTATTACTAAAACATTTGTTTTCTTCATGCTCGCATGATAATTATGACAGTTTATGCTTATGATATTAACGATTAAGTAACAAAAAACAACTGCAAAAAAATACTTCCTGAGTGATGTTGTAATTTTATTACAAGTTTTAATTTACAGCTTTAGGATTTTGAATTAAAGAAAAAAAAAACAAGAAATAAATTTGTTTACCAAATCATCAAATAAAAAATGAGCAGGCACCTTAAGAAAAATTTAAGCCGCAAACATTTTTAAATTTTATAAGATGTCTACCCAAACACTGGGCCATTTTTGCACCCACCCAAATTGTGGTTTATTTGTTCAGTATTTGTCCGAAATTGTTTCCTGCTAAATACCTTCATTAGTAATCATGGTCATATTGTTTGTGCACGGGTTTTTGCTCCTAAATATACTTTTGATTCTATCACTCATTGGCATGTGTCTTTTGTATGCAATGAATGTTCAATGTGTCTGAAAAGTATCTTTGAAATTTCGTGACATTCTACGCCAGTGCCACCACAACCGCACACACCCACACTTACTATTCAACATCAACACTTTCTAACTATTGACAAATGGAAAAATGAAAGAATGGAGGGATGGTCGGTCAGCCGGTCGGTCTTTCGGTCATGCTGCTGCAAGCAAAATCTTTCGTAAACCTCATTGAGCTCAAATTTTGTTCAATCTACTAAATACAATCAATGCGTGTGGTCGTGTCCATCTATATAATCATGTTTATAGAAACATGCCCAAGCACACATTCACATAAACCTTAACACGCTCTCTAATATATTAGATTATGTAACTGTGAGCGTTCAAATGAGTATGAGTTTTAGCAACGGCAACGAGCAAAAGCAATTGCTATTTGCCTACACACATTTCAATGATACTAAAACAGGATTCTGGCTTAACTTTATTCACTAAGGGATAACGGATTGTTGTCATAGTAATCGTATTGGTGCAGTAATACAAAACAAAAGCAACAAGACAAACAAAACTTTTAAAAATGAGCGTGAGTGTGTGTAAATTAATATTGAATTGTTGTTTAAACCTCATCATCGTCATCGTAAATTGAGGGCCTACCTGTTCCTTTTCATGATTCACAGGAGCATTAAATAGTTAATGATGTTGATAATGATCAAGTAAAGACGTGTGTATCCTTGTCAAAATTGTGAATGGCTCTCAATGTAATCATATTCAATATTTAAGGTGACACATTTAGGGAAATGTGTTTGGAAATTTTGTCAGGAAACACACTTCTTAAGGTTTATTAAAAGTTGAGCGTTTAACCAATTTATAGCTGACATTACAAAAACTGTCAAAATTATAAGGATGATATGACAATGACAACAGTGTGATTTGCTATTTATAAATGTCATAATGCTCGATATTGTTTTGGCAAATGGAGGTCACTCGAAAAGTCTCTTAGACAATTTACTTTAAAAATTACTCTTCTTTTAACGGCATTGTTTTACAAACAGAAAGGGTTTTATAAAGTACTATTTCAATAGTTACAAATAAAAACAAGGCCCTCTAAAATAATAATTTAAAGAAAGTACTTTAAAAATGTACATTTGAAATAAAGTCCTTTTTTAAATAACTCTTTGGAAAAAGAATATTTTCATTTAAATAAGGACTTTTGAAAATAAAAATCTTTAAAAAAGTCCATTTTAAAAGAGACAAGAGAAAGTTAAGCGAAAACTAAGCAGAATAAGTCGCCAAATCCCTCAAAAACAAAGATAGGAATTCTTACAAATGATAAAAATAACCAACTGAAAATTAAGGAATATCACTATTCCGGGACTGATCTTGCGGGAAATTCATGCTTTAAACACCGACAAATTCCAACTAAGAGTGATGTCAGCACCCTTGGCTATATGGGTAACACTATTACAACAAATGGTCGAAGCGACAACAACATCCAATCTTGGATGAGCAAAGCGAAATCGACATTTGGAAGAAAACTTAAATGACTGTATTCATAAAAATTGTTTTAAATTACATAAAGGTTTAAAGAACAAATTTACTATGAAAATTATCCTAAATAAACATTTATTTAATTTAGCAGCTACGTAAAATCTTTGCTTTTTTACGTTTGCAAAACGTAGGTAATGTCGAAAAGTCAAATGGAAGCTATACAAGCGTTTGCCTGCGCTGAATAGACGATATTTTCTGGCCAGTTACCACAGCTTACAGTAAACTTTGGGTAATTTTAAACCTCGAAAAGCAGAAATCTGAAAGATAAAATTCAAATGTATTGGTCACACCATGAAAAGGACTACGAATGACAAGGCAGCTGGTCATATATAATCCACAATGCTCGAGACGTAACGTATTTAAAGACCAACTAATGCATGGAGACGGCATCTAAGGCAGATGCCAACTAAGGCAAAATGTCGTAACTTGGAGTGAGATTAATAGCCTTGCAACAGATTTAGGAAAATGGAAAGCATTTGTAACGGCGTTCGTTCTGATCTACAAATAGCATATTCTTACAAAAAATGCCTTTTTAATAAAAACTATTTGCAGAAAAGAAAATTTTTATAAAAATTGTCAAACAAAAGTGAAACACCCTTTAATTGTCCGAATTCATAAAAGTGTGTTTTTACCAGCGTTCAAAAAAACTGCAGTCAAAGTAGAAAAACTGCCATTTCTTCCACTTCTTCATTTGTCATTGGCCAAAAAAAAAACTGTTGCTTTTTCTGCTGATTCATTAAATGTAAACAGTCGCTGTCGAGTCAACTCAAAAACCGAAAAATTGTACAGAATTTTTCGGTTTTTGTTCGACAGTTTTTTTTTCGACTGCAGCTATTTAAGCCCTGGTTTATACAAAAAAATCTCAAAAAGAAATTTAAAAAAAATTCTACTAGACAAAAAATACGGTTTGGCAAAAAAGTACCTTTTTAAAAAAATTATTTTTTTTTTTAAATAAGTACTTTTTTCAAAAAAAAAAAAATGCTTTTTGTAAGAAAGTTTTTTTCAAACGGTGTCTTTTCCCAAAAAAAGGCCTTTTCCAAAGAAGTATTCCATGAAAGAATATTTTACAAAAAAAGTACCTTTTTTAAGAAACTAAATTTTTTTCAACAAAAATATAAATCTTTTAAAATGGATTTACCTTTTAAACTTTAAAAAAAAAAAAATTACTTTACAAAAATTTACTTTTTAATAAAAGGTATCTTTCAAAACACTTGAAAGCAATCTATAAAAACCCCTACATTTTGTTCAAAAGTACTTTTAAAAGAAGAAGTAACCCTTAAATTTATTTTATAGAAAAAATCTTTTTACATTAAAGTTCTTATTTTTTAAATACAAATAATACTGCTTTACAAACAGGACTTTTTGCCAAATATACGGGCCTGTTCTGAAAATCACGTGCTTTTAAATCAAGTGTTTTTGAAATCACGAGCTTGATTTTGTGGTGTTCTGAAAGTCATCCAGTTTTTGTGTTAATCGGTGTGCTTTCGATAATTGAAGATCACACCAAAACAAACAAAAACGGGACACTCAAATATCACACGTGTAATTTTGGTAGGCACATGTGATTTGAAATCACGTGATTTGAGTAAAAGTGATTTGCAGAACAGGCCTGATAGTACTTTTTGCAGAAAAGTACCTTTATAAAGAAAAACATGTCTATATAATTCTCCAAAAAATACTTTTCGGTAAATAAGAAATTGTACATTTTTATAAAATAAGTACCATGCTTACCTCAAGTTTTTTTTTTTTGCAATAAATTTTCAATCTGCTTCTAAAAATTATGATTTCCCCCTACAAACTCTTCCCAAAAGAAACATCAATCAAAATCTAAAAATTCTAATATATTGTAAATATTTATGTACGTTTGTATGTATGTGTTTATATATGTAAATGTGCATGAGTAAGTTATGCGTAGATATTTACATTCGTATATTATTTGAAAATGATAATAATAATAAATTGACATTTATTATATTTCGCTTCATTTTGTCAGAATATCTTTCTGAGTTGTTATGTTTGTGTGTTTAAGTCCATGTATCTCTCCTCAGTTTCGTTGCCAACTAAAATTCTTGGCTTTGTAATAAAATATATAATGTAATCATAGAACTTTGTTATTTGCAATTTATCTAACAACTGAAGCATGTTAATACAATTTGTATTTTCTCGTAGTACCAGAGTATTTTGTAATCGACCTGAGGGATATTTAAGTAGAGTTCTATATGGAATTGTATAACAAATTATTTTCTTTCTTTTATTTTCTCTGCCTTTCTCTTCCTCTCTCTCTGTCAGTCTTTCTTTCTTTGTTAACTTTTCTACTCTGGTTGCTTTGGTTCTTTTTTTGGAGTATTTAAGTTCACAGAGCACTTGTGGTTGTTGTCGAGTTAAACATATAATTTGTTGTATTTTTTTATTATATTCCCACTGTCGTTCGCTAGAAATCAATCATATTAAATTTATATCACTTGGATTAACATAATTGTTGTGTTATTTAAGACATGATGATAATTTTATTTGCAATTCTGTCATGGAAATCATTTCGAATAGATGAATAAATAAGAAATAAAGCGGAAATTCAAGTGTAGGAAACAAACGTTTTTGTAAGTAAATAATTTCAATTGTTGCCAGTAGATTTCCGTTACAATTTATTTTCTTTTTTTATTTATCATTAAGCAGTCTTAAAATATATAAAATTTTAGTATACACAAATTTTATTTAAATTTCTCTAATTTAAAATTTTTTTGTTTGAATATTTTTGTTCACTTTTTAAATTTCTTTTATCCAGTGTGAATTGTTATGTATATTTCTAAAAATGTTTATTTAAAAATCCTTTTAGCTGACAATATTATTGTAAATGCTGAATATCGAAAAGTTAATTAATCTGTGCCATTAATTAGCAGACTCTGAAATAAGCCTTATTGAAAAGCCATGTTAAAAATAACAATTTTAAAAGCACCAACAATAGTAAACTACAACAAAAAAAATCAATCATTTATTATTAAATTTATATTTATAGAAAGTTTTGAGTAAATTAAATATGGGGGATTTCATGTCAAGTGGCCCAATTTTGAAATCGATGTATTCCGATTTGGATAAAATTTGCACCAAGGTTAGTCCTATTGGATAGTATTTTAGCCACAATTTTCCAAAAAAAAAAAAAAAAATTATTTAAAAAAAAACAAAAAAAATTTTTTTCAAAAGATTGATTAAATCCCAACAAACCAAAATCATTTTGTTTGTTGGAAAAGCTATCAAAGCTACTTGGGATAAATTTTACTAACACCAATAGGTAATAAGTTACATGGATGAGAAAGAACACCTGTTTGGCCAAAATGTCAAACTTTGACACCCTCTAACTCAGAAACTATCCAATATGACTTACCTTGGTGCAAATTTCATCCAAATTGGAAGACATCGATTTCAAAATTGGGCCACTTAACATGAAATCCCCCATATTCATTTTAATAAGCACCACAATTTCAAGAGTTGCCAAATAAAATTCAAATAAACTTAAAATTTTTGTTAGAACAAATTTTTTTAAATCTTCTATATCTGAAGCTTTAATGTTAACCAAAGATTCATTGAGTAAAAAGTACTTTTCCAAAAAAGCTTCACAAATGAGATTTGACTCAAAGAAGCACATTTGAAAAAAAAATTTTTAAGCGTTTGTCCTTTGAGAAAGGGTTTGCTTTCACATCATTTTAAAGTCAAGCCTTTGTGTTTGTTGGGATCGATTGGCAACTCTTATTCTAAAATGCTTGTGTATTTGTGGATATTTATGCGTGTAAACGTATCTGTGTGGGCATATTTGTATTGTTGCAAGCTGTAAAATACAACAATATAACGCCTCATCATACAAAAGCCACTACTCATTTATTTTATTCATTTACATATTTTACAACCAGAGACCATGCAAGTTAATATGTATGTGTTTGTACGTAAATGTATGCAATTTTGTGTTAGTATGTATAAGTATTTTAAAATTTACACAATACACGTATAGATTACAAGTAAAAAAGAATATTTGTGTAAACCACAAAATTTACTCATGCCCTGGTATCTAAAACACGGCATAGACATTTTCAATATTTCCGTTTACAGGACATAATTTCCTAGTAACTATTTGCTTAACATACAATCTATTTTGTTTTTGTATGTGTTTCCTTGTGTAAATGTGTGAATTTTTGTATTTAGCTGGAAAATCCAACCAGCTAAATTCATTATTTAATATGAACAATTTTGGTTGTGGTTTATGTTTCTTTTTTTTCAAAATGAGTTGGAACATGTAAATCCTTTAATGGGGTCTAGTGTGAGCAAATACATCATTAGTTTTGGAGAATGTTTTATGGTTATACAGCATCTGATGCAAATTCATTGCTGAAATTTTTTTATTGGTTTACGAGTATTATTGAATGCATCAATATTGTTTTATAAAATAATACAGGGGGGCGCAAAATGAGTAAAATGGTCTAAGCTGTTTATAACTGATATCCTTTTTGCACATACGTTTTTTAACATATTTTCCACACTTTGAGTGGTTTAATTTTTTAATGGTGCTTTTAGTCTTGGCTTTGAAGATCTCAAAAAAAACTTTCATGAGCTGTTCGATGCAGTAAGCGTAAATCGCTCGTGAGCGAAACAATGCTTTCCCTTACCAAATCCATTTAAGCTCCTGTGGTACGTGCTGTGGCTGCGTCTTGTTGAAACCATAAGTTTGGATGGTTTTCCACAGCTGACCTAACGCAATTTTTAACATCGTCCGAAATGAGATCGTTATCATTTTGGACGATACACAGCACCAAACAGTAGACTCAAATGGATACAATTATCACTGATAAACTGCTCTTCAAACCTCTGTATCTAATTCCTGCAGTTTTACATATTGATGTAACCATTAAATAGGAAATGGGCTGTTACCGCCACTACCAAAAATTCTAAGTTCAAATGATCCGTCTGGTAGCACTTAATTTTAAACACAGAAATGTTTATTTAATTTTTAACGAAACTTAAAAGGTAGTACTAAAAAAGCCATGGTTAGGAGTCAAATTGATCTGCCCTTTTATTCATTAGTAAGTTCCAGAACATAAAGTTGGCAGTGGCCAGATAAACTATTAAGTTTAAAAATTTGTTAGATTTTCTAAGTGGTTTCCAAACTAAAAGTATGTATAAACATTAATATATTTTGTAATTATACACTTCCTAATTACTGTTATTTATTTACGAATTTTAATAGAAATACATTTGTTGAATAAATTAAGTTTTTATGAAACTCATGTGTTTTTTTCAAAATCCCCTTGGAAGTCACTAAAAGTTACCCTAGGCTGGCGTGTCTCCAACAGGCTTCATCAATGAATTATCAAATTTTGAATAAAAGTTATTGTTGGTTTGAAAAGTTAAAATCGATTGTGTCGTTCTTGATATTAAATTCCCCATGTTTTGTTCCCAAAATGCTGTAAAACAAAAGATTATTTTTTCTTAATTAAATTAAAAGTGTTTTTATCAAGAATAAAAATTGGGAATTAAGCACGAGAAACAAAATCTTATTAATTATAAATTAAAAAAAAAATAATAAAAATTCAAACCCTTTCTACGCCACCCTGCATTAGAAAAGTTTTTAAACTTAAAGAGAATTGATTTTATTTTTACAAAAATTAATGATTTTAATGCAAAAAGTTACAATTTAAAAAAAAACCAAAATTAATTTATACTTTTCACCAGACCTGCAGTGAAAAAAATTCTCTCAGATGCGACAGAACAAATTTGAAAACTTAAGTATTTCTGTGCCATTTTATTCAAGTTTAGGTATAACATGTCATTGCGCTAGTAAACAATTTTAATCTGGGCCATATACCAAATTTTTCGATAAGAGAAAAAGTACCAAAGGTAAAAGTGTACCACGAGTACCAGCTTTTTCTCTTTTAAGGCCCCTAGACTGTACACTGTATATTAATGTAGGCTAAAATCTGTTAGAAAACAGAAAATGTACCAATTTTATCCCGTCTTTACTCTTTTAAAAGTACCAATTTTATCTCGTAAAAAATACCATATATTTAAATCCTGACCATTTGCATCTGCATACCAAATTTATCAAACAAAAAGGAAAAAAAGTACCAAAGTACCAATTTTTCCCCAATTATCTTCATAAAAAGTACCCTTTACTTTAAAATGGGCCATATGTTGTCTCTATACCAAATTTTTTGAAAATAGAAAAAGTACCATAGGTTAAAGAGTACCAAGAGAACCAGCTTTTCCTCATTTTAGGCCCCTAGAAATTATACTGTATATTAATGTAGGCTATAATCTGTATGTATATAAAATTTATCGAAAAGAGAAAAAGTGCCAGTTTTATTCCGTCTTTACCCCTTAAAAAGTACCTAATTCATCCCTCATAAAGACTCTATATTTTAATCCTGACCAAATTAATCAAGAAGATAAAAGGCGCCAAAGTACCAATTTTTTTTAATCTGGGCCATATTCTATCTGTCTACCAAATTTCTTTCAAATTTTAACTAACAAACATCTTAACATTCAAATATCCAAACATCCAAACATACCGGCGATACCGATACACATATCGACAAACCTGTGGGCAAATTATGTCATTGGATATCGATCGAGATTACAATATAATTTGAATTGAAATTTCGATCGATATCGATTTGCCCCTAAAGTATCGGCGGTATATCCGTATCGTTTTTAGTATAGTTTACATTCCTATTCTTAATCAAATAGCTAACTAAATAATATTCTCATATCTAAATGCTAAATTTTAAAATATATCTCGTATTCGAATAAAAATTTTATTTATATTTTGTGTCTTTTTTTTCATTATAAAAAATCCTTTTTCCATTTAACTCATTTAACTTTTGCATTCATTTAGTATAAACTTTATTTAGGAAAAATTTAAAAAGTTTTTACAAATTCCACTTGCCCATCAAAACAACAACAAAAAAAAACAGATCAAAATATTATTATTTCTTGTCCAGTTGCTCGGCCATTTTGCTGTTGTGTCTGTTTTTGTTGTAGTTTATGCCTTTTCTGTCAAAATGTCAAAAAATGAAACACTTTATCATACAAGCATGCATGTGTGTATGTATGTATATGTAAATGAACACATGTATTTTTGTAGCTTTAATCAATAAACTTGCATATTTTAAACACACAAATACACACAACACTAGGTGTATACACACCTTGTTATGAACAAAAAAAATACCTGTTTTTCTATTTCTACACACACACACCAACGTTTTGTTAGAGCTCCTCTTGTTTTTGTTTCTTTATTGCTCTTTCTAACGACCAATATTTACTCTTTTCTTTCTTTTTAAAAAGTTTTTTTCCACTATGTTTTATGTTTACATACCCTGTAGACAAAGTAACTTGGATGTGGTTTTAATTACACTAGTTGTTATTGACTTTAGACTACCCAATAAAAAATGGAGCTTCCAACGAAGCAGGTTTGTAAGAGAGAAAAATAAAAGTTTCGCTTACCATTGCGCTTACGGAAGGAATGAATTTTATAATGCGAGTTCCCACTTTGAATCAATACATTTTTGACACATAAAGCGCATTATTCAGCGCATATAAAAATTGTTGGATGTAACGATCAGCTTTACACACTAAATGTTTTGATACAGTTATTTTTTAGTATTCTCCCTTACAAACCTGCTTCGTAGTAAGGAAATGCCGTAGCACTTGAAATATCATTTTTTTTTTTATAAAAGTTGTTGATAGTTCTTTTACTTACTCTACTGCATTTCTGTATGTCTTATTACGTAGCGCACAATTGTGCGCTTACTTTTTTTAAATTTACCTTTAGTGCTTCGGAAAATGATAAAAAAATTTATTGGGTAGCAACATGTCTGTTTTTTTTTTGTCATACTTTGAACTATTGAATTCAATGTTGGCTTGTCACAGAAGCCATACTAATTATTATTTTTTTAGTTATATACTAGTTTAAAACTAGCTGTCGTATTCATTGTATAACCCCCGTATTCAGAAACGATTATTAAATTTAGCAAGCGTTAATTAAGTAAAATTTTCATAGAAAATTTGTTTAAAAATATTTTCATAAAAAACAAAAGTAAATTTCAATTTTTAATGTTTTCCTCAATATTTTTTACTACAACATACCAGTGCTTGAAAATTAATATATTTTTATTCTGTTCTTTAGTTTTCGGTTCTGTAGAAATATGGAAAAGACAAAAGCCTAAAAAACGTTTCTCTTTTTCTTATCTTCATACACAATAAAAATGCAGTACTAATCTAACTCAACATTAGGGTATTCATTCGGTTAACCGTCATTTTTATTCCTATGTTTTGTAAAAATGGGAAAAGGTAAAAAACTCCCGGGGAATTTTAAATCATAATTGGGATGTATATTTCCTTCTAGCAAAACATTCTTAACAGAGTTACCCGAAACAATTAGAAGTGTTAAAAGTTTTTTAAAATTAAATCAGGACTCTAATAGCATAATGGAAGATTTTATATGTTAAGAGAAATCCAGGAAAATGACTGAGAAATTCGAAAGTCTTTATTATGGATGCTTCTGATTCCTCCAGCATCCACGATAAGAGAAAAAAATGTTTACAAGTCAAGTGTTGTCAAAACTAAAGAAAATTATCGCTTTAATTCGCTTTATAAAATTCTGTTTAATAGGGAAATATTTGTCAATAAAATTATTTAACTACAGAAATCTTATTAAAAAACGACGTTTAAAATTCTTGCGGTTTGCGTTTTCGATTTCCAGAACATCCCTGATGATGTATTACTTTAAAAATACATATCACATATTTATGAACTATTTTTTTTTTTTTTTTTTGTTTGCTCGTTTTAGATCAAGAATTGTTATTTTTGTTTTTTTTTTAATAATAAAATCCAAAAAATAAATAATTTATGCATTTTTAATTATTGAAATTACCTTATTTATTAAAAAAAACTTTATTGATTGGTTAACCGATCAAAAACCAAATTAACCGATTATCAACCGATTAAACCAAAACCTCGGTTAATTAATCGAGCGATTAACCGATTAAAGCAAAAGCCCGATTAAATGAATACCCTACTCAACATACAGTTGGGAACATTTCATTACGTTCTGTTGTTCTTAAAATAAAACACAAATTTTGTTGTTTTCGGTTAAGCACATTCAGTTGTCCTCACTGACCTTTTGGCTGCTAAACACGACAAAAAAATTTTTACATCGATCCTATAAGGAGCAAGGGCTTCAAAATGAACAACAGTACTAGTGAGAAACGTTGCTAAAATTTTTTGTTTGCTCATTCCTTCATTAATTAATAAAGAACATTAAAAAAGAGAACCTGCTTTCCTTCACTTCTCTCTCACGAGTAAAATCAGACTTCTGAAAAAAAAACTTTCATAGTGTGAATCCACACATAATGTTTGTTACTTTCGTGAAACAGTTATGAACGGTTTTAAAGATCGTGTACTAATACACAAACACTAAAAAAAGTTATATGTTGTACTTTTTTTATCGTACTTTTGCAACCATCCTAGTCAGAACTACTAATATATATATGTGTTATTCTAACTCCCATTGGAGCACTACTACTACTAAAAGAGTGTCCCAAAATCTTACTATTTACGAATTTAACTAAAGGGTACGGTACATTCATATACAATTTTTTGTTGTTTTTTTTTCTTGCTCTTGTTGTAGATGTTGTCGTATGCAAAATGTGTCTATAACATTTAGTTCATATTTTTACGTGCATAACCTGCTAGTTTTTGAAGATTGTAGTGTTACCTTACAGCTGGACTCTTCTTTTTAGTTCATGCTCGTATTAACAGTAACTTTCAAAATAAGCAAATAAGTTTTATCTCATGGGATAAAAAAAAACATTTAACGAAACTTCTATTTTCTAGAAAATTTTTATAAAATTTTGCTTGACCTTTCACAGGAAATTTTACACAAAAAAATTTCATTTTATAAGAAATTTTGCAAGTTTTTAGAAAATTTTATAAAACTTTCTATTTTATAGGATATATTCTAAAAATTGTTAATTTTGTAGGATGTGTTTTTTTTATAGATAATTTTGCTAAAATTTGCTATTTTATAGAAAACTCATATAAGGATTTGCTATTCTATAGGAACATTTTGCAAAAATTTGCTAATTTATCGAAAAGTTTGCAAAAATGAGTTATTTTGTAGAAAGTTTTACTGAAATTTCCAACATATTAGAAAGTTTTCCAAAATATTAGAAGAAATTGTATTAGAAGTTTTGCTAAAAAATTTTTATTTTATAGGAAATTTTACTTAAAAAAATTAACATTTTATGGAAAACTCTTCGAAGAATTTGCAATTTTAAAAATTTTACAGGAGATTGTTTTAAAAATTTTGCTTTTTCATCCAAAAATTTAGCAAAAATTGGCTTGTTTATTGTTAAGTTAACGAATATTTTTTTTTTTATAGGAAGTCTTTAAAACATTTAGTACTTGTAAAATGTTTTCCAAAGAAATTTTATTTTATAGGAAAATTGTATAGGAGATTTCGTTAAGGATTTGCTATTTTATAGGAAATTCTGTTAAAAGATTTGATATTTTAAAGGAACTTATTTTAAAAAAATTTGTTTTTTTTATAGGTAAATTGTATAGGAAACTTCGTTAAAGATTTTGTATTTTATAGGCAGTTCTCTTGAAAAATTTCATAATTTATAGGAAAGTTCTTCTGAAATATTTCTTATTTTATAAAACGCCTTTCTAAGAATTTGATAATTTATAGGAAAATTTTGAAAAATTTTCTATTATATTATATTGAAAATTATGTAAAATGTCTGCTAGTTTATAGCAAGTTCTGAAGAAATTCTGATAAAAAAAATTTGTTACTTTAAAGAAAAATCTGCTTTAAGTTTACAATATTATAGCAAAATTAGCCTACAGTTACTATTTTATAGATTTTTATTTTTTATTTTGCTAGTTAGTAAAATTTTTTTTAATTTTGCTTTTTATAGGAACTTTTGCAAAACTTGCTTATTTATTAAAAAGTTTGCAAAAAATTTGTTTTTTTATAAATTGTATAGGAAACTTCGTTAAAGATTTTGTATTTTATAGGCAGTTCTCTTTAAAAATTTCATAATTTATAGGAAAGTCTTTCTGAATTATTACTTATTTTATAGAAAGCACTTCTAAGAATTTAATAATTTGTAGGAAAATTTTCTATTATATTACATTGAGAATTATGTAAAAGGTCTGCTAGCTTATAGAAAGTTTGTTATGCTATAAGAAATTCTGCTAAAAAAATTTGTTACTTTATAGAAAAATCTGCTTTAAATTTGCTATATTTTAGAAAATTTCGCAAAAGTTACTTTTTTTAGGATTTTTTTAATATTTTGCATTATTTATAGGAACTTTTGCAAAAACCTTGCTAATTTTGTGTTAAGTTAAAAAAAAATTTATATTCTATAGAAAGTTTTCTAAAATTTGTTATTTTATAGGAAACTTAAATAGAAAATTTCGTTAGAGATTTGGTATTTGGTATTTTTCCCTTTAAAAATTTCATATTTTATAGGAAATTCTTTTACAATAGTTGATAATTTTTAAAATTTTTAAATGTTTGCTACATTTTAAGAAATTTTGCTTAAAAAAAACTTAGCAATTTAATTGAAAATTTGCTGTTTTATGAAAAGTGTTTTTAACTCTGATATTTTAAAACACATTTTTATTTTTAAATTTTTATATTTTATAGGAAACTTTTCTATTTTTGAAAACAGCTTTGCTAAAATTTGTTACGTTACATTAAATTTCATAAAAACTTTTAAAAAAGTTTTTGTTTTATTTTAAGTTTCTAATATAACAGATATAGTTTATAATTATCAGGGAAACCATAAATATGCAATTGGATGTTTTTCCTTGTGTGACCAATAAAGGCAGAAACAATATATTTATCCGTTTTAGAGCTTTTTATCAATTTTGGCATCTATTTGTTAGTGCATTTTTTACCGTTTGCAGCATTTTTTGCATAATTTAGTTAAAAGAGCCTTTTTGCAGCATTTTTTAAGTTTATAGCACATATTTTGCGTTTTTAAGGCATTTTTTGATACATATTAAATTTTGCAGCAAATACAATTTTTTTTTTTCGAAAATCTGTTACTTCAATTTCGACATCTACATTAAATTTTTACTCTAAAATTGTAAGGCATTAAGGATAAATGTTATGCGATGTGTATCTAGACCAATCTTTCAGTATACCGATCGACTCAGAATCACTTTTTAAAGTGATCTAACGATGTCCATCCGTCCGTCTGCCTGGTTGTCTGTCCATGTTAGCCTTGTGCGCAAATTACAATTTTCAATTTTGTAGATAATTTGATTACATATGGACAAATTCTATGCAAATGGTGAGAATTGATCTATAATTTCACATCAAAATTAGACTCTTTGTGTCCGCAAGCTATCTAATTATGATGGTATTTAAATAAAATTCGGCCCCAAACATATTTTACTGCAAATTGAATTATTTTCGAATCGGTTCACATTTGACCAAAGCTCCCATCCTTAAATAGCTTTAACTTCTTTTTAAATGTTAACATTTGTGAACAATTTAGCGGCCGTACCTAAAATCCCTTTGAGACAAAAACCCATATGAATGTTAATATGTAGATAATATTTGGCGCAAACATCTCTTATATGAATTTTAGTCTAATATGAGCTCAAGCGATAATATTTTTAGGTTTCTTTTAATTTAAATTTTGTTTTTAAATTGTTGAATATTGTGTCTTCAAATGAGCAATTTTTAATTTATAGGGCATATTTTTAAAATTTTTTTAGGGCATATTTTCCATTGTTTACTGCATATTTAATGCGCATAAAACGCGTTTTTTGGAGCATATTTCTGGTTTCCCTGATAATAATCTTACTTGTTTAAGCGTTATGGACACAAATAGCAAACTATTTTTACCACAAGGTTTATTCAATTTTATTCATTTTTTTTTTATTTCTTTCGTACTCAAGTTTTGTCTTTTTTGACTTATGACCGTAAAATAGATTTTATAATGTAATTTTTCTAGCTTAGTTTTTTTGAGTGTATGTGTGTGTATGAGATTGTTGTTTCTGGTGAATAATGACACTTATGTAAATTCGGTGTTATGGTCAAGTTTTTCTTCTTATCAAACTGTCACAAGATCTGCTTTGGATATATTTTGAATAGCAAGGAATTCTGTTTTTGTAATAACATGGCAAGAAAAGAAAAGTGTTTGCGAAATAATAAAGAAATAAATTAAGTCAGTAAGTTAAAAATTAAAGGCAAGAAAGTCTTCTGAAAATAGTATTTGTTATATGAATTTCCCAGCGGGCAAACGGTTTTATATTCTAGGCATTTAAGAAGGTCCGAAAACACATTTTAAATCGTCTTTGTCTAATTTTTTGTACGCTTTGGTACCTCCATTGGAATAAAATTTGTTAAATCTTGTTAAAACAGAACTCGTGTATTGATAACAGAGGAGTTTGTACCAAGTTTACATACTTCTACTATATTGTCCTTGTATGGGCATTCACTTTTTCAGTTCAGGTTGTTTCTTTTGGCAGATGTTTTGTTTTGATAGCCACACTTTTTGTTCCAAATTTGGAAAATCTAACTGTAAATAGCTGATCGTAAAGTGGGGTGCATTTGGTATTTTACTGTGCTGCCATCTACATCGCAGTGATGGTTTTGGTGCCGCCACCTACATAGAAGTAGTGGTATGTTGTATTTTGGTGCTGCAATCTTCTGGTAGGTTTGCAAAACTTTTGCTGTTTTGCGAGAATCCATCAATATTGTCTTTGCATATGAGGTGCCACGTCCATTTGAAAATATAAAGTTATATTTTTAGCTTATGCCAAGCGCCTTGTAATTAGGAAACTGCCTTGAAAATACTCAGGACAATCGGTACAGTAGATTGCACAAATGCAAATTTCCATTCTAGGATAAGGCCTGACAAAATCGTTCTCTTATCACTTGCGTAGGTAGTAATGTATTGTAGTTACTTTGCAAATTTACAAACAATAATTAACACCAACTGTTAATAATTTAGTAACTTCACCTTATTATTAACAACAATTATTCTTAGATTTTCGCATTTCTAAATTAATTGCGACAAGGAAAAGCCTTGGTCGCCAATGAAACGCCATGTAAATTGGAACTAAAGTTAGATTACGGCTGGGAGGCCTTATGAAGCCTGCAGAAAAAAAAAACATTTAAAAAAGTCCTTTTAAGAAATTCTGTTTTCCCTTTAGTTTGTTCTTTTTAATATCTTTGCATATTTTAAGCCGTATGAGTGATATTAATTAAATCAAACAATTACTCAAACTTTATTGATTTAAAGAGAAAATTAATTAGTTCTTTACATTCGTATCTCATATTCATGCCATAATTTAATGGATTTTTTTTACTCTTTCTTTATATTCCATGTATATTGTCTTTGCACTTAATATCCCTTTCTTTTAATAAGTTTGCATTTATTATTTATTAAACAAAATAAATTTCCCCTTGAAAAAAAAATTGTTTAATCGTTTCAATTAATTTGATACGTTTGTTTAAAGAGTGTTAAAAAAATATATATTTTTAATTGAGCTTTTAATATTCATTTCCTCTGAATTTAAAACTATAAATTATTTAAATTTTTTTTTTTAATATTTCATGCTATCAGTTAAATAAAGGAAACGTTTTAATAAAAATTTCAAATGGGGAGAAATGAGAAATAAAATAGCGTTCGTTATTTTAAATTAAAAACTATAAATTACACTTTTATATTGTTTAAAATCTAGCGGAATATGATTGAATACCTGTCATTAGTTTCAGTTTTATTATTTTTGAAATTGAAAAACAACAAACACACCTGTTTTTATTTTTAGCTGGGGCCAATTTTATTATTCTCCATAAATAAACTCACGTACAACTATAAAATTTCTGAATGACAGGCTAATTATACTAATGGCCATACAATTTGAAATATAATACTGGATAAACAAATAAATTTTCCCACTTTTTAATAGAGGGCAACAATTAATATTCAGTCAAGGGGGAAGGTGGAGCTGGAGTTAGAGAAATTCATACGAATGCATTATTATTTTTTTTATAGCAAAAAAGGGAGAGGTCTTTCAGTGTCATATGAGAGGAGTTTCATATAAATAATTTTAATATTTAATTAAAACTGAATTAAAAAAATTTCTGTATCAAATTTAAAATAATTTTTTTTTGTTTTTTTTTTTAAATTTGGGTAAACAGAGTATCCTTCGGGAGTGGCATAAAAGTGAGTATTTTAAAAGCTAGACGTGAAATATTTTATGGCTTTCTTGCCACGTGCAAAAAATTGGACATTAGGGGGAAGGATCCGAGATGTCATATGTGGCGCCCTCAATTTGATGTCGGATTAAAAAGTCACCGGACTGGACTCAAAATTGAAGCCACAGGCAGAATAACGATATCGGACTACGATATCGGACTTATGATCGAACTACAAATGGCGACACAGTGTACAAAAAACAAGCGGTATCCAGAGGCGTGGCAAAAAATTTATAAAAATATTTTTGGAAGAGTTTTCAATTAATATTTAATTCTAGGGGGTGACTGGCTCATCTTTTTTTTATGGGGACCGAACCACTACGCCAATTTAAGTAGTGCGTGTAGAGTTGGTACATTTAGAATTTCCTACAGACAAGCTACGAGCTTTGGGAATTAAAATAAAAAAAAAATTAAAAAGTTTTTCCTATCCACAAACCCAAACCGAATTCAATGCACGAGTTTCCAGGCCATTTCCTTAAAGAATTCAAGATTTGTTATAGCGTCCCTCTCAAGAAGTTTATAATAATCGTTTAAATTTATCCAAAAAGTGTTCAACGATAATTTAAAAATTGTCTGTTTTGTCTTTGAAAATCTTAACAATAAATCACAATTTTTTATTCGTTAGTGAAAAGATTTATTTTTACTTTTATTACATTTCATTAAAAATTTGACAGGAGGTTTGTTCCAAATAACCGTGAAATTTATTCGAATAATTATTTTATTCAAAGTTATTTTTTGGGAACATAAAATAATTCTTTAGATTTAAAAAATATATAGTGCACTATAAAATATATTTTAGTTTAAATAGTTGTTGATTTTAATAATTTATAACATGTTCATAAATAATCGGGAATTTTCAAACGAATAATTTTTTTTTTAATTCGTAAGAAATTACAATAAAAAATTTACTGTTTTATATTCCAGTTATTATTTGATATGATTTTTATATCTACAACTTTTAAAATTTGTTTGAATAATGTTTTGTTGTTTGAAATTTTTCGATACAATTATTATTAAACTCAATTTCAATATGTTTATTTCAGTAAAAGGTTTATAAAAACAAAACAAAGTCAAACTAATAAATTTTTACCGAACGAAAATTCATTTGAATAAACTTTTAAGATAAATCGATTAAATTTTTATCAAATGATTAAAAACATATAAAGAGAGTCAAATCAGTTTCTTTGCTAAAATGCGAATAACAAATGTTGGGCTAAAAAAACGAATAAATATTTAACAACTTTTAAGCACGATTGGAATAAAATTCATATCAATAGACTACTGGAATAAAATGAAGTAAAATCTATTTGTTTTTTAGGCAAATCCTTAACTTGAACAAAGTATTCGGTTTAAATAAACGGTTATTTATATTATTTATATAATATATACAAACATTTTCGAATAAATATTAAGAATGCTTCGAATTAAACTTTTGTCAAATGACTATTTTGAATCAAAATCAAAAAAACATCAACTTTATTTTGTTAAAATTTTTAAAAATCAATATTTTTTAAAAAGAAAATTAAGGAAAGGTTTTTTAGTTTTCAAATAAAAATTATACAATCATTGGAATAATTTTCAAGAAATCACAGTAAAAAGCATTTGAATTAATTCTCTAGAAAACATTTAATATGAATTTTATTCGATTAATCGGTAAAATCTATTCGAATATTTTTTTTATTCGTTAACAAATTCGTTTAAAAATTTAAAGACTTTTTTTAATATTTTTGATATTAAAGAATATTTAATTTTAATTTTATTTAAATAATTGACTAGTTAAATTTATTCGAATAATTTTTTATTCGTTAGCATTTTTAGCAAACAATTCATATTTTTAAAGCCTTTTATTTTATTTTAGTTTAGTTTAGTTTAAAGCAAAATTTAAGTTTGTTTATATATTTTATTTTAATTCGTATAATTAATAATTCGTTTTTCTTAATGAATTAAGTTTTTGTTTGTGTGTAATTTTCAAAGAAGTTATTCAATTCTTATTTCTTACTTTGAAGCAATTATTTGTTATTAATTTTATGTGATTAATATTTTATAAATAACCGAATAAATATTGTTCGTGAACAACTTTTTTTTGGAAATTACACTTAGGCCCGTTTTCACGACTTACCTATAAAGTTCGAAATAGTAAACGGTACCTTAAGCACTAGTAAGGAATAAGTTACCTTCAAATATTTTTCATTTTCACAACTTCTGTATAAAATAAACTTAACGTTTTTGAAAATGTGGCAATACTAAAGAAAATACCGATTATTTTTGCCAAAAGAAAAATACGAACTGGCAACTACGTACTTTTTTATATTTACAAAAAAAAAACGTGTAATTGGAGTTGCCATATATAAAAAATTTGTGAATATAATATGGCAATCTCAAATCTTAACCTTACGACAAAAGTTAAAGGTAGAACGTTCCTCTCTTTAGCTTATCCTTCACGATTAGATTAAAGGGATCTTGTGATAAATAAAAACTCATTATCTGTTCGATAACTTCCTACATTTAGCTATCGTTAAGTCGTGAAAACGGGCCTAAAATTGTTTAAATTTTTTATAAATAAAAATAGTCGGATCAAATTAATAGAATAAGTTTTTACTCGCTTTAGATTTCTTTAAGATTAATTTGAAGTGAAAATAGTAAAAAGCATTTTAGAATTTGCATATTCAAACAATTTATTTGCATTTCGTTTATTGAAAAAAACCCCTGATTTTTTTAAACAAATAATTTAACTGAATCAAACAAATAGTTTACTGAAAATCATATAAATTTCAAACAAATAATTTTGCTGAATCAAACAAAAAAGTTTTTGCACAAGCGCTTTGAGACACATTTTTTTGTTGGAATTATTTTTGAACCAAGTCTTGTTTATTCACACAATGTTTTTCTCACTATTGCTGTATCCTTTCCTTTGCAGCAGACCGACTCGTCATCATTTTATTTTTGTATTTGATGTAGGTATTTAGCTAAACATTTTTAAAAAATTGAATATGGGATTTTGTTTTTCATTCTTTTTTACCAACTTTGAAACCAACCAAAAATTTATTTTGTTTCTTCTAATGTTGTTGTTGTTTAAAAAGAGTGAAACGTTTTTTTACCCAATATTGTTTTTGTTTTTTTTTTTTACCACAAACCTCGCCACGCTATTTTATCATCTTTCTTATTATTGTTGTATTTACTTTTTTAAGGCGTCCAAAAATAGAATGTATGTGTTTTTTGTTGTTGTTCTTATATTTCACATAAAGAAGTGTTGCTTATGATCAAATAAAAAAATGCAAAAAAACGACAATATTAAAGAGTTAAAAATTTTTTTAATACAAAATTATGAAAACTTGAAACCAATAACGCGTATATTATATTTTTGAATAGTTGTCAACATTTTTGTTGGTTAAAATAAAAATCAAACAAAAATATTAATTGAATCAGTAAAAAACTTTATAGAAATTAAAGAAATTTTTAAAACAAGCGTTTGTTTGAAAATAATTCAGCAATAATTTTTTCTGTGAATGTACCATAAATTTTATTCAAATAATCGGTAGCAATTATTCGAATATTTGTATTCGCTTTCAATTTTAAATTTTAATAAGGATTTTTACGTTTTTTTTATTTTCTAAATGTATCCTTAATTTTATTCGAATAATTGATAGCAATAATTCAAATAATTTTTTATTCGCTTACAATTTAATGCTTTAATAAAGATGTTTACGTTATTTTTTATTCTTAAAGCTATTTGATATGATGTTTCTTCAAATAATCACTTTAATTTTTACGAATAAATTTTTATTCGTTAATAATTGTTTAATATATAGAATAAAAAATTATTATTTTTTTTTTATTTTTAAAGCAAACACTATTCACAAAAAGTTGCTTAAATACGAAATACCCTTCACATTTCGCATGACCATAGTCTACATTGAATATCTAATGATATTATTGTTATTGTCGGCGTCTATGCAAAGCGGGAGTTTTAACATTTACTGTAAGAGAGTATAGAATGAAAATGATAAGTCAATATGTCGCGACGGTCAATTAATTATTGATTTATGCCTGGAAAACACTTTGGGGGCTTCGGGCGATAATATCCGACTAAATGAATATTTTTAGCCAAACAAAAACATTTTTTTTACTTAACAAACGCAAACAAAGCAACATACGTTAGAATATTTAATAAAAGAGTTAATTGATGGCATCGAGTTGTGTACAGAAGGGAATCATTGCCATTAACGTGTGATACCAATCAAACAATCAGCCATTGTTAAGCAAACAAGCATAATTTTGGACGTTTAGTAAAGGGGTTAGAAAAAAAGTAGAAATTTTACTTATTTTGTATAAAAAAGTTCTGAATTTGAATTTTTTTAAAAGAATTTAAAAACCACTCCCTTGATATATACTTTTAGTTTAATAAGGTAAAAGCCACATAAACTTATCCCCCAACAATAACCTTTTTTAATTAAAGCAAAAAATAAACTATTTGCTTTTTTATTGGCCTTTTAGGAAAACTCTTGCTTCCTTGTGCACATCATCTAAAAGAAAAATTTTCATTTAAATCAGGAAAAAAACTATATTTCAATGGCATTAGAGAATATCTAAAAAACTCTAGAAGTAGGAAGAAATTGTTACAAATAAAAACAAACAAAAACTCATGCAAATTTTACCCCAGGCAGTTATTTGTTTCCGTTTCCGTTAATATATTCTTCTGTGTGTGTGTATGAGTTTTTTTGCATTTTACAAAATGCTGGAACGATTAAGAGTTTTATTTCCTTTTTTTTTTTTTGGTTTTGTTTTTTGTGTTAATCAAGTAAAACTCTTGGAAATAATGGAGAAATCCATTATGTTAATTATTTCCCAAACTTGTAAAAATAAAAAGAAACCAAAAAGAATTTTGTATATATATTTTTTTTTTTTTTTTTTGTTAAAGAGAAATGTGTTGTAAGATAAAGAGTATTTTCCGTAGAATATCAACGTTTTTGCTTTTTAAAGAAAAATCCTTTATTTTATGGCAAAATTAAAGTGGCATTTTTAATGCTTTCTTGATAGTAAAAAAAAATATTTTTAACAAGCAATAAAAATTTATGCTTCAACACGTTCGTTTTTTTCATGATTTTTTTGTTTTTTTTTTAAAGAAATAAGAAATTTAATAATATGGAAAACGAATTTTTAAAACCCTACACAAATAAGTAATTTAAGTAATTTTTTTTTTAATTCGAATAATTTTATTCAAATAATCGTACAAATTTAGAAAATTTTATATATTAAAAAAAACCGTCAGAAGTCAATCTCATAACTAATTTTATTTAATTTTCGTTTAAAATAACTTATTTTAATTATGTTTCATTTAAAAATCATAATAATTCGGTAACTTAAGCCGAATAAATTTTGTTAAATTTAAATCTATAAATGATATGTTTTTTTTTAATTGTACAAGTTGTTTTTTATTCGAATATTAGTGTTAAAAATTATTTGAACAATTATTTATTCGCTAAAATTTTTTGCAAAAAACAATGTTAGAACTCATTTGTTTAACTATTTTTATTTTGTTTTCGTTTAAAATAACTTGTTTTAGGCGTTTTTTTTCATTTAAACATCATAATTATTAGCTAATTGAAACCGAATAATTTTTATTCGCTTGAGTAAATCTACAAATTAAATGATTTTTCAGACTGTAAAAATTGTTTTAAATGATTTTTATTCGAATATTTGTTAAAAATTATTCGAACAGTTTTTTATTCGTTAAAATTTTTCAAAAAAAAACAACGTAAAAACTCATTTTCATTACTATTTTTCTTTCATTTGCGCTTAAAATTACATGTTTTTAGTTTATTTCATTGAAAAATCATAATTATTATTTTATTTAAACCGAATAAATCCGGATAAAAATATTCGAGTAACTTATTTATACGGTTAAATGTTTATACTGAAATATAATTTGAATATTTGTAGCAAACAACCTTAACTTTGAAATATTATTTTATAGCGCATATTTCCTTCGAGTGGAATACAAAAAAAATTTATAAAAATATAAAAAAAGATATAAAATATACAAAAAAGGATATAAAATATTACAAAAAATCAAGAAATACTTAGATTCTTTGCAAGTTGGGAAGAAACTAATAAAAAAAGGAGAAAAAAAGCAACTGTTTTGTAAAAATAAAACTAAGAAAACAGTGGGATTATGTACATACTACATAAGTATACCAAATGCATTGTAATGCTGTTATAGCCATTTCAGAACAGAATTTTTTATGAAGTATTTTCAAAAGAAATACATAAACAAACAAACAAAAATACACTTAAACACCAAAACTTATACACTACGAATATCAGGTTATAATATTCTTTGTATGTGAAGCGAAAGCAAGAATACACTAAAAAAAAAACTAACAAAATAGAACCACCAACGCCAATATGTCTGCCACTTTACAGACAAAAAATTATTATTAAATAAAATGTGTTAAAAACGTGTTCAAAATGTACCTAAAAACACAGAAAAAAAGAAAAACAACAACAATTCTCTTTTGAAATACAATAACCTAATCATAAAAACTAACTGCACAATGACTATATCAACAGCCACAACGATGACAACAACAACTCACTATACCACAATCTTATCATAAAACACCAACTGTACAATGACTATGTAAACAACAACCAGAACAGCGACGACAACAACAGCTCACTATACCACAAGGTATATGAAATTTTTTCTAAACATATCCGTTGAGAACAAAAGAGAAAAAATATTAAACAAACAGAGAGTTATATGAATTGAAATCTCCCTCCCTAATCTCAAGGGCATTAAAACAAAACAAGAATTAAAAGAAAAACACACAACAAACATAAACAAATGAAACTACTTATAATACAAGTTGTGTTAAAGCAAGAAAACAAGTATGTAAGGGAATTTACTAAACTTAGGAGGAAAACCTTTTAAATGTGTGTTTTATTTTTTGAGCCCGAAACAAATTAAAGAAAAAATCGTAGAAAAAAATTAAGAATTGGCCAAAATAAAACATTTCAACGGTTTTGAAATACTTAAATTAAGAAATAAGTTAAGTAAACAATAGCATTAAAATAAATTTGTTTTTTTTTTTTTGTCAGAATAGATACGTATGAGTAATATAAATACAAAAACACAATAATCATACGCAATGCTAAATCTACAGTACTGTAATATAAGACACCGTTCAAGTTTTACTGTCTTATCTAATAAAGAATTAGAGCAAAACAAAAATACAATGCCAAGAGGAGCAATTAATAACCACTCACTTACAGACCAACCTAAGTCAGGGCGTCAAGCGTTTCCTATTTGTTAAAAATATTAATGCTGTGTGAAACTCACCCACATAGCGCGGCGTCAACGCTTTTCATCTGAAAAATCTGATTTTGACAGCGCGCTAGGTAGTAATGTTGGTTGCTTTTGATGGAAAGTAACGGCAATTTAGCTATATTTATGTTAATCTAGCGGTTCATCTAATTTTTATCTATTTTGTGGATTTAATTAAACAAGATAAGTTAGCATTTCTGTATCATGGTTTTAAAGGTAAAAACTAAAAAAAAGGAAAAACATTGAAATTTGGAAAAAAAATTTAATATTTTTTTATAAATAAAAACGATTGTGAGTTTTAGTTGAACTGATAATTTTCAATTTTTGATATTTTTAGTTAGGCATGAGTTCATCAAATTTAATTTTCATTAAATTATTTTTACTGAAGGAAGGAATTTTTACAACATGAAATTTTATTAAAATTTATTGATCATTTTCTTGGCTGAGCTGAGGCTTGAACCCGGGTTGAATTTATATGTTTCCTGAATCACCACATTCTTTCATCAGATTTCTTTGGTGTTCTAACCTCTGCACCACTGCGGTGCCTGCCAACCAACAGTCAAACATCTATCTTTAACCAGTGGTACTGGTGGTTCGAAATTTGCTGTAACAATCATTTTTCAATTTATTTACATGTTGCCTCCTTTTCATGTTGTAAAAATTCCTTCCTTCGGTAAAAAAAATTTAATGAAAATTAAATTTGATGAAAAAATTTTTATAAATTTAAACATAGAGAAATGTAAAATTCATAATAAATTTTAACTTTAAGAATATTTACATATCGCACACTAACTCATAAACAGGCACTCAACTCAAAATTTATAAAAATCGTTTTATTTTTTATAATTCAGTTCAAAAATCTAACGTATAGCGAACACGAAATTTCGCTGGCGTAACTGTCTACTTTAACATTTGTGAAACTTTTTATGAGCAAAAAATTGACACCATGGTTTTGAAATTTGTTTCTACCTCTCCCGAAACTTTTTGAATTTTGAGTTGTGTTTGTTTATGATTAAGGTGTGGTTTATAGAACACGAGCGCCATACTCGTCCGTTCAAATTATATTTAAAACAAAAACAAAATTTCCAAATTTGCTTTTGTTTTAAATGTAATTTGAACGGACGAGTATGGCGCTCGTGTTCTTTAAACACCACATAAGTCTGAGATATGTGTTTTATTTTTTATACTCCAATAATTTGTTGAGTTAATTTATTTTTTAATTTTCAATTTATAGCAAATTTCCGTTTCAAATTAATAATGAACTTTAACAATTTTACATGAATTCACCCCAACAATCAACAAGCGGAAGTAAAAAACAAGCAAAATCCACTACCAAAACATGAACAAGACTGTCATTTAAATGAAATGTAATGAATACTATTGATGCCTTAAATTTCATTTAAATCAAAGGACATTGTTTAAATGTTTAAGGAAACGAGAAATTTACAAGAAAATCTAACGAAAACTTTACAAACACGCACTGGTACATGGACAAACAAACACCCACACACAATATACAGGTGAGAACATGAATGCAACAATTTACATGGAAATTGTAAACCTGAGGGTTTTCTTCTTTGCAACTACAAATAAGTATCTTTGCCATATTTCATACCCAGACAGGCAGCAGATCAGATCACAGCAAAACACGACACGGCAGAAAAGAGCAGAGCTGTTGCTAAGAGCTGAGGAAAGGTAATAAGTCTACTATGAAAATAGCACTCATGCATGGTAATTAAATTAAAACAAAAGCTCTTAACGAAATATGCGTATGGAATTTCTAAATTTATAAAAAAAAAAAAAAATTGTTAATTTGGTTAAGATTATAACAATACAACACAACGGGGAGTGGGTAACTCAAAAGTTATTCATGACAGTTGTTTAAAGAAAAATTGTTAACTGTCATCACTCTGGATTTGATTTATTTCAACACATTTTTACTGACTTAAGAGAAAAACAAGAAGACTTTTTGTTATCAATCAAAAAAAAAGACAATTTTTTTTAATCAAAAAATTATAAAAAAAATTTTTGATTTTTTTCTTTTGTTTTTTGTTACTCTAAATTACCATTATTTAACAACACTTAAGCAAACACTTTTAACACTGTAGATGTAGACGTTTTTTCTTTTAAAAAAAACTTTTTGCTTAAGAAAATTAAAACACAAGATGGTCTAACAACCAGCGTTTATTTTCTACAATGTTTTTCTATTATAAATAAGGCAACAGGTGGTAAATTGGTTGCTTTTTATGCTCATTTTTTTTTTAAATATCAAACAACCAGCATATTCACACAATTTCTTTTAGTTTTTTTCAATGCAGAAAGAAAGAAGAACAAGTACAAGTTTTCTTTCCATTAAAAAAACAAACAAGAAAAGAAAAAAAATTAACACAGGAACATCAACAAATAACAACAAGAAAACTATTTAAAACCGCTAACTTCAACCTGAGAAGACAAGCAGCAAGAGACCGAGTTAACGGTAAACACTAAAAAGCTTTTTTACTCCTGATTGAAAAAAAAATACAAGCAGAGAAGAAAAAAGATAGAGAAAACGGAGAAAACATGTTAGCTACTCTACAAGTAGTTTGTTTTAATAAAGAACAAAAAAAAGAAATAGACATAAAGCATTTTGTTTCGTGTTTGCATATAAAAGTAAACATAGCACACACACTTGTATACACATATATATACATACATAGTGATAACAACAGTAAATGGAAATTGTTTAATGAAAAGTTAAAAACTTATAGAATATGAAGTATATCTAGTGTAATTTATAACTTTATTCACCAGAAATATATTCTTATTTATTAATTAACAAAAAGTTATGCAATTGGAAGAGATTTACTAAAAATTTACAATTTTATCTAAAATCTAAATTTTCAAAAAAAATGAAATTCCCCAACTCAATCTGCTAAATCAAACGATGCTGGGTTCACAATATGAAAATTTTATGAGTTTATTATTGAAAGGAAAAGAGAACATGCTATTCTTCTCTCACGAAAAAACTTTTTGAGGTGCCACACTTAACCACTAGTTTTATTTAACAATTGTTTGATTTTGCAAAACGTTCGCTTGATCAAACATCATTTATCAGTGTATTTATTGCATTATACTGTGATCTTTTTTCAAAAAAAAGTTTGCGGAATGAAAAAAAATTTTTTTACAAAAACTTTAAGATTCGTTAATTTAGTGATCACGCTTTTTTGGCTTTTTTCAGACTTTCTAAACGAAAACTTTAATAGTGTGAACCCAGACTTATTTTTGAAACTTTTTGAGAAAGAAAAATTGTGCAAGTTTCCACTAACAAAAAAAGTCAGAGAAATTCGAAACTTTTAGATGTTTTACATTTTTATTTAGTACAGTATAAATACAGAGCATTTAATAAAAAAACAGAAAATTCTAGGATTTTTCAGCAAAATATATTTTACACAGAACTAAGTTCTGAAATACAAGAGTTTTCTGCATAACGGATGGTCACCGCAGGCATGGCCACAAATCAAACTGGTGCATCAAACTCCCAATTTTGCAGATATGTTAATAACACAAAAAACCCACACGCATGGTTTAAAAATTTAAAGGAAGTTTGATTTTAAATTAAATTTATTTTTTTAAATTAAATTTATGTACACTAGAGTGCTGCAAAAAAATTAACTTGTGAATTTTTAGTACCCCCTCCCCCTCCACCTCTAGCATTCTTCTATGTATTACAGATACACGTGTGTAAATATTAGGATAATATGATAATGTTAACTGGCGCCGCAACGACGCTGAAGTTTGAAGGTGCATTTACAAAAGGAAAAAAACATTTTTTCAGTTTTTGTAAAAATGTTGCCTTAAATAATGACTTTGCAATTAAATGTAAAAGAATCGGAATACGTACGTTATTGTCGTTCTAATAATATATAAAAGATAGATATAAAAAAAGGTTTAAAAACGTTAAAGTTATTAAAATTTCCCCAGACCATTAACGTGTCTCAGGCCACTTGAACCAGAAATGTAAGAACAAAATTAACATATTTTAAAAAATATTTAAAAAGGTGCTTATTTTTACTTAAAATATACCCGTATTTACTTGTATATGAGTTTTTATTTTCGTAGGAAACCGTTAACCTATTAGAAGGTATGACCAAAAAAGAAAAATTTTTTAACGGCAATTTCAAAACTCCATTTTCAAATTTTGTTTAACAAATTTCAGAATTTTTTAATCGTCACATTGGGATTTATTAAGGATATATTAGAGATTAAAATTTTGCGATTTTCGGGAAAAACTAATTTTTTGGCCATGATTTTTCGAATGAGCTTAATTTCCTTACTGTTATGAATTTAGAGTAAAACTTATTCTAAATATTATAGTCCAGATAATTTTAAATATTTCTACTATGAAGGTTTTACTACAATCGGAAAATATTAACCCTAAAACCATGAAAGTCAAATGTCAAATTTTTACATATTTGGAATTTCTAAAGAAAAGATAGCGAAATATTGTATATTTTTGTGCCGATTTTTATAAAACTGTAGAAAAATTTACCCCAAAGTCATACAAGGGCAAAACAGTGCAAAAATACAGATTAATCCCAAAAGGCACTTGAGATTAAAATGACCCCAAACTTTTAAAACTTTGAAAAATCTGTCTTAACTACAAGTATACTACATGCTTGCTGGCGTTACGTTACAAAAAGTAGATTTTTTGCTGGAAACGTCCATATGTATGGTAAGTTCAACTGCCTGTCTTAGAAAATAAAAACAAAATTTCGGGTATGAATTTAAACAAAAACATATTTTTGGAATTTATTGTTTTTCAATAAAGATTTATATTAAAAATTTTGGTTTAAAAAAACAGCCATTTTCTAAAAATTTACCACACGCCCTGCCCTATATAGGGCTCACTCTCGGAAAACACTAAAACGGTAACGGGTAGTGCTATTGTAGTAAAATTCTATCTGTCAAAGTGTCATAAGACTTTAAATCATTGTACAAAGTTTCGTAAAGATCGCTCGATATAAAGCTCTCGGGCATAATAATTCCATATAAAGCGCACTCAAAGTTTTGGCAGAGCCGAATTCAGCACTCTAAATAGTTTTTGAACAAAAATACTCCTCGTAGTCCATTTTGGAAAAAATTCATAGCTTATGCGTCTGTCTAGATAGGGATCTATCTAAGTTTTAAATTTCATAAGAATCTGTTAGGTAGTTTCGGAGAAGCATCCTTTCGTTTTTTTTTTTTTATAAAGTGCATAATAGTTTCCCTCGTGGTCCTATTTTTTAAAAAAATCTATAACGAATGTGTCCATATAATAAAGGATCTATCTATGTTTTAAATTTTTTTAAAATATGATAGATAGATAGATTCGGAGAGTTTTGAAAAAATATCTATCCTAAAACCATTTTCACAAAATTGCCTTACTAATGAAACCGATCTGGACCACATCGGTTGGGTGGTTTTAGAGCCTATAATGGACATAGGTAGAATCAATTTTTGTGTTTTATGTTCAAAGCCATATTTTATTGAACATTTGACAAAAGAAAATTTTCAAAATACTTTTGCTTTTTATTGCGAAAGGGTTATTAAAAAAAGCTTGGTCGTTAGTGTTAAACATAAAATTTCCTAAAACGTAGATATCAAAAAAAAATATAAAACGCGAAAATTGCTAAGCAATTTTTATTTATTAAGGTTAACTGATGACAACTTATCAGAAAAAAAGCAAAAATACTCAAATATTAAATTATATTTTCTGTGTCACGTATTTTTTGTTTTTTTTTTTTTATTTTTGAAATTGAAATCCACCTTAAGCAACCCACATTGTGAACATAGAAACCCTTTTAAGAAATTCAATATACAAGCAGAATGAAAGAAACAAGTTTGTTAAAAAAAGTACAAACTGTTCAAGCTTTTTTTGACGATTATACCCCCCTCCCTTCCTAAGACTTTAAGCAACAACATGAACAAAATCCAAAGCTATCAATGAACAATTTTACAGTTTTAACTCTGTGTTTTACTTTTTGAGTAAACAAATACTTTTAAAATAAAACGAACAAACGTCTTTGCCATCTAAATTTTTAGGTTTTTTTTTTTAATAATTCTATTTTAACGTCCTTGTTTTTGGTTGGTTGAAGTACAAATGGCACAAAGTGAAAGTTTACATAAAATAAATGATGTTAAGTAAAGAACTTTTGATCTTAAACAACCAAAAATAAAGCAGAAAAAGGAAAGCAAACATTTGATAGCTAAACTTTGCCAAGCAGAAATCCAACTAACAGAGAAGGGTTAAAATCAATTTGCACAAGAGGATTTTCAAACATCCAACACAGCCATCATCCATTTAATCAACCAACCATTTCATCCAAACAAAAACAAAACTTTGTGTTTATTAAAAATAGTACACAGAATGGAAGAAATCAAATAGTAATACGATTAATATTAATTGAATTTACCACCAGTCAGTCAAGGATTTTTAGCTTATTTCACATTAAGAAAACAAGTAACTAAAAAATTTTTTTGGAAAACCAAAAAAAAAACTCTAATGAACATTTTCTTTAAAAAATCTCAGATTTCTGGAGAGAAAACTCTGTTTTCTAATTAAATTGAAAAATGTTAGTAATAAATTATGTATTTTTTTTAGTTATACAAAAACAAGTAAGAGTGCTTTATTCGGCTGGGCCGAATCTTTAATATCCTCCACCGAGAGTTCGAGTATTTCAGAAGTGGGCTTTATATGGGATCTATAAATTATAAGCCAATCTTTATAAAACCTGACCTCGCAGTAAATAAAATATCATGGTTTGTTTGAGAAATATTGTTAGCAGTATTTAAGTGAATTTCAGGAGGGGATTTTATACTGGACCTGCCGTAAATTATGGATCGTTCAGTACAAAATTCGGTTGAGTGATTTTCAGTATTTAAAAAACCCAAATTAGATGAAACTTAAATACAGTAATACAAATGTTAAGAATTTAATGCTTCTTAAATTGTTTTTCAGAACGCCGGTTTATATGGGACCCATGGCTTATTATGGGCGTGATTCTTTACGGTTTTAGGTTAACTAAAGTGTTTCCCGAAAGTGGGCTTTACATAAGGCCTATGGTAAATTATAAACCGATCTTTACAAAATGTAATAGTATTTCCAGTCATATAAAACGGATTTGTGCAAAATTAAATGAAAATCGGTGCTAGTTTTTGTGTTTGAGTGCCCCGGTAGGCTAGCTGGTAGTGAGCTAGTCTATCAGCGCCGGGGTTGCGGGTTCGATTCCCGCCAGAGACTCTAGTTCCTGCAGACAAGCGTAGAGCTTCGCAGGATAAGCTAACCGAATTAAAAAAAATATATATATAATTTCTTAGGGATGTGGCTCCAAATTTGGGTTCATAACTCTTTTTCTACTAAACCGATTGTGCTGGATTTAAATCTGAACTGCTAAGTAGAACTAAAAAGAGCGTGACAGGAATTATGTTTCTTTTTCTGTTGAGTCTTTCGCAAGTTAGCGTGTTTTCAACAGACTGACATAGCTAAATCGACTTAGAATTAGTTAAGGACCTAGAATCCAAATAATAGGTCTAGTCCAAACACGCTTGTAAAATGTAGCCCACAAGGGACTAGGACTAGTCCAAAAGTAACCCAAACGTATGAAAAAAACTTATTTAACATTACGATGTCCTAGGGCAGGACCATATAACCCAGCTTTGAATTACAAAGGAGAAGTCTTAAAACTACTCTATCGTATACTCAAGAGGATTAGTTTTGAAGTCATTTGAAAACGAAAACATGTGGTTAAAAACGAAGACATGTCGTCTCACTACAAACACTTTTTAACACTAGCATGGTCCATGCTTGCATTACATCGGACCAGTCCAGGGAGTAATTCATTTGATCAAAATGGAGCGGGTTGTCCAATATTATTTGCAGGAATAGTATAAACAGTATTTATCTCTTATAAGCATTTAACAATATGCACGTTTTTTGTGTGCTTTTAAACGAGATCAAATGCTTATAAACGAAACAATTCAGGCTATTTTAAATAGCAAACTGCATTGGCAGAAGTTTGGATGCATAAAAGCGTGAAATGCTTATAACCGGTGTGCGATAAAGCGATAAATACTGTATACTTAGATGAATATTAAAAAGATTTCACACGGAATGATAAACTAAGTATAACCTCATTCACCACTAGTAGTGGAGTGTATAAAAATTAACAGAAAAAAAAAACTAAAAATTAAAAAAAAACAAAAAACGTAATGAAAATATTTCAAACTGTACATTTCTTCATTAAGTGTTAGACATAAAATGCCAATAGCACGCTAATTAACAACTTTATTTTAGCTCAACAAAAACTTTTTCGTTACTTTTTCCTTTAATATCTTACAGCATAGAAAACGAAGTAAAAGGGATGGAAAAAAGCGTGGCTCTTGAAAACTCAAAACCAGCGTTGCCAAATATGCAGATTTATCGGTTTTTTTCAGTTGTTTAAAGTGCAAAAATTTTTACTTCAAGAAAGAGTTTTACTTCAAGAAACAGCATTTTTTCAATTTTATTCGAATGATACAAAGAATCAGTAAGCTACAAAATGATTAAAATTTATTTATGGTATAGCTTGTACTACCTGTTAAAAGCAACACATGTACATTTATTCCAAGGCAACAAATATATGCCTCTTTATTCATAAAAAATATTTCAGTTTTATAAAAGGTTTATTTTGTGTCGTATTGGTTGTATTTGCTAAAATTTTTTGACTGTTATAAAATGTTGTTTTATTTTTTACATTAAAAAATTATAGGACAATACAACTCTGTTACCTACATATGAATGTATTTTCAGGGTGCTATTTTTCCAGCTGTTTTTTGATCACAATTGTACTTCATTATTTTTCTTAAACTATTAATTTATTCATGTAATAAAAAAAATAAGTTATATTTTTGTTATTAATAATTTTGACGTTTACGTTAATTTATTTACTTTGTTCAACATTTCACATGAAATGCTGTCAAAACGCATGTGAAAAAAACTTGTGCGGAATATCTATGTAAAAATGTTGATAGAGTTGTACTCTGTTCATTTTGTGAAAAAGTTCCGAAATGTTTCTGGCAACATTTTTTTACAACTGCGAAATAATTTATGCTGCACTTATTTCACGTGGAATTTTAAGCAAAAGCAAAAAAGTATGAACTGATTATTAAATACAAAATAAAAAATTAAAATAACACAACCGGTAACAGTTTCTTGTCCATATTTACTTTCTTTTTTATTCAATATTTTAATAAAAAAATTATTTTCAGTAAAATACATGTGGGATTTATTTACATACGCAAAACAATGTCGCATACTTTACAGGAATAAAAACGTCAAACTGTACAAACTCGCATGATAGGTAACATTGATACATGTCAAAATTTTCATGTGAAATAATTAATGTTGCTCAACATTTTTCACAAGTTTGAACAGAGAACTAGGCTTTAAATAGTATTTTAGTATTTAGCACTTAAGAACACTTTGTGAATTGGCTAATTATAATAAAACAAATTATTGTTTTTTTATTCAGTTTAAATGAAAAATAAACATATACATATCTTTCACAATTTTTTTTAAGCAGCAGTTTTTTTTCATAAAGACAAATTTTTTTTGCAGATTAGCAGTTTTTGTAAACAAAAAAAAATACGGCAACACTGACCGCAACACGGGGTAATGACTCAACACTCAAAAAAAAAACAAAATTTTTTTATATAACTTGTCGAAACTTTTATAATAAAGTTTTGCGGCTAAGAAAAGTTTTCAATTTGTGTCGTAAAGAAAAGGTTTATTTCTACACTTCGCTGTCCTTTACTTTCTGCTGCTTTTTTTTTGAGAGTTGCTCATTTATTATTGTTTCCTTAAGCAGAAGCCAAAATATATTTCAAGATTTAGATTTAGAAGATTTTACAATTTTTTGTTACTTTTTCGTTTTAAAAATTAGCAGCTATCAATTAAAAAATATAAATATTTAACGCAAAATATTAGGTATTGGGCAAAAAAATCTTCTACCCATGGCACAGAGCAAAAAAATGTTCTAAAATAAAAACATGGTACTAGGGCGAATTCACTACAGGTGGTGGCAATTTTAAAACAATCAAAAAAAAACAACAACAGAAACAAAAGAGGTTTTTTGCTTTACATTGCTAGTGTTTACGCTTTGAAATGTCAATCATTTCTAACAAAGCCAAAACAAATTGATTTGAAATGTCAAATCAGATAGAAAATTAAGTACGTGTAATGCCAATATACGCCATTGCGCAATATTTTAATGCGTTCAATTAAAAAATTTCGCAACTTTAATTTAAAAAAAAAACAAAACCTAAAAACAAAAAATTTTATAAAGTTGCCAACCCAATTCGCAGTATATTGCAATTCTTTTCGCTGTGCAATAAAAATTAAGTCTTTGGATTGTTGCCACCTTCAAATATCACATACACATTGGCAAAATAATTATACAATACGCAAAATTGATGTTAAAAACCACACCCACATGCACATTTCTTGATTCATACATCTTCTTTATACAGTACTGTTGACTTAGCTGCAGAATCTCCTTTGCAGGATTTTTTGTGCAGATAAATCAAAAGTGCTGTTATCTTAAATGTATTTATGTGCAGGTACGCAATTGTGGTAGCCTGCATAAAAGTGCAGCTAAATTAAAGTATTTAAAAGAAGAATAAAAACGTTGATTTTTTTTTATTTTATAAAAGTGGAAATTTATATGAAAAAGTGGCCTCCATATTTTTTCGTGTGTGCAGCTAACTTGGGTGTTTTATATGAAAATACATATTTTAAAGCTGCCCAATATGATAAATATGCAGGTATACAAACACAATGTTTGTGTTTTTGGCAGTCTTTAAAAAACTGCAGTCAAAATAAAAAAGCTGGCATTTCTTCCACTTCTTCATGTCATTGGCCAAAAAAAAATTGTTGCTTTTACTATTGACGCATTAAATGTAAACAGTCGCTGTCAAACCAACTCAAAAAGCAAAAAGTTGTACACTAATTTTCGTTTTTTGTTCGACAGTTTTTGGCTTTGACTGCAGTTTTTTAAGCCCTGGTTTTTGGCAGTTAAGCCAAAGTGCACCTAACTTTGATTTTTTGTATGAAAATAATTTTAAAATGCCAAAAATTTTGGGCATTTATCTCAAATGTGCAAGTATGGAAAGTGCACTTAAAAAAAGAAATTTGTATGGGATTTTAAAGAATAATGACAAAAATTAGTGAAAAGTTCACTTAAATGAAAAATGTTTGTCTGTTTGTTTGTTTGTTTGTTTATTGGCTTTTAGGCTCCTAAGCTACTGAACCTATTTTCCAGAAGTTTTAACAGTAGCATCACGTGAGCCCCGAAAAAATTAAACTACTTATTTTTTCGATAGGAGCAGGGAAAGTGGTACCATCCATAGGATGCCAATATTAAGTATTACTTATCTTAAGAGCCACTGCACCCTTTTCTTTAACTTTATGAAGAAGGATCTTCTAAGACCCGAAATTGAAATAAGATATCAGCAGGGGTACCCCCCATTAGACGCCAATGTTAAATATTGCATATTTAAAAAACTATTTATTTATTTATTAAAAGATTAGGTAATAAATAAATGTTTGGCTAAATATAATTATATCAACAAATAGAATCTGGGAATTTATTTCTCATGGTGAGTAACATTTATTTTATAAATTTTCATATTTATTAGAATGTGTATTCTAAGTCAAACTACAATTTTTTTGTTAGTAATTTGAATTAGAATTAGTGATGTTATACACTTTTTTGAAAAGTCCTTAAGTAGCCCGAAAAAATCCCTATTTTTCCCTACGCGTTAAAAAAATTGTATCTACAAAAATCCCTACAACTTTAAAATGATTACATATCAATACAAATAAAACCTTTTGTATTAATGTAAATATCGCACTTAATCAACAAGAATATTCATATCAACCCGCTGTCAAAATATCATGCTATGTTGTCTACTTTTTGGTAATGAAAAGGTTGATTTAAAAATTCTTTATGTAAAATTTAATGTAAAATTAAAAATTGTTTTGCATCTACTGATAATTTTTTAAATTTTGAGTTAATACGATCTTGTAGATTGATTGTGATATATAAATTTTATTTAAAGTTGTTTTCAGCTGGCATTTAGGTGAAAATTTTTTTGTAAACATAACCTAAATTAGTCTTCTCAGATAACTTTTGATGATTAAAAACTAATTTATCACTTCAGTGATTAAAAAAGGATTCATATATGATTCATTGTCGAACAAATAAAAAGATTGGCTTAGCAATAAGCCCACAAATTAACATCAATGATAGAAAAAATCTTTCGATATGTGTTTTGGCATGTGGCAGTGATAAATCAAAGATAGCTAAATACCCAGCAAAAACTTTGCTTACAAAGTAAGCAGAAAAATAATGAGAATTTGACGAGCCGTCTACTTACTTTTCTACTAGAAAAAGTACTTATTTTTGTTCGAGATGTCCCAAAAGTAATCCTTTATAATTTAGCCTATTATAATCTAAAAAATAATATGTTTTTTTTATACTTAAAATTTTTATAAAAATATATAGTTACACAAAGTCAATAAAGTAAAAATTTTTTTATTTTTTTAAATTTTTTTTTTTTGTTTTTTTTTTAATTATTTTATTTTTATTTTTTCTTATTCTATTCTATTTTACTTTATTTTATTTTTTTTTCTGTCTCTGGCGGGATTTGATCCCGCAACCTCGGTGCTGATAGACTAGCTCTCTACCAGCTAGTCTACCGGGGCAGTGTAGTTTTTGCATTAAAAAACTATGTTTTATGACTATAATGACATTTTTATTGTCATAATGAAAATATAAATTTTTCTGTATATTTAAGATATAATAATAAAGTTATTATTTAATATATAACTAATAATCCAAAAAGTGGCGAATCAAGCTACAAAGTAATGAATTCTTGAAGTCATTAAAAGTAGGATTGTAAGTAAAGTTTTTGCTGGGTATGACTAAAGGGGGAAAATTTTCATTAAAATGGTGACTTTTCTCTAAGACTTTTTGATTCCCATCTTTAGAAAATTATATATTTATTGCTCTGAGAAATAAAATTCAAAGCAAATCTATTCTTGTAAAAATGCACCTTAAAATCAAAGTTTAAATGGTGGCAAGCCACATTTTTGAAAAGTCCCTACACTTTAATGATTTTAAAAAATCTGTACTTTTTTCCCTACGCCCAGTTTTTTTTAGAGAATATCTCTACGAATAGGGATTTTTCCTACACTTTCGAATAAATATGAAAATTTATATAATTATATTAGCTAAAGCAGCTAGGCCTTAAACTAAGTCTTAAGAACTGTAATAACTAGTGAGAATGTTCAAACTTAGTAGGAGTCACTCTTATAGTAAACTACACCTTTGAAAATAAAAATTAAGGGGGTAGGCGCAGGTGGAGCAATACCCCCCATAGCATGCATATATTAAACATTGCGCAGCTAAAGAAGTATTACAGCTAGAGTCTTCAAACGTGATTAAATGCACTATTATGCTAAACTAATAAAGTTAAAATAAAAATGGGCGGGGAAGACGGAGTAAGAGCAGTACCCCCCATAGAACGAATATATTAAATACCAAATACCTGAAGACAAAAGTCTTCAAGCCTTGTAGGACCCATTCTTATGGTAAACAACACCTTTCAAAATAAAAATAAAGAAGGTAGGTGCATAGGGAGCACTAAATAATATACATTTAAATGAAAGAGCGTATGTTTTTTTGCTCCCTATGGACTCCAAAACTACTGAAACGATGTTCCTGAAATTTGCACAGTAATTTTCTACTTACCCGGCATAGAGCCTATTAATACATATTTTTTAATTTTCAAGTTGGCGTTGCACCTCCCATACCATGACAAAAAAGATTTCTACATGGAGTACTGTGGAGTACAGTGAAAGTATTCCAATTTTGTACAAATAGCTAAGATAGTAATATACAACATCTTTCAAAAAGTAGGTTCAATGGAAAAAGTAGGAATGGCACCACCCTAACGAATACACTTGAAATTTCTGTATATATGTAGAACGGTTACTGTAAAAGAATTAACATTTAGTACAATTTAGTACTAATTTTATTTCGATGGGGGTAACAAGTTAAGCTAGTTCAAAATTGAAACAATTTTTAATTTGTTTATTTATACTGTAGGATATAAAAAAGCGCAGGTTTTAAATTCGCTAACCAATATGAAATACATAAATAGATTTCTAATCACATATGTATTTTGCAACAACTGGAAGCAAATACGTATTATTATTTATCTGTAAAAATTTCAACTACTATTAGAATACACTTAACACTTTGTATGTTTTAAATTCCTTTAAGTTTTTTTAAACTAATGACCAATTTAAAGTACATACTACGGCACCAACAAAGTCTTTATTAAGCCAAAAAAAAAAGTACAATTGTACCATGATTTCAATTCCTGGCTGGAGCAATTTACATCTGTTTTTTTTTTTTTTTTTTTTTTGTTATTGTTATTGTTCTTGTCTTGTTTATTGTCTAAAAGATTAACAATTTCCTGAGTAGTTTCTAAACAATATTTTCATTTTCGTTTTTTTTTTTTTCATATATTTATACCCTACACCACCACAGATGTGGAGGGAATTATGATTTAATCATAATGTGTTAAACACATGACTCTTCAGCTAACTTTTATTTAGTATACTGATCGACTCAAAATCAATTAACCGATGGCCGTCCTTTCGTCCGGCTGTCTGTTCATGTAAATCTTGTGCGCAAAGTACGGGTGGCAATTTTGAAGACTATTCAATGAAATTTGGTACATACATAACTCTTATAATAGCTACTATGTCATGGCATAATTTTGTAGGCCCCATATAAACCCCGCCCCTTAAATCACTTTTAGAACAACAAATTTTATACATTTGATATTATTTAAAATTGTGAAAATAGCTTATTTTGTGACAGCCAATTTCACCAAAAACACCGCCAATAACGGTTATTTTGCAATATCTCGAAAACTGTTCTACTTTTGACCATTCTGACTTTACATTCGGATTCAGCGGACAATTGTACATAAAGATTAGGTTGCAGATTCATTTGGGCACGATTTTGTTGAAAATTTGTGAAACAGTGTAATTAAATAGATGTTGTTTCTTAATGATGGAAGGCCAAACAAAACTTTTTTTCTATGGAAAAAGATATTCTTGACAGACTGTATGTATATGTTGATGTTTAGACAGTATTCGGCAAATATCACGTTTATAAAATATAGTTTTAGTTGGTCTGAAATAAGGTACACTTTAAAATTTTTTTATAAATACTATGGTGTAGGGCACCATAAGGTCGAGCTTGACCGACTCACATGTTTTTTTAACATTCTGGGCACAGAAGTCTTTGCAAAACAATGAAAGAACACGGCTTTGGCTCACATGCTGTGAGGCATGCAGATTTTTTTTTTTTTTAAATTTTTTTGTTTCATGTCTTTCCGGTTATATTGTATCTATTGTTATGTCAGTAGGCATTGTTTACAGGAATGTAAAGTGTTGTCATCAACATGTGCGTAGACACTATTTACGAGAAATCTTCTTCAGTTTTAGCCTCATGTTGTTATTGTTGTTGCACCCATCCTTTAATTTTAAGGCTTGAGAACACTGAAAAGTTGAATGACATTTCTTACTGGGAAACAAAGAAATACTGCAAAACATACATACTACATACATAAGTATGTATATGTGTACATACATATATCGTGGGTACAATCAGGGGAGATGTTTGAAGAGTTTAAGTGGCAACCAATTATTATAAATAAAACAAAAAATATTTTTTGTTGTTAAAAAGATTTTTCAGTACTCAAAGTATTTTTGGAAATACAAAATTTTTAATTAATAAGATTTTGTTTGTCGTGCTTAATTCCCAATTTTTGTTCTCGATAAAAACAGTGAAAATTTATTGTTTAAGGATAAGCAAATTTCTATGCGCATTTTACTCTTTGCAAACACAACTTTTTGAGTGTGTGCAATTCTCATTCACTCTGCAGTTTTATTTGCTAATATCTTTTTTAGTTGTTTATTATAAGCAAATATTATATATATTATATGGCAACTCTTATTTGACTGATCTTTCTTTCCCATATTTGTTATCAGGTTTTTCTTATATTATTTATTACTTTAATTTTTTCATTGTAATAGCTAACGTAATAGAATAAAGTTTATGTTAAAAATGACGCTTGTGGACTTGTTTAATTTCTACACAATACAAATAAAATCGTATTTTCACCTGAAATGCAAAATGGCCCAACAAACAAAAAGTATATGCAATATCCAATAGTGCAAAAAATTGTCCAATTGAGACAAAATCTCATCACTGCTAGGCACAGTAGAAGATTTCGTCCAAAACCCTTTTAGTTTTCTATTTCTTTTCGTAAAGCAATAAAATGTAGTACGTGGATAAAGCTGAACCCCTTCTATTAGAGTTTTAATTTTTTTTTTTTTTTAAGATTTGCTCGATGTTTTCAATAATAACTGTTATCAAAGTTTTTCTTGGGAGTAAATAACTGTTTCAATTTCCTAAATTTTGTTATTTTAATTTGCTTTTCTTCACACATTAAAACTTAAAATACTTACTTCTTTGGTAAGTCCCTGCAACCTCTAAAAGCTCTGAAAAAAATCCGCTGCTTACCAAATTTTGTATTTTTTTTTTTTTTTTTTGTTGTGGTAATATATTTTATTACCAAATTTGGGTAATTCCAAAGTGTTGAACGTGACAGTCGTACGCATCAAAAATGCAATAACATTTTAAACAACAAATATTTTTACGTTCTTTTAGCCCTTAAAGAATAGCACTAAGAAAGCACTATTATCTATGCTAAAGTTTATGGGGGGCGCGATTCTAGGTCAAAGATAATGGCAAAAGAAGTAGTGGTTCGAACGTAAAAAAATAGAAGTAGTTTTTGTGGCCATGTATAAAAAGGCGTAATTCGGCGAAACCTGGCACAATTTTTTAGTCAAACTACTTTCAGAATTTTACGTAGCAATGTAACATTAAAATGTCTTTGGCTTGATTCCAAAATCTTCTGTACTTTTTTTTTTTTTTTAGTTTAAGCCAAAATCTTTTCAAAATTTTTTCCATAATAATTTAACTGAATAATGATTAAAAAAAATAGAAATTTACCGTTAATCCGAATAACATATGTATGTCTCTTTGAACTCTTCCTTAGATTACAGACCATGTAAGAAAATATTTTTGGAAAAATTTTCTTCAAATATCACCTCTTTTAAGGATGATAATATTAGAGAAAACATACAATAAAACATTCTCACAAATAAGAAATTACGTTTGCAGAACTTTGCAGTCTGATTGTTCATCTAAGTGAACAAATTTATGAGTAAATTTATAAAATTAGTAAAATCTAAATATTTCTCTATAACAATATCAAAAAATAATCAGCTTTTAATAACTTTTAAATTCTCGGTCACGGTGGACCGTTTGACGGAAATGCCCATATATAACAAATATCAAAATTTTGGCTACACCGCTTTCATTGTTGAAAAAGCCAAATATGTAATTGAAATAAAACTCATAACAAAATACGCTTAATTTTCGGCACTCTCACATTCAAAGTAGGCTGTACAAAATGAAAATTTTCGTTTAGAAATTAATATTGAAAACAAAAACAAATTTGAGTTTTTTTATTGTTGTTTCAATATATTTTCCCACGCTAAAAATTTTTATTTTATTTTGAAAAACAGGCCGTAATAAGTGTTTTAAATTTTTGTAGATATTGAAAAACTTACCTTATAAATATCAATAACTTTCCTTTAAACTGCTTAAAAATTCTTTAAGCTTTTATTATATCTTATTTTATTTTTCTATATTTCTTTTATCTCATTTTAACTTTCTTTTAATTTTATTTCATTTTTGCACATTTTTAATAAACACGCCATATTTTAATTATTTACTTTTTTTAATTAGCAAAAAAAAAAAACCAAAACAAACCCTTTTATCTTCCATTTACATTGCTTTTAGCTAAGACACTTTTCTTCTTCTTATTTACTTTGCTTTTATTTCCTAAAATACTACACAAAAAAAAAAGCTAACAACTCACTCGATGCTGCCCACAACCGCGGCGAGTTTAACAACTTAAAACCAACAGAGACTGCGCTGTCGTTAGCTCTGCTCTTATGAAAAAATTTTCTTTCACCTTTTTTACTAGGTTGCATTAAACTTTTTGCTAAGATTTTTTAATAATATAATATAATGGTGCTTTAATTTTATTTATTTATAAAAATTACAAATGTTCTAACACTTTTTACACTCTTCTTAATTGATTTACGGGAGCATTTTTTAAGACGTTCACGCAATTTGTAAATTTTTAGAAACTAAGAAGAAGAGGAAAAGGAAATTAAGAAAAAGGGAATTTAAAAAACCTGATGGTTAAACTTGATTGTGAGAGCAAAAGAGACAAATAGAGCCAGCTAAAGAAGAATAAGTAAGTGCTCTTATAACAATAAGAAAAGATGGTAAGGGAAATTATTAGCTTTTGTTGTAAATGATTAGAGCAGGGTTGTCAGATCTGGCGATTTCTCGCCAAACGTGGTGATTTTAAAACAAGTTTTATTTGGCGGCATGGCGATTTATAAAATAGTTGGCGATTTTGTTAGCTATTTTTGGTGAGCCATGAATTTGTTTTGAGAATCGTTAACGTCAATGCGAAAAAATATAATTTTTAATTTGGTATTTTTATGTATGAAATTGAAGGCATTCATTTATACGTATGGAATAAAGTAATGTTGAAATGGCTGGTAAAGAGATTGAAAATCTTCGAGAAAACTGTTTTTCATATCTAAAGATGCTATTTAAAGTACTTATAGATAGGATTCCTACACGGAAAGAATTATTTTCTAAACCCAATTAATATCAAATAATGTAACTTAATCAATTTGGCCTATATTGGCTTACGATTATATGTAAATAAATAAATAAATAAATCACCAGAAAATATGGCTTAAACCAAGAAATTTTTCCACCATTCTCGTTTAAGTCAACAATTTCATATTGTAAAATTTTCGTGTGGCTTAATTTAAGCAAAACGTTATGATTCAAACTAAAATTTACTTAAATACAGCTAAACAAAAATGTATTTTAGTTCTATAGCTACTTAAATCAAGTTTTCTTAACTTAATGGCCAATTTCACCAATTCTATTTAAATATCAATTCATGTTTAAATATAGTTCTTTATATAATTTAATTTTTATTTGACATAAAAAACGAACTTTAAACATAAATTGATATTTAAATAAATTGGTGAAATCGGCTATTAATATTTTAATATTTACAAAATACGAAATAAAGCCTGATGTGCTGTTTTTACAACACAAGTGACTGAACGTCTCGTGAAATTTATATGAAAAGCACTCAGTTTTTTGAGTGTTTTCCATATAAATTTTACCACACGTTCAGTCACTTGTGTTGTAAAAACAGCACATGAATGTTTTTTATAAAAACGTATAGCATTAGTAAGTTTGAGAAAACTTACAGCCTGAGACCTGATTCTGGTAGTCGTAATCGAGTACTTTCTCGATAAAAACCAAATTTAATATCTAATTATATTGAACGAATCGAAACTATTTTTTCGGTGTTGTAAAGTATTAATTTGAGAAAATGTTTCTTTATTTAATGTGCTGTTTTCACACAGAAAAAATTATTGCTGAATTATTTTCAAACAAACGCTTGTTTGAAATTTTTTTTAATTTCTACAAATTTGTTTACTGACTCAATTAATATTTTTGTTTGATTTTTAGTTTAACCAACAGAAATGTTGACAACTATTCAAAAATTTAATAAACGCGTTATTGGTTTCAAGTTTTCATAATTTTGTATGAAATATTTAACGCTCTTTAATGTTGTCGTTTTTTGCATTTATTTTATTTGATCGTAAGCAACACTTCTTTATGTAAAATATAAAAACAACAACAAAAAACACATACAGTCTATTTTTGGACGCTTTAAAGAAGTACAACAATAAGAAAGATGATAAAATAGCGTGGCGAGGTTTTTAGTAAAAAAAAAAGACAAAAACAATATTAGGTAAAAAAACCTTTTACACTTTTTAAACAACAACAACATTAGAAAAAACAAAATAAATTTTTGGTTGGTTTCAAAGTTGGTAAAAAAGAATGAAAAACAAAATCCCGTTTTCAATTTTTTAAAAATGTTAAGTTAAATACCTACATCAAATACAAAAATAAAATGATGACGAAAAACATGTCGAGTCGGTCTGCTGCCAAGGAAAGGATACAGAAACAGTGAGTGAAGAAGAAAAACATTGTGTGCATAAACAAGACAAAAAAATGTGTCTCAAAGCCAGCTCTGCTCTGCCTTCATCTACTTCAACAGTGCTTGCTTGTGTGCGCGTCATTGCCATTGCTTGTGCAAAAACTTTTTTGTTTGATTCAGCAAAATTATTTGTTTGAAATTTGTATGATTTTCACTAAACTATTTGTTTGATTCAGTTAAATTATTTGTTTGAAAAAATCAGGGTTTTTTTCAATAAACGAAATGCAAATAAATTGTTTGAATATGCAAATTTGTTTGTAGGACCGATTTCAGACAAAAAATGTTTTGATTCTACAAATTTTTTGTTTGAATTGGAAAAATAATTTTTACTGTGCACAACACAAGGGACTGAACGTGTAGTAACATTTATATGAAAAGCACTCAGTTTTTTGAGTGTTTTCCATATATATTTTACTACACGTTCAGTCACTTGTGTTGTGAAAACAGCACATAAGAAAATTTTACTAAATACGAACAAAAAGGTAAAATCATGATATTATTTTTGGATTTTCTTGTTTTAAGAAACGAAATTGATTACTTTAGAAAATTAATTTATTTTCGTGTCTGATGTTTTGAAGTGTTAGCTCTAAAATTGCATCTATAGGTATATTGAAAAAAAAAACAGGGTTTTTCCGAAATATACCTCTGTGCTTTTTTGCAAACCAAAACGGTTAGGACTTAAAAGAAAGAATTAAGAAAAATTTTGTTGATTTTATGCTTTGTTCTTGAATATTTTATTTCGCTATTTGTTCTTATGCAAACAAAAATTATTGAAAATTAGATTGGTAATTGAAAAAATTAAAAAAAAAAAAAATTTTAAACCATCGTTGTATCGACAGTAAAATATCGACGGTATCGATATATAGGCAAAGCTTAAATATCGCCTAAAAACGTTACGAATAAATCAATTGTAGTCATAGTTCTATAAGACTAAATGTCACATCACAGAAAAAATTGAAAATTATTTTTAATCACCAAATTCATGGTATCAAGCAAACAATTTGCTGATATTGCTTCTATTACCAAAATGATTATTTTGATTACTAAAAATTGTAAAAATATAAAATTGTGACTTTACTTTTTCAATGATTGGCATTTTCAATTTTAATTAAAAAGATTATCAAAAAACTTTGCCATTTCAGACAATGTCTTAATTGATTCTATTAAAAAAATAATAACCTCAGGTAATTATAAATAATTAATAAATAGATTCAATTTAAATTTTTATTGAGTAAACTAAAATGTAGAATTGAAATTTAAAATAAAAATTAATAAATTGAGTTTCTTATGTTTAGAAATTGGTTTTATCTAGATCCCACTCATTGAAAACACCTAAACATGTCTAAAACATCTGAAACAAACAATGATACTGTGGTGTAATTTGGTCAAATTTAGTTGCGCGAGACTATAAATCACACCAAAAGACTTCTTGTGATGATCGGTCGAGAATTAACGATGAAATAAATATAAAGCCACCTTCCAAAAATCAGATTACTAGCTATTTAGCTGTTTTAAAATGCTTTTATTACATTTTTGTATTGAAATTTGACCCACTTTAGTTTTTGAATACAAGAAATCACGACCAAATTTTGTGATGTACGGTCCATAATTTGCCAAAGGCCGAATATAACACTTCCTTCCGAAAATAATACGCCTTAAACAGAAATTAATCATAATATTTTAATTAATATTTAAATGAAAAATATATTTCAAATTTAAATACTTAATTTTTTTTCAACTAAAAAAATAGTTGATTCAAAACATTAATTATATTAAAATACTTTTCAAACAGCTTTTTTATTGATAAAAAGCTACTGAAAATTTGTATACATACATACATTCATTTTTTATCAATAATAAAAAAATATTTCCCAAATTTTTGTTTTTGCATTTTAAGTCTTTTAAATTTTTGTATATATTTAAAAACTTACCTAATAAAAATCAATAACTTTCCTTTAAACTGCTTAAAAATTCTTTAAGCTTTTATTATATCTTATTTTATCTTTCTATATTTCTTTTATCTCATTTTAACTTTCTTTTAATTTTTATGCACATTTTTAATAAACACGCCATATTTTGTGGAAATTTACCATCTTTAATTATTAACTTTTTTAATTAGCAAAAAAAAACCAAAACAAACCCTTTTATCTTCCATTAACATTGCTTTTAGCTAAGACACTTTTCTTCTTATTATTTACTTTGCTTTTATTTCCTAAAATACTACACAAAAAAAAACACGTAACAACTCACTCGATGCTGCCCACAACCGCGGCGAGTTTAACAACTTAAAACCAACAGAGACTGCGCTATCGTTAGCTCTGCTCTTATGAAAAAATTTTCTTTCACCTTTTTTACTAGGTTGCATTAAACTTTTTGCTAAGATTTTTTAATAATATAATATAATGGTGCTTTAATTTTATTTATTTATAAAAATTACAAATGTTCTAACACTTTTTACACTCTTTTTAATTGATTTACGGGAGCATTTTTTAAGACGTTCACGCAATTTGTAAATTTTTAGAAACTAAGAAGAAGAGGAAAAGGAAATTTAGAAAAAGGGAATTTAAAAAACCTGTTGGTTAAACTTGATTGTGAGAGCAAAAGAGACAAATAGAGCCAGCTAAAGAAGAATAAGTGCTCTTATAACAATAAGAAAAGATGGTTAGGGAAATTATTAGCTTTTGTTGTAAATGATTAGAGCAGGGTTGTCAGATCTGGCGATTTCTCGCCAAACGTGGTGATTTTAAAACAAGTTTTATTTGGCGGCATGGCGATTTATAAAATAGTTGGCGACTTTGTTAGCTATTTTTGGTGAGCCATGAATTTGTTTTGAGAATCGTTAACGTCAATGCGAAAAAATATAATTTTTAATTTGGTATTTTTATGTATGAAATTGAAGGCATTCATTTATACGTATGGAATAAAGTAATGTTGAAATGGCTGGTAAAGAGATTGAAAATCTTCGATAAAACTGTTTTTCATATCTAAAGATGCTATTTAAAGTACTTATTAGGGTATTCATTCGGTTAACCGTCAATCGGTTAACCGATTAATTACTACCCGATTAACTGATCGGTTAATTTTAAATTGGCTTTTTTCGATTAACGATTAAACCGGTTAATTTCAGTCGATTAACCGAAGTAACAAAATTTTAAATTTTTTGTAGTATTATCACATATTTTTGGTGGTTTTAATTATTTGTTTTGTCTCATATACAAAAGGTATGTGTTTAGAAAAATATTTTTTCCTTCTATCTATACATTCTTTAAAAACAGTACAAAGTCAGGAAATACAGAAAAAGAACTGAGAAATTAGATAATCTGTATTGTGGATTGCTTTCGAGATTTCCAACATCTTCGATAAGTGAAAGAATTTTTTCCAAGTCGAGTTTTATAGAAACTAAAGAAAAGAATCGCTTAAATCCTAAACATTTAAGCCAAATTATTTTTATAAAAGATCATTTATAAGATCTCCTTAAACTTTTGAAAAATTTATTAATAAAATGATCTCACAGTTTATTTCTTATTAAATACATAATAAATATAAATTATAAAATATGAGGAGGTCCATTTGGATAAACGACAAAATGTAATTTAAGTAAGTAGCACATAATTTTTTTAAAAAACAATTATTGAGGTATTATTGTCTACAAAAAATAAAATTAATCACAAATTTATTATTTTATCTGACAGTTTGTTTTAAAGTTATTTAGATAGCAAATTTGAAATTATTGCGTTTTGGTCCGAATCATAATATTTATATATGTAATTATTGCGTTTTGTTATGGACCTCCTCAATTAACATAACAAAAGCGAAAGGTATTAACTAAACAAAAATTCCTTACATTTTACAGTTATCTAAGAGTTACCACCACAGCATAATTTATTTATAAAGTTGACTTTTTTTAAATTTCTTGTAGCGATTTATTACAAAGATGAGTAATTATTGCATTTTGCTCAGTACCATTATATTTGATATTGAATTGCAGTGTAGTTATTGTGTTTTGGAATACTTTATAATAAAGGTAATATAGATTTCAATGTGTAGAATAGGATTCAATCAAAAAATCAAAAAACTTTAAAAATGTAATTATTGCGTTTTGTTATGGACCTCCTCATATGTATTACATATTTATGAATTCCTTTTTTGCACATTTAAGTTCAAGAATTGTTTTGTTTGTTTTGTTATGGTTTATTTTACTAATAAATTCCAAATAATAAATAATTTTTGCATTTTTATTTATTAAAATTACTTAATTTATAACAAAACTTTATTAATCGGTTAACCGATCAATAACAAAATTAACCGATTATAAACCGATTAAACCAAAACCTCGGTTAATTAATCGAGCGATTAACCGATTAAAGCAAAACCCCGATTAAATGAATACCCTAGTACTTATAGATAGGATTCCTACACGGAAATAATTATTTTCTAAATCACCAGAAAATATGGCTTGAACCAAGAAATTTTTCCACCATTCTCGTTTAAGTCAACAATTTCTTATTGTAAAATTTTCGTGTGGCTTAATTTAAGCAAGAAGTTATGAGTCAAACTAAAATTTACTTAAATACAGCTAAACAAAAATGTATTTTAGTTCTATAGCTACTTAAATCAAGTTTTCTTAACTTAATGGCCAATTTCACCAATTCTATTTAAATATCAATTCATGTTTAAATATAGTTCTTTATATAATTTTATTTTTATTTGACATAAAAAACGAACTTTAAACATAAATTGATATTTAAATAAATTGGTGAAATCGGCTATTAATATTTTAATATTTACAAAATACGAAATAAAGCCTAAATGTTTTTTATAAAAACGTATTGCATTAGTAAGTTTGAGAAAACTTACAGCCTGAGACCTGATTCTGGTAGTCGTGATCGAGTACTTTCTCGATAAAAACCCAATTTAATATCTAATTATATTGAACGAATCGAAACTATTTTTTCGGTGTTGTAAAGTATTAATTTGAGAAAATGTTTCTTTATTTAAGAAAATTTTACTAAATACGAACAAAAAGGTAAAATCATGACATTATTTTTGGATTTTCTTGTTTTAAGAAACGAAATTGATTACTTTAGAAAATAAACTTATTTTCGTGTCTGATCGAAATTTGTAATTACATGTTTTGAAGTGTTAGCTCTAAAATTGCATCTATAGGTATATTGAAAAAAAACAGGGTTTTCCGAAATATACCTCTGTGCTTTTTTGCAAACCAAAACGGTTAGGACTTAAAAGAAAGAATTAAGAAAAATTTTGTTGATTTTATGCTTTGCTCTTGAATATTTTATTTCGCTATTTGTTCTTATGCAAAAAAAAAATATTGAAAATTAGATTGGTAATTGAAAAAATTAAAAAAAAAATTTTAAACCATCGTTGTATTGACAGTAAAATATCGACGGTATCGATATATAGGCAAAGCTTAAATATCGCCTAAAAACGTTACGAATAAATCAATTGTAGTCATAGTTCTATAAGACTACATGTCACATCACAGAAAAAATTTTAAATTATTTTTAATCACCAAATTCATGGTATCAAGCAATCAATTTGCTGATATTGCTTCTATTACCAAAATGATTATTTTGATTACTAAAAATTGTAAAAATATAAAATTGTGACTTTACTTTTTCAATGATTGGCATTTTCAATTTTAATTTCAGACAATGTCTTAATTGATTCTATTAAAAAAATAATAACCTCAGGTAATTATAAATAATTAATAAAGTAATTGAATTGAGCAAACTGGTAATCAAATTATTTCTTAGATTCAATTTAAATTTTTATTGAGTTAACTAAAATGTATAATTGAAATTTCAAATAAAAATTAATAAATTGAGTTTCTTATGTTTAGAAATTGTTTTTATCTAGATCCCACTCATTGAAAACACCTAAACATGTCTAAAACATCTGAAACAAACAATGATACTGTGGTGTAATTTGGTCAAATTTAGTTGCGCGAGACTATAAATCACACCAAAAGACTTCTTGTGATGATCGGTCGAGAATTAACGATAAAATAAATATAAAGCCACCTTCCAAAAATCAGATTACTAGATATTTAGCTGTTTTAAAATGCTTTTATTACATTTTTGTATTGAAATTTTACCCACTTTAGTTTTTGAATACAAGAAATCACGACCAAATTTTGTGATGTACGGTCCATAATTTGCCAACGGCCGAATATAACACTTCCTTCCGAAAATAATACGCCTTAAACAGAAATTAATCATAATATTTTAATTAATATTTAAATGAAAAATATATTTCAAATTTAAATACTTAATTTTTTTTTCAACTAAAAAAATAGTTGATTCAACACATTATTTATATTAAAATACTTTTCAAACAGCTTTTTTATTGATAAAAAATTTGTATACATACATACATTCATTTCTATCAATACTAAAAAAATACCCAGCTAGCATTTGGCTGATTATTTTTTGTAAAAATCACTCAAATGATTTTTTCAGATCAATTTTGATGATTAAAAACTGATTTATCACTTGAGTGATTGAAAAAGGATTCATATATGATTCATTTATATGTAAATATTTTGAATTTTTGGTTTTACGAAATGAAAAAAATAAAAACAGAAACTTTCATATTAGCCAAATAAATAAGAAGCTTGGCTAAAAAAGAAAATTATTGACAATTTATGAACATAAATGTTAGTACAAATTGTTTCTTCTCTTCTATGCAAAAACCGATAACTATTGTTTGGTTTAAAATAAAGCTGGATCGAATGATCAAAAGTCATAAATATCGAAGAAAAAAATAAAAAAACATGACAATTAAGATATGATATGAAATATAATCACAAACTATATAGTTTACTACTGAAAAATGAAACGAAAACGAATCAATAATGATTATAAAAACTACCATTAAATTGATCAAAAAGAAATCAGAAAATTGTATCACAAATGATTCTTTCAGGTGATTCATCGGTAGGGTACCATTTTCTCACAACGAGAGTATCATTTGTGATTGAAAAATGAGCTCATATACGGATATTTTGCTATTGAAGCTGAATCCTAAATGATTAGATTATGATACGAAATGCTAGCTGGGTATTTCCCAAATTTTTGTTTTTGCATTTTAAGTCTTTTAAATTTTTGTATATATTTAAAAACTTACCTAATAAAATTCAATAACTTTCCTTTAAACTGCTTAAAAATTATTTAAGCTTTTATTATATCTTATTTTATCTTTCTATATTTCTTTTATCTCATTTTAACTTTCTTTTAATTTTTTTGCACATTTTTAATAAACACGCCATATTTTGTGGAAATTTACCATCTTTAATTATTAACTTTTTTAATTAGCAAAAAAAAACCAAAACAAACCCTTTTATCTTCCATTTACATTGCTTTTAGCTAAGACACTTTTCTTCTTCTTATTTACTTTGCTTTTATTTCCTAAAATACTACACAAAAAAAAAACACGTAACAACTCACTCGATGCTGCCCACAACCGCGGCGAGTTTAACAACTTAAAACCAACAGAGACTGCGCTGTCGTTAGCTCTGCTCTTATGAAAAAATTTTCTTTCACCTTTTTTACTAGGTTGCATTAAACTTTTTGCTAAGATTTTTTAATAATATAATATAATGGTGCTTTAATTTTATTTATTTATAAAAATTACAAATGATCTAACACTTTTTACACTGTTTTTAATTGATTTAAGGGAGCATTTTTTTAAGACGTTCACGCAATTTGTAAATTTTTAGAAACTAAAAAGAAGAGGAAAAGGAAATTAAGAAAAAGGGAATTTAAAAAAAAACTTTTGGTTAAACTTGTTTGTGAGAGTAAAAGAGGCAGACAAAGACAGCAAAGGAAGAATTAGTGCTTTTATAACAATAGGAAAAGATGGTCCGAGTTAAGACGAGTGAACATTTGGAAGGAAAACATCTGGAATTTTTTTTTTCATTAAATATTTAAGATATGTTTTTATGAAAATAAGTTATTAAAAATATAAGTTTAGTCAGTTAAAAAATGCATACCCCAAATTGTTTCAGATACCTGAAATAATAAGGATAAAAAACACTTGTCATTAATTTCGCCGTGAGACCCCTAAAATCAAAGATTTTTTATGGGAAAAACAGGTTACACATTTTTCCTGTAGAACCTCAAGTTTCGAATAAAATTTAACTTTAGGCTTTCATACAAAACATTGATTTTTTTTTTAACAGAACCCTGATTTAAAGGAAAATCGAACTTAGCACAGATTTATGTAATTTTTTAATTAAAAAAAGTAAAAGTGTTATATTCGGCTATGCCGAATCTTATATACCCTTTACCATGGTAGTAAAAGAGCAGAAAGTTATATGCGAGCTCTATTTTATCCACTTAGCTTGTTTTAAATTGACCTTATTACACTTAATCCCTTAACTCGGTACTACTATGACGACTAGGTTAAATAGTGTGCCGATTTGGCTTGGCTGATTTTCAACATTTAACACTTCTTATATTTTAGAAAAGGTTGAGCCAAGTTTGGTCCCATAGATCATATTGAACTGCTTTTGTGCTAAAACTATTGTTTCGGGCGAAAAAAAGGTTGTTATTTGTATAAAACTAGGTCTTTTATGGACCGGTTTTGCTAATTTTTAAGTTTGATTAGGATAAAAGTGAAACATTTGTGTTCATTAAATATAATAGGACTTTGGGTATTAAAGTTTTCAGGGGGAAAATATGTATGGGCAAAGATTAAAGGCTGTCTTGGTTTTTTGCTCATATCTCAGTAATTTTTGGACCGATATGCAAAACAATTCCGGACTATATGTGGTATAAATATTAAACAACCTAGTCACCATCAATGTGGTCTTCGGAAAACCCATTCAACGCACAGGTGGACTTGGTTAAATCAACTTCGCTCGTCATAAGGACCCAGAATATATACTTATACTTTATAGGTTCTAAAATCAATTTTGTATAAATTATTAGCGGAACGACAAACTCATATACATAATCCTCTTGACCTGTGAAAAGGGGTACCATAATCAAATTTTTATCAAAAATTAAAGTGTTTTGAAGTCATTCTTGCATTGTATTTTAACATTATATGTAGCATCCTGTTTTTTAACTCACTAATTCCGTTCTGTAAAACAGTAAAAAGCCTATACATTTTTATTTTCTACGAATCACTCTGTCGTATTTTTCTTGAGATGAAGTCGTGAGTTTTACGTGTTGGTGCGTTTGATTAAATTATTTGCAATATAAAAAAAGTGGCTAATTTAAAAACAAAATATTCACAGTAGAAAGTATAACGTTTTTTGATTGAGAAATGTAGAAAAGTTTGCTTAACATTTAGCAGAAAACTTAATTTTGCCTGTTTTATAAATGCTTCTTTTAGAACCTTCTTATTAGTTTTGACACTCACTTTAAATTAATAGCAAGTGTTAATGTTTCGTTTGTGGTACTCATGGTACAATAATAGAAGGTAGCTTCGAAGAGCCAGCTGCAAATTGTGATATGAATTGGGATAATTATTTTATCACATATACTTAAAAATAGCGCGTTTTTTATTTTGCTTTTGTTAAGTTACCCCCACACGCTTCTTTAGCAGTTACATAAGAATGGTAACGGGATCAAAACAAAATAATTAATTTGTTTGTGAAAAAAATCAATACAAAAAATTTTACTCCTCTATTCCCTTCTCGTAGAAGTCCTCATCCATATTATGAAACACTTGCTGCAAAAACTTTCTTCAATTATCTTTTGAAACTGCATTCGTGTCCATAGAATAAAAATTTTATTTTACAGCTTTGAGTCATTTTCTATGCCTTCTCTCTTTCTTTCAATAACAAACTAACAAAAACTGCTTGTGCATGAAACAAATTACACTTTTCCATTCGTCTTTCCCCTTTTATCAACGAACTCAAATGTTTTTCAGCAAATGTTTCTTAATATGATTGGGACTAAGTAAAAATTGAGGCAACAAAATTTTATTCTATATACCTACATATTTATAAATCTGTGTCGTTTCATCATAACATCTTGAGTCAAATTTAAAAAGGTAAAAAATAAATTTTTTCAATCCGAATTTTTATTCAAAAAACATTTTTGATAACATTTTTAAAATTTTGTGTATAAACGAGACCATTTTTCAAAAATATGATTTTTCACCGAGCTTTTTTAACTGTTTTGCTATCTTATCTCATATATATTTAAAAAAAAACTTTTGTTCGTCTATAACTTGTATAATTATTTAACCTATCCTATTGTTTGATATAAAGTTTTTTAAAACTGCGAAGAACAAATACATATTCCAAAAAATTCCATTTATAACTAAATTTTGAATGGAAATTTGACGGCCTTTACTCTTATAAAACCAACATGTTTTTTGTAAATAAGGTTTGTCGTTATATTTTTTTTTTTTTTTATTAAACTATGAATTGCAAATTTTTTTATTTAATTATAATTGTTTTCCAATTCACATAATTTGCAATTGTTGCCATCGAGACGAATTCACTAGGTGGGGTCAAGTCAACATATGGTGTTTTTTCCGTGGCCGACTTGTTTTTTATGTAAACAAACCATTTTTTTACTAACAATATTTTTGACAATTCGACCACAGTTTTGTTGTAGAGTTGACCTCACCTTCTAGTCAATTCGCCTCGGTTGCCATTATCCGATTTCATTCTTCATATATTTGTTCCGAGAGTTGCAGAAGCACCTCACTCGACAACTGCTTTAAAAAAAAAATGAGAAAAAACAGTCAACATCGCCACACACGATGAAGCATTGTCTTTGAAAACATAAAAAATTTTGATATTTGAGAAACCAAAAAAGTAACACGAATTTCAAACAGAAACATTTCCACGCACGTGGCAACATTTAGTGAAACATGCTCATTTTTCAACAAATGTTGACTCGTCTGTGGGTAACTTTAAAATTTTTTGGGCTTGGCAGCTCTGCTTATCTGCTGTTGTTTTTTTTTATTGTTTGTTTTTTGTAATCTTGCGGCTACCTTTCATCATTGTGCCATGGTCGTACTATTTTTTGCCTAGTTGGTTGTAATAATTGTTTTGGTTTTTATTTTAAGTTCTACAATGAGTTACTTAAAAAGGAATTTTGAAGCTGAAGACAAAAAGTCGCACTCCGGTATTTTTGTAGTGGAGGATATTAAAAGTAATAGCAGCACTATATCAGCAAGTGAAGTGAATTACAGGAGTCCAACACCACCACTTCTTTGTAAGCTAAGAAGAGCCCGCGTTAGGATAAAAAAATTACCACAACATGTTTTAAAAAAATATAATATAAAATGCAAAAAGACTTCAAAGAGGTTTGTTTATGTTTACACAACCACGATATTCTCAAATTTAGTTCTTTCAGTTTATTATCACAACCTTCAAGAACGTCTGGACGTGTGAAGGACAAAAAAGTTCCTGGTCAATATTTGTCTGTGCATGTTAATAAACCACTTGAAGAAATTGTTAATAAGAAAAAACGAAACTACCCAGATAAGACTGCGACACCAGGAACATCACTAAAAGATAACAATTTAAAGCATAACGTTAAAGCTATTAAATTTTCTCATGTATCTAATTGGATTGAGAAAAAAGAGTTTAAAACTTCTCAACCATGTGGAAATTTAAACAATACTACATCAAACCAAGAGCCTATAACACCTATAGACAGATCTTCATCCCGCAAAAGAAGTTTACATGAAAGAATAGCTTCTACAAGGCTTATAAATGTTAATAAATCTACAGCTCCCACGGCTTCCATTTTATCGAAAGAAAATTCTTCATGTAGTCGAACCAGACTATACAAACCAATTGAAGCAGCAAAAAGTTTATACAACAAGGCCGTACAACCCAATTTGCATAATTACCCAGATGTTGTTATAACAAAATATGATATACCATCAGAAAAAACCTCTACAGCTTGTCAGAGTTCAGCAATAAATTCATTATTAAAACCTGTTAGATCTTTAGATGGTAAAGTTGCTCCACTATTTTACCCCAGGGACAGCAATTATACAAGAAGTTCCATACCCAACACAAGTCGTCAACATAATATAAGCATACAAGTTCCCATGCCATACAATGCAGCTGTTCCATATTTATCACATATTCAAAGAATTCAGCCATCAAGTGCTGCGTTTCCCACCTCTATTATCCCGGCAAATAATATATCAAGGTCTCATCCGAATTTAATTATCAATCCAGCTGCAGTTATCCAAAATGAAGGCTTTCTTACACCCAGAATATTAAATCAAAGAACAGTAGCAATTCAAACTATTGCAACACCGCCACATAATTCATCAGCTCGAAATGATCCTGTTATGGTGGATTCCTCAAAAGTTCTGGTTATTAATCAGCCCTCATTAAGAAGTGATCCTTTGGACATGTTGATTTCTCCGACAAAAAACAAAAATCTAACTAATAGACAAACAGTTAACAAAAATAATGCAGACAGTGATATTGAAACCTGCTTTGATTCCGATTCGGAATTTGAGCTTACAGATACCGAGAAGCAAACAGATCCTGTAGTTATAAAAAGAATATTATACCACACAAAATCGGTACAAACTAAGTAAGTAAAATAATGCTTTAATATCTGATTACTTTGGGATAAGAATTGGTATACATAATGTATAGTAATAGAACAAAATCCTTTAAAGAAAATTTTTGGTCGTGAATGCTTTAAATTAAAATCTTTTTATCTTTTTGTTTAAATATGGGTTGTTCAGGGAAGGCTGATTATCAGGTTATATGGTTATGTAGTTTTATTTTACGCAACCAAATAAATTAAGAAATAAATAAATGAATGCATTTTGTTATTGTTTATATAACAATATATAAAATCTATAATATATAATAATATATAATCTGATTATACGCTGGGATACTATCGATATTTTCTATTATCGATATGTATTGATAGTTCAGATTTCACTATCGATATTACTATCGACTGAATGTTTGTACTTAAGTAGGAACTACTTCCGTGAACAACCCAATTATGTCAATAAATAATTAAAAATATTTTATATGTATACAAGTGGTGGTAGCAGAGCTGCAAAACTATCGTTAGTTGGTCTATTCGATAGTGGGCTTAAAACAATCGATAGCATAGAAATGGTTTTTTATGCGCCATTTCTGCGGATAGGATAGTGAAGGATAAAGTTTTTAAGCTTAATCTTTAAAAAATGTTTTTTACAAACAGGTAAAAATCGCCACGTTTGGCAAGAAATTGTAACATCTTAGGGAATGGTAAATCGATTTCGATTCCAATCGAAAATCGATTTTACGGAAAAAAAATCGATTTTTTGCAATCTAATTTACGTAAGCGATTTTATACTGAAATCGATTATTCGGCTTTTAAAATGGATTTTTTTATTTTTATGAAAATTTTGGCAGTTTTTAATTTTAATCTTAATTTAATCGATAAATTATGGGCATGCACAATAAAACTTAAGATTTTTTGTGTGTACATACGTGTGTAGGTGGTATGTTTACACGCAGATTTTCAAGTTTAAAGTTGTAGTTTTACGTATTTACCTATTAGTACCCTTGGTATACTTTCAACTTTAATATAGAGGCTTTTGTCCTTCAGAAATTAAAGTATCAATGGACAGTGAACAATACAGTCCAAACATATCGTACCGAACCAAACACTTAAAGTCAGCCTTGTGAAAATCAACAAACTATATAGAAACACAACAGGTGAATTAAACCATGGCATCCCTGTGGAAATACGCAAATATTCAAACAGACCAGTGTGTAAGCGATATTTAAAGCTAGCTATAAGCAGAGTAAAAAACAAAAAGTACCCTGCAAATAATATTGGACTACCTGATCCATTTTAATCAAATGGACTACTCCTTGGACTGGTACTTTGTAATGCAAGCGTGGACCATGTCATTGTTAAAAAGTGTTTGACTTGTCATCGTTTTTAAACGACATGCGTTCGTTTTTAAACGACTTCAAAACTAATCCCCTTGAGTATACCATGAAGTAGTTTTAAGAACACTCCTTTGTAATCCAAAGCTGGGTTATATGGTCCTGCCCTAGCACATCGTTATGTTAAATAGACCATGCTTTTTTCATACGTTTGGGTTACTTTTAGACTAGTCCTAGTCCCTTGAGGGCTACATTTTACACACGTGTTTAGGCTAGTCCTATTATTTGCCATTTGTCATTTTTCTTAACAAATACGAAATGACAGTGAAATAAATCTGCATCATTCCGCCATAAATGGTATGCAAACGTTTGTTGTCTAAAACTAGCTTATAGTAACTTAGCAAATAAACAGTCGCCACCGATCAGGAACTATTGTCATAATCCTTTGAAATACTATCCATACATTTAGGCTTGTCACCAGTGATGCTAGGAGAAATTTCAAAAAATCCCTACGTGTCTAAAACAAAATTCCCTATTTCTCTACAACCAAAAAAAAAATCCCTTCACTTTTCCCTACGTTCAAAATTTATTGTTTTAGCAAAAGGCAAATAAATACATTTTTGTTAACATTTTTCAAATATTATAGTAAAAGCATTTATTAACATAACAACAAGAAAAAAACCAAAATAGCTATGAAAATGCCATACACGCACATATAAAAATTCAATTTTTAGCGGAAACATCCTTTATCCTTTAATCTAGAGACAAAACACACTCAAACTTCGTATTTGATTTTTCATTTAATAATCTTTTGTTTTTTTTTAAGAGCTTAATATGTTTAAATAATACTTATTTTAAATAGTTTTTTTTTTTATATAAGTATCTAATAATTTTTGGCAAACTTGGTACCAAATAAAATTTTAAAAAAATATTTTCTTCAGTTCCCCTGAACTTAAATAAAAAAAAAATCCTTTTTAAAATATATCCTTCCTTATCCTTAAAAGTGTTATTGAACATTTTTTAAAAATTCGAAGTTGTATTGTTTTATTTCACTTAGTTTAAAAGTGTGATTGGCTTTTTACAAATTAATTTCTATGTAGAAATTTCATTCATTAGATATTCTATTTTAATATTCGCTTGCATTTTAGCGAATGTGAGTGCGAATGCAAATAGCAAAAAAAAAAGAAACTATGTAGTTTGCAAATGCGAAAGGGAAAATTCGTAGAGCCTTATTTTATATATTAGGGGCGCCACGAATATACGGGTTCTGTTAAAAAAAAGACTACATTTGTACTACTTAAATGCTATTGTATATGAAAAATGAGATAGTATTTTAAAAATTTTACAAAAAAAAACAGCAAGCATTGTTGTGTGATTGCTTGTTGTACTCGTGTCGGTGTGAAAGCACAAAAGCACTTTTGTAAAAGCTTGCCCATTGGGCATATGAGCTGGAGGGAACTGCTCTAAAGGCCATCTCAAAATTTACACATTTTCACTTTTTGCAGGAAAATTATAGACAGTGTCATATCTACCCACTGTAAAAATCGTAGTTAAATTTCTCCAGTAGTTTGCCAAAAAAAAAAAAAAATGCTGGTGTATCCCCCTTTGTGACATCGTTCCAGGCCCACGATGTCGACAAGAACATTTTTTGTATATTTGTATTAAAAACTAAAAAAAAATTTAGTTTTTTATTATTGTTTTTAATAAAAATATGCGAAAGAAATGTTCATGTCGACAACGTGGGCCTGACAGTTAATCTTAAACGATTTTGAAATCGATTTTGAGGTTCGATTAATCGATTTCAAAAACAGAAATGAAAATAGTCGATCGAAAAATCGAAAATCGATTTTGGAAGCCATTTACTATTCCCTACATCTTACAAACCTGGCTGGCAGTCGTTGCTTTGTTATCGAATTTGGGTAGCTAATTTGAACTAAAATAAACGAGGTATCACTCTGGGTTGAATTAGTTTATGCAAAGTAGGTACGATTAATTTGATATTTATATGTTATAAGAGTACATAAGTAAAACCTGCGTCGAATGAGTCAATAATAAAGTGACGTTGACCACATCTAATCAACTTTGTATTTACTTTTAAAATTAGATGAAAGAAACATATCGATAGTCCGCCGAAAATAAAACTATTGATTGTTATGCAGCTCTATGTGTAACCAAATGATTTAAACGCTCTAAACAAATCCACCATCCAATAATTTAAACCGTAATTTTTCTTTGTGTTAAAATATTTATTTAGTTTTTATAATTTGTTCTCTATTTCTTATTTTTTTACCTGTTTAAAGGTTCACCTGTAATGGCTCGATTTGCGGTTTGGTAGATTCCGAAGAATTTAATTTAAATTGTTTTTATTGCTACGATATATTCCCACTACACAAGTGGCTGGAATTTAAGGATCATATTAAACAAAAGCATCGTGTAGAAGAAAAAGAAAATCTCTTAGACTCAGATGAAGATATAGATAATACTAAAAGAACCAAGTCGAAAGAATTGCTTTCAAAATCAATTCCAAATGAAGAAAATAGCGCAAATGAATTTTTTAAAAAACTACCTCTAGAACCTAGAATTGTTGCTCAACGCAGCAATAAATTGCTTACACATCCTGCTGCAACAAAAACTTTGACTAATCGAACTATTAATCCATTTAATCAATCCCAAGAATCTTCTAGTAGCACGTTGTTAAATGTAAACAGCTTAAATGATGATATCATAAGTATAGACAGTGACGGGTGTGATATTGATTTGGAAGGTATTGATGATGTAAATGAAGCAAAAGATGTTCAACAATTTAAAAATACAACAAACAAAATCATTAACCTGGTAAGTATGTATATCTTTGCATTAACTTTTTAAAATTTGTTTAAGTTGATTTTCATATTGCAAATAAATTCGCAGAAAGAAAAAAAAATAAACTGTGAAAAATGGTTAACTCATGTTTGTTAACTCAAATTGGATGTACAAAATTCTTTATTTTTAAATTCTCTAATGTCTCAGGTTTAACATGGATTTGAAGTTGACAATTGGCATTAATTTATGTAAACCAAAATATAATTACCTCACTTTTTTTTAATGTAAAACGTTGAGAAAACGTCTCTCAAAATGTATAAAAGATTTTGAGATATCAAGTTCATTTAATGAGAGGTCTTATCTAGTTCGAATTGCTCGTTGTTTAAGTCACTTACCGAACGAAATAATGTTTTCCTGACTTATTTACATGCATACTTTTTTCTAATGTTTTGTAATAAATAGTAGCTAATTTTTATTGTGTAATCTTTGAAAAAACAATTTTGTAAAATATTTGGCGTTAGGCAACAAGGTCTTAAGTCAGAAACTGTTATTGATTACGATTAGAAGCAGTAGTACTAGACTTAAGTTTTTCATACCAAAAGAAAAAGTTTTGTGGATTTAAGACCTTTAAGCCTAATGGCAAAGAAATATAATGTAAGATTGGCAAAGCCTTCATTCAGTATTACCATAGAATTAATTAATTTTTATCAAATACTTTTAATTTTTTGTTTGATTCCTTAAGAAAAACAACGCTTCAGAAATCAGCGATATTTCCAAACTTTTACCACCGTCGTTGTCCCATATATCAATCAGAAAAGTTGATAGAGTTTTACCAACACAATCTACAAATGTGAGTGAAATAATTAGATAAAATTTTATTCCGATTTGAAACTATAAAATGTAAACGTTGTTGTTAAATTTTAGGAAACCAATTTGTTGAGGACAAAAAAGACCTTTTTAAAATGTCCTGCTAATTCTAATATACAAGCTTTGTCAAGACCCGACATTAAGAAATTTTCGGACAATGGCCGAACTAGATATTTTGTAGTCAAAAAAATTATAACACTACCAAAAACAGATATGGTGAGTAATATATAATGGTTGATGTTCTCTTAATGTTAATAGAATTTTATAACTACGTTAAAGGTGCCAAATATGAATGTATCTAAAGGCATGATTCTTACAAAAAGTTCGAAGACAGAAAATTGCAAAACAAGTTATAATGGTAGTAATAAAACCGACGTTGATGGTATGCCTTCAAAAAACGAAAACGAAGATTCTGTACCGAAACCAACAAATGGTCGTGGAGTAAGTACATTTTTTTTGTACATAACAGTTTTATTAACCAAAAAGTTTTTTTTTTTTTTTCTTAAATATAATATAGATTTTATTTGGAGTAACGAATTCCATGGTTGTAATTGAATTTCTTTTGAAATTAAAAACCTTTCCGGAACTGTGGCGTCCCCAGTTAAAAAATAACACATCTCTAAATTATAATGAAAGTATACAAAAGTTGTGTAATCATCTTAATAATCGCTTTGATCTGAATATACAGGATTTTGAGATGCGCCTTAGTATACAACGCGTAAAGGATTGGTACTGTCGCATGCTTAAAAACATCTACGAACACAATCAAAATCGCAGCAATACCGCCGAACCTTACAAGCACAAATTTCCCTTATACTTTAAAATACTTAATCAATTTCTAACTTCCGATACCAAGAATCTTTTACTAAACTCACGTTTCAAGTCCGATACAAACATGAATAAGTGTCCTAAATGGATGGTTTATAAAACAGGCACCCCACCACCCAAACCAAAAACGAATCCAATTCGTTTGGAAGAAAACATTTCAAAAGAGTTACAAATTAAAAAACTTAAATCGCCACCAACTTCTTCATCATTATCTATCAAACCAGTTGATCCTCCACAAACCATGGAAGATTCTACAACTTTTGATATCACAATGGACAGTGTTATAGAATTCGATGCCGATACGTTATACGAACATGAAAGCAGCGGCGAAGAAGTCCTAGAGGAATTTGATGAGACTATCGTATCAAATAAGAAAATCAATCAAATTGAACAGCCAAAGAAAAAACGCACTAAGGTTTATTTGGGAAGATTTGAATGTGATATTTGTCAAAAAGCTTACAAACGTAGATGTGATTTAAATCGTCATAGAACTCTGCACTTTCCACCTAAGTTTGAATGTACTGTTTGTTTGCAAAAGTACTACTTTAGGCATTCAGCCGAAAGATGTTCTCATCTTAAATGGAAAAAATTTGAAGAAGACGTTAAGGGAGATAATTCAAAAGGCAAACGAATATGGCCAAAGAAATTATTTAAATTTAAATTGATTTGTGAAATTTGCGGGGCTTCTTATAGATCTATTGGCTCATTGATTACCCATAAAAAAGACAAACACTTGAATCAAAGATTAAAGTGTGTAGTTTGTAAATTTACAGCCCTATCAAATTGGCGCATTGTACAGCATCAGAAAAAACGACATATCGTAGAACCAGGTACAGTGGAGGAAGTAGCTAAGAAGAGTAGGCCGCGCATGGACTCTAAAACCCCCTTTTCCATCGAGGCAAGACAACAATTTGATTGGCGTCGTGAGATGCGCAAGAAACTGAAACCGGGTGAAAAATTTTTTGGCTGCTGCAAATGCAGAATTATCTTTAATTCGCGCAAAGAAAAGGTTCTGCACAACAAGTTGGAGCATCCTATCACGGAAACAACTGTCGTTTGTCTTTTATGCTTGCCAACCAAACTGCTTCTATCAAATTCAAATTGTGCCCGTCGTCATTATACCGACATACATAAGGTGCCTTGGGATGAAATCGACGCTTTGGTCAAACGTACCAAACCTATTGTTAATATACTTAGTAAAGAAGAATTCCAACTCTTGAATACTAGCGAGAACTACAAAGCGCTTTTGGAAGAGTTACTCAAGAATAGAAAAATAGAGCCAATTGAAAAAGAAGAAAATCTTGAAGACGAGGCCTTTAAAGCGGTGCAAAATTTGCCGCTTTCTCCAAATATAAAAGAACAAGAAAGGGAAGTCACAAAAGTAGATGTGGAAAGTACGCAAGAAGAAAACGTATTTGTTGATGGCATTATAGACCACGATTACAATTACGAGGAGGCGTATGATGAAAATGGTCGGCAATATATGATAAACAATGAACACGACTACAGTGAGGAACGAGTAACCAATGATGAAAATTATGAGGCTTATGAAGCGATTAGCGACCAAAGTGGCAATAATCACATGTATCCTTATAAAGAAGAAGTGGTCCATTTGCCTTGCGACATTGAACAAAATAACAACGATAAAGTTGATGATCAAGACGAAAATTATGAGGAATGTCTTGAAAATACGGTTGATGAATTTGTAGAAGAACTCGAGGAAGCAGAACTTGTCGAAGAGTGCATCGTGTCTGAAGAATGTTTAGACGAAGTTATGGGTGAAGAAGGAGATGAAAATTTTTAAAATATCTGCATAAAAAATTTCTTAATTTAATTTGTTTTTAACCTTCTTATTTTAAAATGAAAAAAAGTAACCTTAATTATTTTTTTATTCAAATAAGAGTATGAATTTATAAAATAAATCCATGGCTGTTGATTTTAAATTTCTTATTTACAATTTGTTAATAAAGGACAAGCACATGAATTACAATCTGATGATACAAAAAATTGGATTTTACTAAATGCCTGTTTTTTGCATGATAAGCGCAAAACTTGTTTGTTAATTTACGTTTAAAACAAAAACTAATTTTGGAAATTGGTTTAAACTGAAAGTACACGAACGAATTTTGCTTTTGTCATCTAAAAATAGGCAGTAAATTTGAGGCTTGGGTCTTTACAAACATTAGTATATACATATTTGTCGTTTCGTGTGTAAAGTAATTCTAAATTTCTGCGGGAAATCCAACTGAAGAAATCAATTGAATGTTAGCCCAAGCCGTTTCTTATAAGTTCTACATATCGAGGGCTTATATAGAAATAGTGCTATGTGCATTTTTTTCGAAAATGAGTTTTTTATAGCACATGTTGATTTTCTAAATTGGTATCTCATTTTATTTAAAAAAAAAATTATTTCCAAAACTTTTTTTTTCAATAAATTGTTGTGTTATATAATACACACATTGATTTGTTTCGCTACAGCATATTGCAATCGGTTATATTTTATCTTAAGAAAAAAGATGATCTTTTAACACCCCGATATAAAACAGCTTTATAAAAGCTTTACGAAACGGGTTTTCTGGTATGTTCTATAAATCGAAATTAAGTGGATTTAAAATCGAACAAGTTTTAAAAACGAGCCTGTAAAGATAGTTTATAAAAATGTTCCTTTTTATACATATCGCTCCTTTATTGCAACATAGTCATATCGCAAAAAAATCAAACTTTTCAAAATGCGATTAAAGTTTTCAAAATGTACCTTAATATACAGATTTAATAAAATATATTTTGCTATAACTGCAGTTCAGTTTGAGATAAAACACTGGTGACTATGTTGCAATAAAGGACCGATATTGCAACATTGTGTTCTATATGGTTATATTGTACATATGTGTATTATAGAACACAATAATTTACGAACGACGATATGTACTTCATATTTTGAGCACCAATTATCTTTCCAAGAACAACTCTTAAAAACATGAAAAAGGGCATGTTCGTAAATGCATAACTGCGCTGAATTAGTGATTTAAAATTTTTATATATACATACTAGGTTCGCCCGTGGCCCAAATTCGACTACTTGAAATTTACTGTAAAACAAACCACCGCTAATACATGTGTGTACGTGTGTTTGCTAGATAAATAAAAACGATTTTAAACACTTTAATTCATTTAGAAAATAATTTATATTGTGCATATCTACACACAAATACCTTTAAAACGATATATGTTTCATTAAAATCGGTGGACGATTATTTTTTTATCACAACAACTGCTCTCAATAATATCGGGCATGTTCTACAAATCGAAATGAAGTGGAATTGAAATCGAACGAGATTTTGATCTTAATTATTTATAAAATTGCTGTAGTTTATCCAGTTTTCAACAGTGGTTCTTGTAAAGAAATTTAGTACTTAAAGTACTTAAAAAGGAATATTTTCCCAAACATTCTTAAAAGGATCGTTTTAAAAATGTTTGTGATTTTAAATCCACGTGAGCTTATTTCCTTAAATCTATTACCAAACAGTCGCAGGCGTATTTTAGGCCCCTATTACGGTTCACAAGTCAACTTAAAGAAATTTAGTACTTAAAAAGGAATATTTTCCCGAACATTCTTAAAAGGATCGTTTTAAAAATGTTTGTGATTTTAAATCCACTGCGACTGTTTTTTTTTTTAATAGATTAAAGAGAACGTGAGCTTATTTCCTTAAATCTATTACCAAACAGTCGCAGGCGTATTTGTGGCCCCTATTACGGTTCACAACTCAACTTAGTTAACCGTATCAGGTATGTGATGAAAAACGATTTTGAAAACAATACGATTTGAAAACGATAATTTCGGTTTAAGTATCTTTAAAAATTGATTTCAAATACATTTTTTTTAATAGAACTGTATTTTGAACAAAAAGTTAACCCTTTCAGAAATGGATTTAAAAATCGTTCGAAATTCATCATAACAGCTAAAAACGACAATTTTGAAAAAGATCGTTTTTCATCACATACCTAATAAATAAAACGACTGGTTGTGTTGAGTTGTAGGCCCCTATTATGGTTTACAACTCAACTCAGTTGAGTTGTAATTAAGACAACTGGTTGTAATCAGTTGTAATTTTTGTTATGTTTTTGTTCACCGCAATATAGCAAAGTTGTAAACCATAATACAAAAATTCAGAAATTACAACTCAGCTGAGTTGAGTTGAGTTGTAAACCGTAATAGGAGCCGTAATTTGTTGATGATTTTGTTCGCCGCAATATAGCAAAGTTGTAAACCAGCGTTGCCAGAAGAATTGGAAGGAAAATCTTCCTTTGGCGAAAAAAAAATCTTATTTGAAGAGAAAAATCTTAAAATTTTTATAACAAGGGCAAAAAAATAAAAATTATTAATTTTTTTAAAGAAAATACTTCTTTTTATGGAAATTTTTTTTTTAGTTATGTTTTCCATAAAATTCAAAAGACCATCTAAATAAAGAAGTTACATCGAAAGTAATTAAATTCTAATATTAGAGATAAATTTTGGACACAAAAAAAATTAGTTAGGGAGCTATGAAGCTCATACATCATTTGAAATTCTAAGGGTTCTCAATTTAATATTATATTTTTTGATACCGTTGTAATATCGAAGGCATTTTGAGAAAATTGCATTTAAAAAAGCTCATTAAAAAATATGGATTTTCTTAAATATTTCACCCCACTTATTTGCTCGAATCGAAACCAAATAGGTTTCAATCGATTCCGCACATATCATTTATAGAATTCACGCCCCGTTTTTATTTTTTTTTTTTTTTTTTTTTTTTTTTTGTTATATGTATTCCAAAAATATTGCAAGGAAAACCCAAATTTACGGACGGTTACCCTAGAGTTAAGTTCCATTAGTTTTTCCTTTTGGTACTAAATACATGAACTTTTTTTGTTCTTTAATAAATTAATCTTTTTTCTTACCAAAAATATTTTTTTTCATCAATATTCCTAAAATGAACAACCGCATGATGCTTTTTTATTATTTTGTATGCCCAGAAAGCTTATTGAAAACCTCATTTTTTTACAAATTGATTGTTTAAAAAACTGTAAAGAAATTATGTATGTTGTACAATTTTAAGTTAAACATCTTTATTTCTAAAAAAAAGATCTTAATTTGAGAAAAAAATCTTCAAATCTTATTTTGTTCAAAAAATCTTCAAAAATAAGATAAAATCTTAATTCTGGCAACGCTGTTGTAAACCATAACACAAAAATTACAACTCAACTGAGTGAAACATGCTCATGTTTCGACAAATGTTCTCTTGTCTGTAGGTAACTTTATGTTTAAGGCGAATTTTAAAAGGTAAGTGAAAGGCGAATTAACTCAATTTATAAATTCGCCTTGGGTAAGTGGGCCTTGGGTAAGTGCAAATCGTCAGCCGTTTATCAGCTGTCTCTACGGCGAATCCAAAATTAATTCATAAACATCAAAATATAATTTTGTTTATGTTTTGCGCCAAAACAACAGAAAACATTTCTGAGAAAAATTTGATTGTAAAAGTATGAAAGAAATTATTTTTCTAATAAAACAACATCAAGCGAATAATTAAAGTGACTTAATAGCTTGGTTTATAAAAAAGGGAACATTTTAATTTGAAATAAAAAAATGCGTTATTGTTCCGTTTGCAGAAAACCTTATTATAAAGGTGATGGGCACTTGTTCCGAGTTCCCAATGAAGAAGCCGCTAGAAAAAAATGGGAGAATAAATGTAGCAGATATTTTAAAAAAGAATCCGTAGTGTGTGCCGACCACTTTTTACCATCCCATATTTTGTATGTTGGTGCAAGAGCTTCTCTCTTGCCAAATGCGGAACCTTTTCTTTTGCATATGGAAGACCCGACAGTTTTAATGGAGAATGCTCAAGAAATAGGTGTGGGCGATGTTTCTTTAAAGCTGATTAAAAAGGAACAAGAAACTCAGGCGGAGTAAGTAGAGTAAAAATTTACATATTAAATTAAAAGTTTCCATTATTACAACTTAGCTTTAAATTCCACTTTTAACTAACGCCAAGTTGTAATAATGGCCCTTAGAAAAGATTGGGGCATTAACAAATAACTACTTGTAATACAAATTTAAAATATTGTTGTTTCATTTTTATCACACACGCGTCTTACCAAGCCCTATCCAATTGGATAGACCTTGTGTCGTACTTTTCCCACCCAGTCCAACTCCAAAAGGCGTTTAGGATCCTCAATAGCTTCGGTTTATTGAACTTTCTCCAAATATCGCTTGCATTGCAAATGGATGACTTCAATTGTTTTGAATCCGGAGACATTTTATTAGCATCAATTTATTTTTTTTTTAATTAGAAATTTATACGAAAAACAAAAATAAAAAAAATTTTAACACCCTCAGGAATTAAAAACCAAAATAAAATTTAAGGGGGCTGAGGCCCATGGGCCCCTCTGGATCCAAAAAACGGCCCCGCCCACTTAGTCGAATTAAATTAAAGGTAATTATACAAGAATAACGAAAATAATAAAATTTAGGGCGGGCGGGACTTTTTGGGCCCTCTGTGTAAAAAAAGTGCCCCCATCCACTCATATCTATGTGTAGGTAGTCAAATTAAAGGTAATTTTCTCACGATTGTAAATATTTTGTTTTATTTTGTATTTTTTAATGTTTCATGCTCGATTTTTGGTTTTTTCCTTTTTTTATTCTGAATCGGGTGGCATAAAATATTATTTTTTTTTTCGTACAATTCGTAACTGCACTTCAGCCTTTTTTTTGTCAGTTGGTTCTACCCAAGTGCTTCTTCTGGTTAGCCATTTCAATTTGTGGCCAAAAACCAAATGTTTTGACATCAGATATTTTTAAAAAATTTTTAAATTCCTCGCCGTTGTCAAAATCTTACTACTACATAAGGAAAACAAAAGGACCCTGTCGGACATTCAGTTAACTTTAAATTAACTGAAAGCTAACTATTTCTCAAGTAGTGGTGGTTGATACTTGCATATGGAATTAACTAACTATTTTAACATTGCGATGGCCTAGGAAGTAGTCAATTGTTCGACTCTGCATTACTTTCAATTAACTTTAAAGTTAGCTACCTATCCGTAAACTTAAAGTTAACTTTTTGTAGCTAGCTATAAACTTACTATTTTTCATTGCATTGTTAGTGCCATTATCTCGAAATGTCAACCATTATTAGCAAAACACTAACAAATCAAAACAAATAAGCCCGAACTGTCAAAATCCGATGCCGTTTCGACACCACCTGTAGTTAATTCGCCTTGGTGTGAGCCGACACATTCATAAAAAACGAACTACCTACATAAATACAGTCGAACTTCTCTATAACGTTGTAGGTAGGGACCGATTAACTTCATCGTTATAGAGAAACTCTCATCTCTAAATATACCTCGATTTACGCCGTCGGACCGCCGATTTACAGACCGAACAAATTACGGCTGAATTTTAAAACGTACTACATAATACAAAGTTTGTAAACAGTTTTACTACTGTATTTTTATCATGTACTTATACAAAGTGTAATTAAAACTCGGGTTAAATAAAGTTAAGGATTAGTACAAATTTTTTTTTTCGAATTTCCATCGAAAAGCATACTTTTTGTAACGTAGTTTAAGTCTATGTTGTTAAAATGTTATCCCTTTTGTTGCTAAATGTAGAGCTAGTTGCGCTTTACATTAAAATATAAAAAAGTAAACTATGCATCGTCAGCTCATTATTGGTTTGATCTAAAACAAATTTTTAAAAAATTGAGTTAGGTATGAGGTATATATGTATATATATTTTAAAACCCGCCTTCTGAATCCAAATTTTATATGGTTTCTGAGGTATCAAGCATTTATTTGCTCCATATCAACTATTTTAAAGTTTATTAAGTATTGTTCTACTCTACACGCCACTATTTAGTGTTAAATTGTTAAATATTATGGTACTTAGTACGGTACTTGTTTATAGTAAAAAAAAAATGTTCATGTACATGCATTTGAAAAAATTTAAACGGACAAAACTAAGCAAAATCAAATAAATTTAAAAAAAAACATATCCTATGAAAGATAATTTTCCCAAAAAGTTCGTGTTATAAAAAGTATTTAATCGAGTGTACCGATAAGAAAACGAGTTAAGTAGTCAAAAGTGTAAAAATTTGTTCCACATTACAGTTAGAGTCCAAACACAATATAACGATAATTTTCATACGATTTTGAAGTAAAAGAGCGCAGTGCGGAACGGCATAAAATTAAAATATATTTAATTTTCATTGCGGACTTTATTTCTCTCTCAGTTTTTGATACTCGTTCTCTTTCTGATGTTGCCATATTTTTTGAATAATTGGCCATGTTCACAACATTATTGAAAACAGACAACATGATAAAAATGTATTCACAAATAAATTAATAAAAACAAAAAATGACAACTATTTCCGTCGCCGTCTTCCGTTGTATTGTTTATTTTTCTCTCACGCAACGAGAAATCGCACCGCACCGTAAACATTGTGTTTAGAGTCTTATTTGCCAGCAGCTGTTCCAAGGTATATTTATAGCAGGTAGTCTCGGAAAGCCAGCTGTTTATTTTTTATTTGATGGTTTTGCGATACGAACTGTCAAATGTTGGATAGTAAACATGTAAACAAGTTTTTTGTCTCCATCTTTTGTCTCTTATCAACCCATTTGCTGTTTGACAGTTCGTGTCGCATAACAACAATAAAAAGCCCTGTGGTTTGTTTTATTGTACAATTGTTGTAATCTCGCGGCTACCTGCTATAAATATACCTTGAGCCTTGAGCTAAATTTTACGAATTTTTACAAATTTTCCGTTTTTGTTTTTCCCCTTTTGGGCAACAGCTTTTTTTGAGAGTATTTTTTCAGTTTACTCAATAATTACCAAGGCGAATTCATAAAGGTGACCGCATCATGAGATAGAGTTATTCTAGCTATCCCTTTTTATTCAAAAATACTATGTATTTTGTTTTTGTAAAAAGTTAGAGTGAATTTCAAACATATAAAAAAAGGAAATTTTTTTGTTTATAAAATATACACAATTGCTTTAGAAAGTAAATCTTGTTCTTCTTTTGCAATTTAATTGTGACTCCACTTATTCCTTACGCATTTTTAATTTCTTGTGTTTATATTTTATATTTACTTTTTTTATTTTACAAAATTTAAATAAGTTTTTTTTCCAAGTAATTAAATTTTTATTGAATTTTAAATTTGAATTAATTTTTTCACAAAATGTGAACAAAGCTTGACATTCAGTATACACACAAAAAATAAACAATAAACAGATGACTCGAAAATGTCACCTTTATGAATTCGCCATGATAATTACTCATGTACTCAGGGTTGTTAGGCTTTTTTCTTTAAAAATCGTCAAAGTTTTAACAAAATTCATCAAAATTTTCACGAACATTTAACAAAATCGTCAACAAATCGTCCAATATTTAAATTTTACAAATCAGAAAAAAATTTATTGCATTGATTGGTTCAAAAATATACATTTTTGGCAAGAAATTCTATTTATGAAAAAGAAAGTAATATGGTTAAGTTTAATTCTATTTACTTAAGCAATTGGGCTGAAATATATTTATCATTTGACAAGACTTTTGATTTTTATTGCACAACGAAAAGAAAGTGAAATATGTTGGCAACATTGTACAATGCTGTTTATGTTATTACTATAGGTTATGTTCACCTTTTTATTTAATGAATGAAACCATTGCGCGACTTATTGCATAATATAGGACAAAATGGAAATAATATGGCGGATATCATATACAATAATATTGCAAGTGTATGGGCCGCTTAAAAAAAAAAAGTATTTTCATAAAAACATTACAAAAATTTATTTATTTCATTTATCCATATTCACAAAAATATTAAATTAAAAAGAAAATCTCATTTGCTATTAACTCGAGCTATCTTTAAATAATTAATTCTTAGCGCTCTCACTATTGCAAATGGTTTTACTGTTGAAGGTGCTAAACCGAGGGTTCTGTCTATATCAACAGCATTTTCACCCGCCTTGAAACGTTTTATAACGTCCAATTTTAGTTTTAAACTAATGCATTTTCTTCTTTTTGCACTCATTTTTCTACACAACTTCTAATTAAGAACTAACTTCTTACTTTCTAACACGCAACTATATTTAGAATAACTTACCTAACAAAATTAAATGGTTATTCGCCTTTTGACACGCAAATAGAAAAGTTCTTCACATGTGATTATAACTTCAGTGAAATATTCCAATCGTATGTAGCGACGCAGATCGAAATCATAAAAACGCAAAGCGGATTTAACCAATTTAAAAAAAAAGCGATGCAAATAGGACCGACGCAAATCGGGGCTCTAGTGTAAATTTTTTGCAGTATCGATGGCAAGCATATACGTAATTGTAGAATTCGAATTACTCAAGGCCCATCTATCAGGTCTGCTTACTTGTACAAAAACAAAAAACGACATGTATTTTGTTTATGTAAAATTTCTTTTAAGCTGTCAAAAACTTACTACCATAAAAGGAAAAAACGTGTATGTGTGGCATACATGTGAAAAAACAATAAACGTAAACAAACATATACATGCACATGTAAGCAAAATATAAACAACTTTTGACAGCTCAAAAGAATAAAAACAATGATTATCTGGCTTATATCGCAGGCCTGTTCAATGGGCCTTGGAATTACTAATGCTTCTAATGAAAGCCACCTGGTTTAAGATTGGGAAACAATTTTTTTTTTTTTTTTTTTGTTTAATTTCCAATAATTTTTGTATTTCGAAAAATGGCTTTTTACGTCTTGGACTGTTCTCAATATAATTGTAAATATTTCTTATAAGTGTTTTATTGATGCCAGAAAATCGTCATAACACTATTACTTTTAAGCGGCCCATACACTTGCAATAATATTGTATATGATATTCGCCATATTATTTCCAATTTGTCCTATATTATGCAATAGGTCGCACAATGGTTTTATTCATTCAATAGAAAGGTGAACATAGCCTATTAAAATAACATAAACCACATTGTACAATGTTGCCAACACTTTTCACCTTCCTTTAGTTGTGCAATAAAAATCAAACGTCACCTGATTGTTGCCAATATATTGTGCCACCTTCAAATATCAAATGCATATTAGCCAATTTTATTGCAAGTGTATGAGCCGCTTTAGTAAAAAGATAGTTAATCGTCATTTTACTGTATTTTCTCAAAAAAATCGTCAAAATAACGAAAAATCGTCTCATATAACAACCCTGCATGTACTGCATATTACTGTAAAAATACTCGAACGCACCTATTTATTCTTGTTTATATTAAAATCAAGACGACTTTAAAATTTAATAATTTTTCAACGTTTTTAAAAGTGTTAATATTTTAATAAAGTTTTTTGTATAATTGCAAAACAAAAAAGTGAAAAAAAACTACAAAAATTGAAAATAATTAATAAAGCCAAGAAAAAGTCAACAAAAAAACTAAAAAAATACAACAAAAAAGTAAAATTAAAAAAAATGAGGTATTGCTCTATTTGCAAAAAAAAACAAGAAGCTGGAAGTGGAAGTTTTTTTCATGTTCCGAATGATGATCGCAGGCTTAAGTGGAGCAAAATTTGCAACTTGAATTTCTCCCGGCATGCAGTAGTTTGCATAGACCATTTTGCATCATCAAGTGTTATCAAAAGCTCTCGACGAGTTTTGTTATTGCCAAGTGCTGTCCCAATGCAAGTATTATTTTAACGTAATAGTATTTTCAGTCTGTTTATAAGTACATATATTACTTTTATGTGTAAAAACTCATTATTTATATTTTATGCCCAGTTTTTTATGTAAACAAACATCTTTATTACTAACAATATTTTTCCGAATAAAATGGTAAAATCCATGTTAGATGAAGTATCAAACATGTTGTTGAAATTTTATCAATGATAGCAAAGTAAATTTATATACATATTTATGTTTGGTACCAAAGTTTATAAAGTAACTCGACTCTATATTTTTAAATCCTTAAAGATGTTTCTCGGTATTGGCTTTTCGGCGCGCTTCTTCCTTTTCCTTATCTACCAAGTCATCCACTCCAAATACTCGGTCCATATTTACCCAAATTAATTATTTATTAATTTATTATTAAATATCATTAAATTAGTTGTATGTATGTATATATATTATGTCCTGTGGTTCCTAGTAGGAACAAAGGGCCACAAAAATTACTTATAACTTTGCAAGTTTCCCACCTTCTTACGAGAAATCGCCACATATGACAGTCCTTCCACTGCTAGATAAAAAGCGGAATACAATTTTATTTTCATGTTTTTGTTTTTATAATTGCGAAGTACAAATTTCGTTTATTGATACCACATGGTAAAAAAAAATTCCAATTTTATAAATATTTAATAAACTAAATTTTTTATTGATATTTGACTGAAATGTGGTAGAAGGGAAAAAACATTCAAACTTTACTTTGCACGGACGTTGTGCAAAAACATAATTTGTATTTGATCAGTCGTAGATGTTGTAAAAAAAAATATTGATTGGAATTTTTTTTAAATTGGTATGATACAAATTTTACAAGCTTTTAAAGATCGTCACGTACGATATTGCAAGTAATATAAATGCAACTAAATGTATCATCTTATTATGCTGATGTTTATATAGTTAAAATTTGGTCCGAACTTATTTTATTGTAGTCTAAATCATATAACCAAATATTATTGGAATCTGTCCATATCTGTCCATAGCACCTATAGTTGATTTTTTTTGAGATATGGCTATGTTGCAAGAAAGGAGCGATATGTATGTATATAAAATAAAAATATTTTAATTGAATTAACCCTCAAAGCGGTTAAGTTTTTTGGTTCCCCAACCAATAAAAAAAAGAAAACAGAAGATCCTGGCAGTGTAAAAACATTTGGTAACAGTTTAAGTTTAATTTTGAACTTACTTTTACTTAAGTCAATCGCGTTTTCGGATTATTTAAAGAACTTTAATCAAGCATTATGATGTACTTGATTGATGGAAATCTGTACTTACCGTACTTTTGACACGGCTTGGGCTTGATTTAAGTACGGATGGACTAATTTTCTTATTAGTATTGTACGAGTAGTAGACCTATGGATTGAATTGCAACATCATTTTTAAATAACAGCAACAAATGATAACTATAAAATGGCACAATATATATCGTTTGAATTAAATAACCAAACGAATGTACGGTACGTTTATGTATGGTGTTCGTAGAAATTATCACATATCGGAATATGTTGAACGCTTCATGGTCCGTTCTTTCGGTAATGTAATTACTTTACGTAACTTGGTGTTATTCTATAAAATTTTAAAAAGCGGGTTTCCACGCAACTTTATTCCAAATTTCTTTTTTCCCACAAGAAACCCTCAAATTATATTGCCTAGAATTAACAATGCTTTATTTGAAAAGTCTTTTATTGTAAGAATTGCACGTCGTTAGAACACATTACCCATTGAGTTTCGCGTGTTTTCACACTCGAATAACGACTTTAGTGTGAAAATTTTGGCTGTTCTTCCGATCTTATAGTGAACAATTCATTGTATTTAATTTATAACGTGATGTTGCTTACATATATTTTGGGACTAATTGTCTTTTAATATTTTCTATTTAATCCTACCTTTGTATATATATATATATATGTGCATTGTATATGTGTACATATATACATATATTGATATTTATTTTGGTTTGGGCCCTAGGGATTTAAGTTAAATTCTAAATTAAAATATTTTTTTTTTTATTTATTTTATTTATTTAATCCTACCTTTGTATATATATATATGTGCATTGTATATGTGTACATATATACATATATTGATATTTATTTTGGTTTGGGCCCTAAGGATTTAAGTTAAATTCTAAATTAAAATATTTTTTTTATTTATTTATTAATATCAATATAAAGAACGCCTCAATGGCCAATTATTTATGTATTGTTGATAAATAACAAACAATTTTTAGTATTAATTTAGGTATATTTCTTTGTAATATAGTTTATTGGCCTAATGAGGCTTATATACCTGCAATAAATTGAAATTGAATATTTTCTTGCATGAATAATACATAAACTAAGCTAAGAAATTAAATGCAATTTGAAACTTTGGAGTCACTTATATGAATTAAATTTATTCAAATAATCATAATGCTTACTGCCACACGTTTAAAGGTAAAATATGTCTAAGAAATAGATTTTGATAATGATAAACTTAAAGCATATGAAGTGATGTTTTCTTAAATAAGCTAATAGATGTACCTGAAGAAGAAATTGCAAATGAACTTAAGTCCCAAGGAGTAGTGTCGGTTTATAAATATACAACAAAAAACGATGATGGCTCTAACCGCTTTAGTGGCAATATGGTTCTCACTTTTAATCTATACAATTTACCTAAAATTATTGATGTAGCCTGGTATAAGGTAAAAGTCAAAACATTATTCCCTTCGCTAATGCGCTGTCGCAATTTCCAACTTTTAGTACACACCAAGAACAAATGCTCAAATCAAGCCTCTTGTGATATATGTAATCTTCCCCCACACATTTTTACAGCAAACATACTCTGAAATAGTAAAGAATTCAGAAAATATAAATAATCAATCAAACAAAACTCAGCAGAAACGTAATGCAACATCCTCAAAGATTGACAAAATTACCAAAAAAGTTTTCTGACGTAATTCATCCAGTTCTTCATCAAATGAAATAGACATAGGCGCAACTACTTCATCAGTCACAATAAAAAAATCAAAAATTCTAAAAAATAAAACACCATCTGACTCCCATCCAAACAAACCAAAAATACATTCAACAGATTATACTCCAACAACCAATGTACAAAACAAGCAAGCAGAAAAAAATAATACAAGTAACTTAGATATATCTTCTCCATTTGGCAAAATAACTCAAGATCTCATTAACAAGGAACAATATTTTATACCATCATCCGAAAGGATGGATAACTCTGATGGCTAATTATGGGCATTCAACATGGATTCGTGCTCTATAACATCTAACATAAGTAAAAACAATTTTACTTTTGGTTATTTTTTTTAATTTTTTTTTTAATTTCCTAAGCCTAATCCCGCGAAGCTCTATGCTTGTCTGCAGGAAAGAAACCAGAGTCTCTGGCGGGAATCGAACCCGCAACCTCGGCGCTGATAGACTAGCTCGCTACCAGCTAGCCTACCGAGGCACTGATATAAACATGGCGGAATTTCGCGTATTGCAATGGAACATTAATGGTTTCATTAACAATATTAATGAACTCCAGCTTTTAATAAAAGAGCTCAACCCATCATTAATATCCATTCAAGAGACACAATGTTCTTATAATTTTAATCCTATACCACCTAAAGGCTATTCGGCATATTTTTATAATTTCCCGCAGAACACCACCTCTAAACTAGGGGTTGGTTTAATGATTAAAAGTTTATATACCTGATTATGGAAATCCAACTTAATTTTAAGTTTTCAATAATTTCGTTGTACATACCTCCATCGCAACCCTTTTTCCAGCAATAACTTTTAAGTTTATTTAATTCAGTAACGACTCCGAAACTAGTCATTGGTGATTTTAATGCATGGAACGTTGCATGGGGTTCGCAAAGTAATAACCATAGGGGTTATATTTTGGAAAGCGCAGTTTTATCTTCTGATTTATGCATTTTAAACGACGGTCGTCCAACACATTTTTCAACACATGGTTCATTAACACATGTTGATATTTCATTATGCTCCAAATCTCTGTTACGTTCAACATCGTGGGATATACTGGATGAATTGTATAGCAGTGACCATTTTCCTATTGTTATAAAAACTTCACTAAAAATTAACAGTCAGAGATACAATTTTAACCCGAAATTTCTTTTAAAATTGGCTGATTGGAAAACATACTCTAATAGGGTCGATGAAGAACTAAACAAAAGACCTAAATCTATGAACGTTAATAGAGAAGCTTCATTAATTACAAAAGCTATTAGAAGTGGCGCAAATTTTTCAATTCCTCAGTCATCTTTAAAGAAAAAACCAATGTTCCTTGGTGGAATAAGGAACTTTCTTTATTAAGGAAGGAAAAGAAAACTGCCTGGAAAAACTTTAAAAAATCTCCTACATCTTTCAACCTGATCACGTATAAAAAACAAAATGCAATATTTCGGAAGGAAATGAAAAAACAGAAAATTATTAGCTATGAACACTTTACCAATAACATCAACCGTGATTCCTCAATAAGTGCAATTTGGAGTAAGATTAATAGACTCGTAAATAACAATACTAACAAACAAATAATTGCGATTAAATCCAATGATGTTGTTTTTACAGATCCATATGATATATCTGTTTCTTTTGCTTATCACTGGTCAGAATACTCTTCTGACGATAATTTCTCACAGCACTATAGACGCTTAAAAAGCTATTCACTGGGTTTTGCACACAGTGAAATAACAAATTCCAACACTTCCCAAAGAGAGGAGGACATATCACCTACAGAATTTTTTTACTGTTTAAAAAGGTTAAGTGGTTTAACACCTGGTTATGATAGAATATCATATGGAATGATAAAGGAGTTAAGTCTTGACGCTAAAAAGAGATTACTTGATCTCTATAATAATGTATTGGAGAATTACACAATTCCTACTGTATGGAAAACAGCTACCATAGTTCCTATTCCTAAAACCGGAAATAACTCCCTTGATATCAAATCATTCCGTTCTATCTCCTTACTTTCTTGTCTAAGCAAAGTTTTAGAAAAAATTATTGCTAATCGTTTGTCATGGTTGGCGGAAAAATGTCGTCTTATTGCAAAAAATCTAGTTGCTTTTAAGTCTGGAAGAGGATGTACTGATGCCCTCCTGTATATCGATTTATTTTTATCGAAGGCTATTTCATCTCATAACCACGTTTCTGTCCTTTTAATTGATTTTGAAAAAAGCTTTCAACAGAGTTGGTTTACATGTTATTCTTAACATATTACACAAATGGAAAGTTGGAAGAAAGATTTTTAATTATGTTAAGTCATACCTGACGAATCGCAAAGTTCGTGCTAGAATAAATAATGTATACTCATCAACATATGATCTGCACAATGGAATCCCTCAGGGTTCACCTCTGTCGGTTGTTCTATTTTCCATAGCATTTAATGAAAAAAGTTTAATGGTTAATAAACATACGATTTATACATTTTTTGTAAGAAAAATAGCAATGCTGAATGTAATAGTTTATTACAAAATGTATTAGATGAAATTAATAATTGCTCTTCAGAATCTGGTGCGAAAATCTCTGTGAATAAGACAAAGAAATTGCATGTTTGCAGGAGGAAAATTTGTGATATTGACTGTCATAATTTGAGCATTGGAAATAATATTGTTGAAAATGTTGAGCAGCTAAAAATATTAGGAGTCATATTCTCAAGTAATTACTTATGGAAAAATCATTATCTGTCATTGAAAAAGTCGGTAATTCAAAGAGCTAACATTATTGCATATTTATCTTGCAAAAAAAGCTTCGTTCATATAAACACCTTAACATACCTTGTTAGGAAATTAGTCCCAAATAAAATTGATTACGCTCTCTTTTTGATTGGAAATACCTCAAAGTCAAATATAAACCTTATAAAGGGCATATATCATAAATCGGTTAGGTCAAGCATTTATGCTTTCATGACTACACCAATTAAAAATATATTAGCCGAATCTGGTCTACCTTCCTTAGAGAAAAAAATTTATGAGGCTAAAGTGAAACTAATATCAAAATTGGTATTTCCAAATAACTATGTAATTGGCAATGAGGTCAAGAAACAATTTGTCGCCAAAAGGAACTTTCGAATACCATCAGCTATAGGGGAATCACTTCAAGTTGCATCCTCCATAAGTGTTAATATCTCCACTAAACCAGTTAAATTAAACAACCCTCCTTGGTTTTTTGACAATGAGTTGTGTGATATTTCGCTCGCTAAATTTAAAAAACAAAACTACTCCAAAGACATCTTTATTAAACTATATTTGGAAAAGAAAAATTTTTGAACTAATCAGGGCTGGCATTTTTACTTCACCGACGGTTCAAAAATGGCTAATGAATTCACATCTTACGCAATTGTTGATGATAAAGGCTTAATTCTACGTTTGAAAATACTTCCAGAATACACATCTATTTTTGCTGCTGAAGCCACTGCCATAATCAACGCTATTTCTATTGCTCTTGAGGAAAAACAAAAAACTGTAATATGTACTGATAGCTTATCAGTTACTAAAGCAATATGTAACCCCTTATCTCGTTCATGGAATATTGTTAATAAGATCCGGGACATTTTAATTTCCAACTCTGATGTTCTTAAAATCCTATGGGTTCCAGGTCATACTGATATTATAGGTAATATTAAAGTAGATGAAGCAGCTAAATTCGCCAATAAAGCCCCAATATTAATGGAATGTCAAAATGAAAAAGTTGATATTTACCGATTGATAAAAAAACATATACGCGAAAGAAAATTGTCTATATGGGCGGATTATTATCATCCCCATTACAAAGATTTAAATCTGTCCTGTAATCAACCTCAATATCCTACTAAATTTAGCAGACAACAAATCAAAATATGTTCCCGGTTACGCTTGGGGCATACATATACAACACAAAATCACCTGATTAATCGGGATTCATCTTCAACAGGATTAACCATATCTGTGATCATATTCTTTTTCATTGTAGTTATTATCTTAGTATTAGAAATAACATCTTTGGAAAATCTAATCTTATGGAACTTTTGAAGAACCCTTCATACGATAATATATTAAAACTCAGTAATTTTATAACTCAAACTGGACTTATTTTATAATTTCCCTTTACAAACATTGTAGTATTTATAAATTTTCATAAACTTTTCTTTATCATTCTAGAATATTTTTTAAGTTAATTTTTTTTCTCAATTTGTTAATATACCATGAGCTGATGGCCTTTGGCAGCTAATGCTCCTTAATATATATTAGATGTATAATTTATAATAAATCTAATAAATAATAATAATAATATTAAAGAACTTGTTGCTACCGATGCGTATGCAACTAAAAATTTAAAAGATCAATTAGCATTTGTATTTTCCAACTACGGATATGTTGGTGAAACAATAACTAAATTGGAGGAATTTAGTTCACTTAATAGACAGCTCGAATTAATTGATATTGCAGAAAGTAAAATTAACAATGTGGAAGGAAGAATATCCTAACAAATTAAAAAAAAAATCCAAAACGTTTTGCCAAAAAATATAGGTTTTTAAATAATAAAAACAAATTTTAAACATTTTAAATCTGGAATAAAATGTGGGATCTGAATTAGAAAATATATGTATATTCTAAAAATGAATTGGCATCCTTTAAGTATGCTCCTATAACATCGGTTGACATTGAGAGTTTATTTTTCATGTACAAAAATTAAAAAAAAAACGCTTTTTTATTGAAAATGTTTAAGTTTTAAGTGCATATTTTTAATTTTTTTAATGCATATTTTGGACCTTTTAGTGCATATTTTCGATTTTTTAGTGCATGAAAATTTCATCCCTAATAATAAGTATTCAAATGTATACCTCACACAAAATCAAATAAATAAAAAAAAAATTATTATAAAACAAAAATTTGTTATTTAAAAACGTTAAATAACAATTTGGAGACAAAAAGGGAATTTGCAAATTAAAATGGTGATTATTTGCAGACATCAATCTTTAATTTTGGGACACGAGGCGAAAACTTTTTGGTAACACTGAGTTCCCTGCAAATAATATTGGACTACTTGATCCATTTTCATCAAAACTTCCTGGACTGGTCCAATGTAATGCAAGCATGGACCATGTAATTGTTAAAATAAGAGTTTGTAGTGAAACGACATGTCTTCGTTTTTTAACGACATGTTTTCGTTTTTAAACGATTTCAAAACTAATCCTCTGGAGTATACCATGGAGTAGTTTTAAGACTACTCCTTTGTAATGCAGAGCTGGGTTATATGGTCCTGCCCAAGGACATTGTAATGTTTAATAGACCATGTTTTTTCCATACATTGGGGTTACCTTTGGACTAGTCCTAGTCCCTTATGGGCTACGTTTTACATGCGTGTATGGACTAGACGCATTATTTGTAGGGTTGTTAGCCATAATACGGGCATTAAGGCTCAGCTAGCCGGGAGTAATAGTAACGTTGCAAATCAGCTGCTTCATTTTGTTGTATGTAAATCAATTAGAACGATTATAGTTAGCAGTAAGATTTTACGTATCATTCTGTAAGAAATAGATTGGTCTTACTTTTTTATGGTAAAGTTAAGTTACTGTTACTCCCAGCTAATTAAGCCTTAAACCTTTACCAATCATATAATGTAAATAATTCATTTTTAAAATTATTAATAAATTTTGTTTGCATGAATTTAAAATGTTTCGTGCCGGCTTTAGCCGCCGCTACATTTTCGTTAGCTGCCGCCGCCGACTTTTTAGGTCGACTTCATTCTTTACTCGTGTGTGAAAGCCCAAATCTTGTTTGTTTTAAAATTTTAAACCATATGAAATTATTTTCTATAAAAATATTGCACAAAGTAAAAATAAAACAATTAGAAGAATAAAAATAAAAAATTATGAGAAGCTGCTTCCTATGCAAAAAAAAGAACATGAAAGGAAATGGAAGTTTCTTTTGTGCCCCAAAAGATGAGCGGAAACGGAGGGCATGGAATGAAATTTGCCAAGCCACATTGTCGGACTTCGATTGCATTTGTATGGATCATTTTTCACCAAGTCACATTGTTAGAACGAAAAATAAACCTTTTCTTATGCCAAGTGCCGTACCTTGTGTTCCGTCAACAAATAAAATTCGAGTTCCAGGCATCTCTAAGTATGGAAAAGTGTAAGTAAGAATATTGTATTAAAGGCTTAATTCTATTTTATGGACTCAGCTACAAATAATAAAAAAAGTACATAGTGTAAAAGAAAACTAAAACATCAGAAGAAAATATGAAATGGTCTTGCAAACGCATAGCTTTTGATTTATGGGTACCTATGTATGTATATGAACAATATTAGTATCATTTAAAGCATGAATAGGTAGGTACCCAGCGGGAAAATGTAATCGATAGGAATCGAGAATGAAATACATATATTGTGTAATATTTGATTCCAGAATTCATTATTCTTAATACGGAACATGTCCTAGGATTGTAATAAACTATTTTAATGTATCCTGCGAATGAATTAAATAATGCATCCTTTATGATAAAAATTTGTCAACAACATAAAGGCAACAAAAAAGAACGATTTTTTTAAGAAAATATGTAAAAGAAAAACACAATTAATAGTCACGAACAGAAACAATACATTCCTTGTTCTGCAAATGTGGGAATATACGTGGTAATCAATGCATAATTTTTTCTGATAAAATTACCTTCTCAATTCCAATGAATGCATTTTTATTATTTCGAAAATAATACTCTATTGGCCATATAAGCTCTTAAATAAAGTGGAAAATCACATATATGTATGTATGTAAACTAGATTTGTTACCTAACTTCTCTTCATAATCAATTTTGTATATCCAGAAAGATATACATATTCATGCTTTAAAATGATACCAATATTGTTCATATAGATACCCATAAATCAAAAACTCGCGAACTATGCGTTTCCAAAATTTTTTCTATGTATTATTTTCTTCTTATTTTTCAATTTTCTATCACCCTAGCTAACTTTTTTTTTTTTTGTTTGGAGCTGCCTTGGTAAACTAGATTTAAGCCGGAGTTAGCGGTGTTCGTTATGACATAGAGTAGAGCCTAGTGCCGGTTATGAAAATAAGTTTTAGTTAGCGAAGCCGGCGTTTGTTATACAATAGAAGAGAAACCCATTTGCGCTCGGCCGAAGACCGGCTATACAGAAATGCTTTGGTTTGTTATACCAAAGAGGAGAAAATGCTTGAGTCCGGTTGAAATACACCTGAATTAATTTTTTGTAATGTTATTGGATTCGTTTGAAACAAGTGGATTTTGATGCGCCTGAATGCTTTTTTGCTTGAAACTCCGAACCTAGTTGTTTTTGGGGTCGAAGATTACGAATCTTGTATTAGATTTTGAAAATTCAAAATGGCGGACTTTGTAAGTTTAAAGAGTTAATTTTGATACACCTGAACCCTTTTATGGCTTGTTACTTATCATTGGGGGGTTTTCGAGGTTGAAGATTACAAATCTGGTATTAGATTTTGAAGAATCAAAATGGCGGATCCAATATTACGTATAATTTTTTATAACATTATTGGATTTGCTTGCGATTCGTCACTCAAGGGCTCTCTGGGTCACTGATTACGAATTTGGTATTAGATTTTTAAAATTCAAAATGGCTATCCAATATAGTGGACTATTTTTTGTACATATTACAGAAAATAGTCAGCCGTATTTGATTCGCCATTATAAATTTTCAAAATGTAAGAACAGATTCACAATCTACAATCCAAAAAACTCCCGGATAACTAGTTTCAAATGTAACAAAATCGACTTTTTAACTTTACAAAAAAAGTCCGCCATATTGGATTTTGAATTTTCAAAATCTAATACCAGATTACATGGAAAGGTTTGTTTCACTGATGGTTTATAAAAAAAACATCGATATTCTACGAATATGCGTTATACGCGCACTTTTATGATGGTGTGTTTTCCCTATATAAAATGTATTTTTTTCCTTATGAGAATTACATTTTGTCTAGAAAATTTAATTTTTAGTACAAAGACGTAAACGTATGTAATTGTATTGTACAGCAACGCGGGCAGTGTTACGCTAGTTTTTATTCTATTTTTTTACTTTTTGCTTCTTTTTATCAATTGGCATCCAAATTTGACGTTTTATGTTAGCAATAATTGTCAACAAAAATGGACTAACCAAGGCCCATTGAAAAGGTCTGCGCAAGAAGCCTGATGATCATTGTTTATGTTCTTTTTAGTTGTCAAAAGTTGTTTAGATTTTGCTTACATGTGCATGTATACGTTTGTGGTATGCCACACATACACGTTTTTTCCTTTTGCTTTGTATATGTGGTAGTAAATTTTTGACAACTAAAAAGAATCGTTTTTTGTTTTTGTACAAGTAAGCAGACCTGATAGATGGGCCTTGGGACTAACAAATATTGACGCATAAATTGCCGGCAATTAATATGTACAAAAAATTGCTGTCTACATTAAAGATAACATAATTTTGACATTTATACCATGTTCACACGGACAGCAATATTCGTGTTTCGCTCTCTTATTCCTGTTTCGCGCCCCCAACATGATTGAAACGACTTGTTTCCCCATACAAAATTTTTAGAGCGAAACAGGTCGTTTCATTTTGAAACAGGAAAAATGTAATATCATCTCCAATTTTGATAACATTTATCGTTAGTTTATCTGAACTAGCTCTCAAACAAAATCAAAACAAAGAAAAAAACCAAATAAAAATTGATGTTTTATAATATAAAATGATAATTATAACATAATAATATTAATAAAAGTGTTAAATAATATATTTTTGAGTTTTATTTACTTTTTCCATTTAAAAAAAAACTAACAACACAAAAAAAATGTCAAAATTAAACAAGAATGAATGGTATAAACAGCATGTTTAGTAGAGTTGTGTCGGTCATGAACGAACTAGCACAAAGTATACAGAGATGTCACGAGACGGAAGATTTTGCTTTTTCTTCCGTCTCTTTCTTCGAAAGCTGCCCTTTTTGCATTTTTTGTTTTGATTACGCAATTCGTGTTGATAGTAGCGGCCTGTTTTTACACATTGTCACTTAACTACCAAAAAAACGTGTTCTTTCTCTTTCTTCGAAAGCTGCCCTCGCAAATGATTTAGGCATTTTTCATACGTCACTTTTTTCATCTCTGTATACTCTGTGGAACTAGTTCAATTGAACGGATCAGTCAGATGAACGATGAACGGCCGTTCAGTTTCATCGTTCAATTCCGTTCAATCGCTCACTTGGGTCTTTTTTGTCAGTCGGTCACTTGCTTACCGAACAACTGGTTGAAAAGAAACAACAATACTATTGTGGTGTATATGTGATGCTAGAAAAATATACTTATTTCATTTACTCATTGCCACTTTGCTTTACATATTTTCATAATGCGATTAGGGTTGTCAAGTTTCTTGGCGAGCTAATTTTCAATTCGGCGATATGGCGATTTTTTTGGCGGCTTTTAAAATATATGGCGATTAAGCAAAATGTTATTACATTTGAGATGATTAAGATGACTGATAATTAAGAAAAAACCCCAACAATCAAATTTATATTTCTTTAAAGTATTAAAAATGGATAAAAGTACTTAATTAAGTTATCAAAAGATTATTTTAAACTTATTAATGATGAAATTGTGAAAATTTATAAAATATTTAAGGTAAAAAAAAAATAAAACATTAAGCAGAAATCGTGGCCGGTGGTACACGTTCATGTTGGCCGATTCTACATTATACTTAGTTTGAGGTATGTTCAGAGAATTCTATGTGATTAATGAAGTGATTTAATTGTTATCATGACATTCTGAAGGGATTAACAAATCACTTCAATGTATGGTTAATTATCTCGATTTTAATGTGATTAGAGCTTTATCACGTTCGAGTTGCTTTAACGTTCGTTATTTGGAAAGACTATTTCAATGATGGTATTCCATCTAATTTAAATCAGTTTTTGAAAAAAGTTTATAGCTATAAGGATACGTCCAGTACGTACCATTTTAAAGAACTTGCTTTTACTGTCTTTATGTGCACATAATTCCAACTGCTAATGTCTGTGTTGCAAGAGTTCTTTTTAAAAATGAACTCCACTTAAATTTGCCTTCAAAATAGAGTACAATACAAACTTCTTGACACGTTATTACGAGTTATAAATTATATATCGTTACCTAAAACGCAAAAGGCCCTAACTAACAAAAAATTAAAAATCGACTTTTTCAACAAATCTGATGAATTGCATCAACACTAATGTCCACATAAAATTTTATAATCTTTCAACCAAAATTACAGATTTTATTAACAAAAAACAAACGGCCCTATCTACAAAAGATTATATGATACGCGCTGAAAGGCCTTACTAACAGTTTGCATAATATGCAACATTGTCAATTGTCGAAACAACTGGTAGGTTTTACAAGAAAAATTGAAGAAAAATAAATTATAAACAATTTAAGGCAATTTATTGATTAACATTTTTAGTAGTAATTTGCTTCTCCTGTAAAATTTTCAAAATGTTAGATAGGGCGTTTTGCGTTTTAGGTAACGATATATTTAAATATCACTTTTGTACCTTCACACGATATGTTTAATAAACTGAATCATATACATTGTTAAAAAAAAAAACAGTTAGAATTGCCTTTCCGGTGAAGTGTATAGCGTTTAAGACATATATCCAATATTTCTTTAATACTAACCACAAAAAAAAAACGTTTTGCTGCTTTAATTAGACTATTGTACCCTTTTTTGTTTTCACCAATCATTTTACTTTAATTAAACAGAATATATATCATGGCGACTTTTTCCCATGTTTGGCATATTTTAGCAATCATGAAGACATTTAGTTTTAAGAATTAATAGAAAGTATTTTTAAAAATTTTTTAAAGATATTTTATATTGTCAAAAACGCAAAAAAGGCTTTGGCGATTTTGGACAATCAATTTGGCAAAAAATGATCAAAATAAATCCGACAACCCTGGCTGCTGTTCACAATTTTTCTACAATTTACATGAGCGTTGCCAGTTGTTCTTAATATAAAACCCGCCAAATGCAAATTTTTTCATTTGCGCAGAAAATTTTATACATATTTATTTCATTTATTTTTCAAATAAGACCTTTAAATAAATAACCAAATTCAATATTCGACAGCTCTATTTATTAAGGCTTAGTCAAGTTTTAGAGCACGAAATTAGAATGGAAAACCTATTTTTAATGTATACATTACTTAAGCATTCGTTTATGAATAAGACTGTTAAAATATAAAAAAAAAATTGTTTATAAGAAATAACTTATGAATTTTAAAAGCTTTTATTTAACTTGCAATATACATATGATTGTGGGTGAAATGTTGCAACTCAATTTTAAAGCAGATACCTCGAACCGATTAAGATGACTTTTGTAAACACGTTCAGTTTGGATGACAATGCATGGTTAACTGTGTAAAGTTATTCTAAATCCAACATGGTAAAACACCCAAGATGGTGGACTTATTATTTTTAATGCGTTCCTACAATATGAGTATAAAATAGGAGGGCTTGCTGAGAATAAGTCTAAAAATTAAGTGACTCTAAATCTCTAAATCCAATATGACGGACTAAGTTTTTAATGTTTGCCTTCAATATGGGTATTAACTGAAAGGACTTACTGAGAATAGGAATGCGAGTTTTGGAATAAATTAAAAGTAAATAATATTTGAAAAACAATCTCTTATTTAAATGCTCTAAAAAGAAAAAATATAATTTTACTTCAAAACTTTTAATATCATCTTATAACATCGTTACGAAAATTATATGATTTAAAGCTTGTCGCGAGATTAACTTGTGTAGAAAAACAAGTAAATTAAATAACTTGCACCCAATTTCACCAAGTTCAGTTACAACTAACTTTTACTTTAACTACCAGTTAACAATATGTTTTTGACAGTTATAGCTGAAAGTTAATTATAACTGAACTTGGTGGAATTGACAGTTGATGTGATTGATTTTAACTATTAAAATTCTCAAACGAAGTAAATACGAGTACTTAAATCTCGCGACAAGCTTTCATATTTAAAATGTATTGACAAGCAACATGCTTTTATATCATATAAATTGATTAATGACATTATCAGGCTTGTCACAGAAATCAATTCTGATCGAAAGTCGAAGTGATTTCGTATTTTGCTTCATATAAAACGAAATCACTTTCGATCGGAATTGATTTCTGTGACAGACCTGTATAAGTTCTAAAAACAGGCAGTAAAAGTTTTTAAGTTATTTTTGTTAAAGGTTTTTTACTTCTAATTTTTATAAAATAAAAACAAAAATTAAAATTCATATTATCATATCTTTTGAAAAAATAACTCATATGAATATTAATAATCACATCTGCTATTCGTTTATTGTTTTTGTAATATTCTTTTGATAGCTAAAAGTTTGTGCAATCGCTGTTATTTTTTGTTTATTTTTAAAAGTCTTCTGTACTTAAAATACCACATAAATTTTAAATTTTTAATTATTTTCTTACATTATTTTTGTTTAAATTGCGCTCAACATTTGCTGTAGTTAGGTAACGACATATATGAAAATACTTCGGACTTATTACAACGTCTTACTTTGAATAAGCCCTCGCAAAAAATGTTGTTTTTTCTCTTTAACCTAGCATTTACACATGAAAGTAAATTTCTTGAAAGTTGCAATACACTCACACTTTTTTACTAGCACACACACACAATTTTTGTACTTTTAGCCAATCGGCTGTTTCTTAAATTTTTCGTTGATAATACCTATAGTCTACTTGCACGAAAGTACTTTCACGTGTAAGCCCCAGGTAAATAAAGTTACCTAAGCAAATAGAAATTAAGAACAACAAAAAAGTATTGAAATCGCCACGTTTAGCGAGAAATCACTACATATGGCAGCCCAGATTGTACTATGAAATTTTTAAAACAATGTGGCAGATTGCCACTGGCAATGTGTTAAAAGAAACAAGTATAGTATATTGGTATAACATAAACACTATAAAAGTATTGTTTCTTTTTAATCAGTTGTTTAGTAAACGAAAAACAACTGCGAATTTGATTTGCGTTTATTGTTTTCTATTCTTGGGTACACTCAAAAATTTGTACAGTAACTGAGTGTAATTTACTAAAATCATTTTCCGTAAAGTTTAAAATTAATGAAAATTTTGTTATTTTATAATTAAACTAATTCTCTAACTGTTTCTACATGTTGTTCCAAAAACAAATATGTTCAGTTATTTTGTATGCATAAAATAAAACTGAAATGCTTAACTGCAAAGTTATTTTAAATTATTTTATTATTTATGCTGGGTACACACAGTGCAATCTACATGCAATCTAATGACAGATAAAAATACTGTTTTAGCTTTCTTAGTATGTAATTTAAATTAACTGAAAAAAAACTTTGAATGTATTTTTTGTAGTTTGTATATTTTAAATATAAAATAACAGAAAAATTAATTCATTTTTAAAGAATTTCTCCGTTTTAAAATAAACATTAAAAAATAGCCCTAAAATTACTTTATTTTCTTATTAAATTTTCAGTTATTCAAACTTAATATTCTTTTGAATTTACCTACATAATATTTTGAGTGTAACATCATACAAGTATGCTATACTTGTTTCTTTTAACACATTGCCGTATTCAATCAATTGTGAATGAACGAAAGACACAAAAGACCAAGTGACACAAAATGCCAACTGACACAAAAGACCGACTGACACAAAAGACCGGGTGAACGAAAAGAACGAACTAGTTCATTTTTTTTAACTGAACGATAATGACCGGTCACCTAAATGAACGATTAAGCCCAAGACTAATGTTTAGCAAACTAGTTTCAGAGAGCGAAACGAGTGGCTTATATCGTCGTATGAACATGGCATTACTGCAATATATGTCGCAATAATTATCTCTCGTATAGACGGGCAGTTACAAAATTAAAAATTAGAGATGGCAAATGATTCTCAGTTTTTTTTTTGGCGATTATTTATCAAAATCATCTGGCACCCCTGACCATACGTCAAATTGTGAAGGAACAAAATTCTATTTTAGTTAAATGTAATTAAAAAAATCTGGTAGACGCGTGTGAGTGAATTTTAATTAAAAAAACGTTTTAAAATAAGTTAAAAAATAGTGAAAATGCGTTACTGTATTTTATGTAAAAAGCGTGCAGTACCTGGTAGTGGTATGTTCTTTAATGTTCCTCGGGACAAAAGAAAAAAAGAGGAATGGGCTCATTTATGTAAAAAGGATTTTAATACAAGCACCCGGATTTGTATTGATCACTTTTCTAAGGATGATATAATAACAACAGGAGGTCGGTTTATGTTATTGCCAAAAGCTATGCCTATATTGCCACAGCAAGAGGAAACAAGAGTTTTCAGAAGTAACATACTCCCAGACAATCCTCGCCCAATGAAAAGCCATGTTGGTTTTAAGTCGACGTATAAAAAACTGGCGACTACTGCAGTCTCAAAATGTCCGGATCCACAATTAAAAGAAAAAAAAGAGTACCAAACTAAGTAAGTGCCACCAAATAATAATAATATTAACTAGTTTTATTTATTGTAATATTAAAACAATCAAGGACAGACAGGAAAAACAGAAAATTTTATTAAAATGGAATAAAATAATTACACTATGCAGCGTTACCGTTTTGATACTAAAGTATCAATTTAAAGCCCAACCATAAAGTGCTTGAGTTGGCTTAAGCAAATGTACGAATGCATGTAAATTATGTGAGGCAGACCATAATGATATTAAGTAAACTTTTTGTTCAATTTTATGAAGCTGTCATTTGCTAAAGCAAAGTGCGAAACTGATCGCACATTCCGTACGGAATCAAATGTTTGTTGATATTATTTTGGTTTTTTAAATAGGTACATTTGAGAGGCTTTTAGTTAATTTTTGACAGTAATTAATCATGGCTATGCATATTGTCATTAGGCCTTAACCCTTTTTCGATGGTCTTGATACCTTGTATGACCCTCTTTTAAATTATCCTTTTGCTTCATTTTCAGCTATTTTGTGCCACTTTTTGACCCTTTTTGAAAATAGCACTCACTTTTTTTTTTTTTTTTTGTAAACACTGCTGGACGTAAGTTTCCGAAGTAAGATGGAGGAATGGACTTCAAGTGAAGTGGAGCGCATATTCCTGAAAAGTAGTTAATATTCGTAAAAAGTTTGTGTTAAGAGATTTTTACGACTTCTAAATTATAGTTTTAATAGAAAAGTATAAATTAAAGTACAATTTCCACATAACTCACATCAGGGATGATAAATGAGAAAACCAATATCGTACCAACGAACTTTTAAAATCGTACTTTTTCGGCTCCAATAGTACTAAATCATTTTTTTATAATTTTTTTTTATTTTATTTTTAAAAACAAAAATTTAATACAGCAAAAACAAAAGGTACTTAAAATTTATTTGTACATGTAAAGTACTATATATAGCAAAAAAATACATGATCATTAATTATAAATAGGGATGCGATTTCCATGCAATTGCATGTTTTTTGTCGATAGTCTAAGATCGATGTCGACCACTTATCTTTCCGAATCATTAAATTTAAAATGACGTTAAAATAGCATCGATTTGTTTTTGCATATTGTCGCATATTTTGGTGAAAATTCATATTGTTGCATATTTTGATTTTAAATGCATATTTTAAAATTTTCGAGTGATAAATTTTTTTAAAATTCCATAATATAAAAAAATGTTCTTCAAAAAATTTCAAAATTGTATAAGTATACAAAAAAAATTGTCAAAAAATTTTTTTAAATCAATAAATAAATAATTTTGGAGTTCTGTTTAAATACAAGATTTCGACAAAAGATCCTTCAATTTTTAAACGATGCAGCAGCTTACATGGTTAAGGCTGCCAATTTACCTTAAACAATGTATACAAAACTGTTACATATTTCATTCTTGGCACATGGGTTACACCGAGTTACAGAGGAAATTAGAAGAAAATTCGATAATAAGCTTCGGATATATTGGTGAACCAATAACTAAATTGGATGGATTAAGTTCACTTAATAGTCAACTAAAATTAATTGATATGGCAGAAAGGAAAAAAAATTAAAAAAATATGGCATTTTAAAAAATAAAACAAATTTCAACAATTTTTGATCTGGAACCCAATGTGGGATGAATTAGCAAATTAATATTCCCCAAATTAAATGGCATCCTCCAAGTATGCTTCAAATTCGGTTGAGGTTGAGAGGTTATTTTCCATGTACAAAAGCTTTTTTTTACTTTTGATGATATAAAAAAGTATTTATTTTATTATGCAAACAAAAATTTAAATGATGTACAGGGTTGTCATAGAAACCAATATTGTCAGAATTGGTTTTAAAACCGACAAGAAAAAATGCTTTGGTGTCATAGAAGCCAATGTTATTGGTTTTATGTTCGAACTAGAATTAGTGTCGGTTTAAGGTGTCACAGAAACTAATGTTATCGGTTTTTTATTGGAAATAAACCAAGCAGCTTACAGCTCTTGTTTTTTTTTATTGAAAATAAATATAGTTGCTAAAAGCTTAATTTTTTATAACAGTTAGATATTTTCCACAGATAGAAGTAAATAAAATTGATAAATTGTTAAAATAGTATTTTTTGGCATGTTTCCGGTAGTCTCCGGCAGCGGGCTGCTGCAAATTTGCAAAAATCTTCTCACTTTTTCTGCTAACAACAAATATGGGCATTTCCGTCAAAAGGTCCACCGTGACCGAAAATTTAAAAGTTATTAAAAGCTTATTATTTTACGATATAGTTATAGAAAAATATTAAGATTTTACTAATTTTATAAATTCCCTCATAAATTCGTTCACTAAGACAAACAATCAGACTGCAAAGTTGTGCAAACGTAATTTCTTATTTGTGAGAATGTTTTATTGCATGTTTTCTTTAATATTATCTTCCTTAAAAGAGGTGATATTTGATGAAAATTATTCCAAAAAAATTTTCTTACATGGTCTGTAATCTAGGGAAGAGTTCGAAGAGAAATATGTTATTCGGATTAACGGTAAATTTATATTTTTTTTAATCATTAATCAGTTAAATTATTGTGGAAAAAATGTCACGTTCGAAATGTCACGTATCGAACCAGATTTTGGCTTAAACCAAAAAAAATACAGAAGATTTTGAAATCAAACCAAAGACATTTAAATGTTACATTGCTACGTAAAATTCTGAAAGTAGTTTGACTAAAAAATTGTGCCAGGTTTCGCTGAATTACGCCTTTTTATACATGGCCACAAAAACTACTTCTATTTTTTTCACGTTCGAACCGCTACTTCTTTTGCCATTATCTTTGACCTAGAATGGCGCCCCCCATAAACTTTAGCATAGATAATAGTGCTTTCTTAGTGCTATAATTTAAGAGTTAAAATAACGTAAAAATATTTGTTGTTTAAAATGTTATTGCATTTTTGATGCGTACGACTGTCACGTTCAACACTTTGGAATTACCCATATGCAACAACATCAGTGGTCACTTTACTTATTTATAACGTTAAACAAATTTGTTTATATTTTTAATAAATTCGCTTTATAATTACACATTTTTACAAAAAAAATAAAATTACACAAATTAAAACAACAAATGCAATGCAAAATCATTTTCCAATAATAAAAATGCTACAACTGCTGATGTCATCTTATTTTATTTATAAGCACTTATAAGTTATAACCTTTTAATTATTTGATATTAATTATTTTCACAAAAAAACACTTTTACTGATATTTTAATGAAAAAAATATAATATTTTGTCAATTTTCTGCAAAAAAGTAAAATAAAAAATAATAAAAATGTAAACAACAGCTGTTTCGATATTGATTTTATTTACATTCGAAATTAACAAAACCAACTTGGTTTCGTGACACCAAATGAAACCAATATTGGTTTCTATGAAAACCCTGGTAGTAATTTAAATTAAGTTTTAAGGCTCAGTTAGTCTTTACTCTCTGTTCTGTTACGAATCAGCTGATTTGTTTTTGTTATTAAAAAACCTGTGAAATTGATTAGTTTTTCTGTTCTGTTGCGGTTCAGTTTGTTAAAATTAAAAACTTGTTGTTAAGTAATTGTAAGTGACAGCAAAATAAGTAATATAAAATCTCACAAATTAGAACCACAGGTTCTAATTTCAGAGCGTCCAATACATTGAAATGGCCGGTTCTAATTTCTGGACGGTTCGAATTTGTGAGATTCTACTGTATTGAAATAAACTATTTTTTGATTTTAATTATTTATACAATTTATTTTCTTCAAATTTATGTGCATTAAAGTTATTCAAATAAAACAATGGACGGTGCAAAACTAATAAATTTGTCATAAATGGCTGATAAGTTGATACAGAAAAAGTAACTACATATTACAATTTCGTAACAGAACGGCACGGAACAGAACATAAACATAAAGTAAGGACTAACTGAGCCTTTAAAAATAGTATACCTATGAATAACAATACAATAAAAACAACAATAGAATTTTTCATTTTTTTGTTTTAAATAAAATTCAAAAAGCAAACGCTTTTTTTTAGAAAATGTTCAAATTTTTAATGCATATTTTTTATTTTTTTAATGCATATTTTGGAATTTTTAGTGCATATTTTATGAGCATATGAGCATGAAAATCTCATCCCCAATTATAAATAAAAGGGTGGGTAAAATTAATTTCGAGCCCCGAATAGAGGCAAACAGATTGTATTTGGTCTAGCCAGACCTGTATCATGCGGTTATTAGGGTCGAGAAATCTATTTATTTTTGATTGCCGCCAGAGAGCGTTCTCGTACACTTTTTAGAATCGTCTGTTTTGGGGAAAATTGACAAATATTTCTCAAAATGCAATCTCGAATTTTAAACAAAAATAAAATTTTTAAGCGTTCTAAAAATATGTGCATTCACGAGCATCTTCGGATTGCATTTCCAAATTCATTGTGTTTACAATTTTCAATATGTACTGCAGAAACAGAAAAGGAGTAGCACTTGTAAAAACTCCTTCAAAATAGTTCGGAGTAAGAAAATAATAGAGTGGGCTCCCACTGTTCCAAAATTCTGTTTACTTCTTGACGTGACAACCATTTTGTTGACGAATATTTGAAAATATTATGAGTTCATTCCAAAATAATCTTGAATTAAGAGAAAGTCGTCTCTTCTACTATGTAGAAATTTTGCAGAAGTGGTTTCCTATATCTTTAAAAAACGTCAATATAATCAGAAAGTGCAAGCTTATATGCTGCCGATGATACTTAGGCCCCTATTACGGTTCACAACTTAACTCAGTTGAGTTGTAATTTTTTAATTTTTGTATTATGGTTAACAACTTTTCTATATTGCGGCGAACAAAAAACATCAAAAAAATTACAATTTAACAAAACCAGTTGTCTGATTGACAACTCAACCGAGTTGAGTTGTGAACGGTAATAGGGTCCTTAATTTAGAAAAAATCTATTCACAATAGCGAAGTTCAGTGTTTGGTGCAAATGCTCTTGCAAAAGAGCAAATGAAAAATATCATAGCTGTTTTGTAAAATCCAACAACAAAAAATGGTGTTTCCCGTAGATTTCATAAAAAAGCTACGACATTTTGCATTTTCGCATGACTTTTTGCACCAAACACTAAACTCCGCATTTTATATCAATTATGAATAGGTTTGAAAAATTTGGAAATAGTACTAAACAAGCCACGGGGGTACCAGCGTACTTTTTAGTTTTAAATTGTACCAAAAAAGTACAATTGTACCAACTTTATCAACCCTGACTCACATACACATTTGTTATTTTTATTTATTGGATACCATCATGGTGAAATAAACAGGTGGCAGCACTACGCCAGATGACGATTTTTTGCTCTTGCATTATTTGTCTAGGTTTTTGTCAAAGTTTTGTTTATATTTACAAAAAGTCCATGTTTTGTGCTGTAATTATTGTATTTTATTAAAGTTTTTGATAATATTAAATTAAAATTAATAAGATATTGACCATAATTAAATTAAAATTGGCTAAAAATTTATTTCATCACGTTCAGCGGCACGCTTTGATTTTTGTTTAAAGTATTTTTTGACGTAAACGGTGATGTAATTTCCATTTTTGTTGTAATGTTGTATTTGTTGCCGTAACGATGCCACAAAAGCACAAAAATTTACTTTTGTTTTTAATTAATAAATAAAACAAAACTAAGTCGTTGCCACTACGTATTTTAAACAACAAAAAGTAGTCGGCAAGGCGAATTCATAAAGGTGACATTTTCTAGTCATCTGTTTTTTGTTTATTTTTTTGTGTGTATAGTAAATGTCAAACATTGTTTAGATTTGTGAAAAAATAAGTTACAATTTTAAATTCAAAAAATTGTGTGTATATGAAAAAAAATAAAAATGTATTAAATTTTATAAAAAAAAAGTGAATAAAAAATACAAAAGCAAAAAAACAAAAAAACAAAAATGCGTAAGTGCTTACTTTGCAAAAAGAAAAGGCAAGTGGGAAGTGGTACTTTTTTTAATGTTCCAAAAGATGAACAAAGAAGGAATAAGTGGAGTGAGATTTGCCAAATGCAGCTTTCACCAAATGAGTCTATTTGTATTGATCACTTTATGGAAACTCAAATTATAAGAGCAGGGCGAAAAACATTATTATTGCCTTATGCAGAACCAATAATTTCAATCGTTTGCAACCCAGGTCCTGTCGATGAAAGTGTAACGTCTGATTCAGGGTAAGTTGAACATGTCATATTCTTTATCTTAAAACGCTAAAGTCGTTGCCACTACGTATTTTAAACAACAAAAAGTAGTAGAGCTGGCAAACAATCGATAGTACTATCGATAGTATCGATAGTTGTATTTCCATTGGACTATCGACAGTTTATTTTCGATAGCGATACTATCGTTGAAATCTTTTTTAAGAAAATTATCAATAATTTTTTGTTTTGATTTGACAATAACAAGTCAGCCGTCGTTGCCGCACAGCTTAGCTAGTTTGCGGCAGTTATCTAATCGGCTTAAGGATCAACCATTTTGAATAGCCTTGCTTATTATCATGCCAAAGAAAAAATTTTAATAAAAGTATGTACCAGGTTTCTCAAAATTTTTTCCACCTGAATCGCCAAATAGTATATCGAAAATCGCCAACATTTAATATTTTTAGATTTTAAAGTCGCCAAATACGAGTTTAAATAAAAAGAGTATACTAAAGTAATTTTACCTTTATTAAAGTTTTCTATATTAACTAAAATAAAAATTTTCGTTTAGAAATTTATATTGAGAGCAAAAACAAAGTTAAGTTGTCTTATTGTTGTTTCGTATATTTTCCCAAACGAAAATTTTGAACAAGGTTTCGTTTAAATGTGCTAAATTCCCATTTCATACTATTGATAAACTGAAATTTATTGTTGAAGGGGTAAGCTATTCCTATGCGCATTTCACTGGTTGCTTAGGCCAGATCGTCAGGAAACTTCATCCAAAAAATTTAGAAAAACTAAAGATATTATACAATAAAACTGTGCCCATGTTCTGTAACTCTCGTGTCGAGAAACTTTTCGATTGAAATGTGTGAAATAGAACAAAAATTCCGTATATTGAAACAAACAGCTGTTTTTCTCACTAAACTGTGTCTGTAACTTTTTTTGGCGAGTACAAGCTGTCACGCAAGGAAATTACTCGCCAATTTACAGAAAAAGTGTGTCTGTAACATTTTGGTGAGAAAAGTTCCCGCTTTGGACTGTCAAAAAAACTCACGAATAAAAATGGGGCGAGAAAAAAATTTTAACACTAAAAAACAACTAAAAATGCAAATTGCAAAGAATAATAATAATAAAATTATGTTCTTGGCCCTTTTTTATTTTTTAATTATTTTCTTTTACCATTTTTATAAAATATACGAATTTTTTCAAAGTTCGTTTACAAACAACAAACATTAAAGTCGCACTTTACATTATTTGGCATGGCCGACGGTTGTATTTTCGCCGCCGTCGTTGAAAATTTTTCAATTTTAGTAAATTTTGGTCGCCGTTAACTATATGTGTGACTGGCGTCCTCAACGTCTGCAATGTCACATCGGCTTCGAGTGCAATGTTATGACTTTTATAACGTAACGACGTAATCTCTTTTGATAGTTTTCGACATAAGTTACAGACACACTTTTTTCTCACTTTTCGAGAAACGATGGAATATTTTGTTTCACATCTTTTCGATGCGAGAAGTTCTCACTAAAGTTACAGAACATGGGTACTGTTAAGCGAATAAGAATTATAAGCCCCAGTTTTACTAGTAACAATATCAAAGCTTAAACAAAAACACCAACAATAAAAAGTGAGTTTATCTTTTCTTACAGTCCCGACTACAATTGGTTGATTTTTTGTCAACTCTAAATGTAGTTGTAAGTGGGTAAAGAAAAAACGAAAATAAAAACAAATTACTTTATTTTATTTTGCCAGTTCAGTTTTATTTACATTTTTATTTTATTTTGAAAAATTTTGAATACATATTAATTTTTTTTACATACTAACCAGTGCACATTATTATTCTTGAAGTTTTGAAAATTCAACATAATATGCAATCATAAATAAATTGAAATATGACAACTTTTTTAGTGGAACCCGAATTATTGCAAACTGTATGTATATTTTAATACATATTTGAAAAAATTTAGCTTGTGATAAGGAAAATGACTGAAAATGTAAAGGGCTCTGGAGACTTTCAAATAAACCCGTCAATCAGTTAGTGTCGTTTATTTGAGGCTTTTTTGGGGACGTACAAATAAACCCGTCAATCAACATTTGTAATTTTGATTTCATAGGGTTCGTTTCAAATAATATTTATATTTATATTTATATTTTTTTTTCTTCTGTACATGACAACATACACAAAGCAAATAAAATTTTTTTGTCAATCATAACTGGAGACTATCAAATAATCAGCCATCAAATAAAAATCTCAAAACTTTTTGATTTTCATCAAGCATTGCCGACAACGCGTATGTGTACCCGAAAAAGAACGACTGCACGCACATAACTATGTGATCGATGTATTTATTTGATAGTCTCCCGGGCTTTTAAGAAAGATTAAACTTTATTCCAAATTTGGAAAATTGTATTTCTTTATATTTCTACATGGACAAGTACGGTAATTACTTACAAATTAAATTAAGGAATTCTACAAAAAATTCGATACTATCGATAGTATCGATAGTTTGTCAACAGACTATCGAAAATATCGAATGTTGCGACTATCGATAGTTTGCCAGCTCTAAAAAGTAGTCGGTATATACTGCAATGTTGCCACAGTATATAAATAACAGGACAGTTGTAATAATGGAAAAAACCTATTGGTCACTTTATCGTTCAAGATAGCTATTGTTCACGTTAACTATCAGCAACTTTATCATTAGGTTGTAATAAAGGCCCTTATTGTTTTTAACAAAATCGAAAATAATAGTTCATAACTAAAGAAAACTATAAGCCTATTCAAAATGGCATATGCAAAAGTCTGCGTACAAAGATTTTTAGTAACGTTTATTGTTTTAAATTTTTAAGTAGGAAAAAAATTAATATGAAGTTAGTAATCCTTATCGTTGGAGAACCTCCGCCAAACGTTTTGGCATAGAATCGACTAGCCCTGACGTTTCTTGAACGGAAATTTTGTTCCATTCTTCAACCATCACATTTTTAAATATTTCTTTGGAAGAAATTTTGTGCTGCCGAATATAGCGTTCCAATAAATCCCATAAATGTGTTATGGGATTTAAGTCTGGAGACTGCGGTGGTGTTTTGAGCTGTTGTGGGACATTAAGTAGTAGGCAAAGCTTCGTATTATGAGCATTCTCTTTTCCCTTCTCTTCTTAAAGCTCAAGACTACACGAGTCAAACTTGACATGTGTGAACCGGCACTATTGAATAGAAAATTGTTAGTAGTCATTTTTGAGAATTCGCTGGGAAAAAACGTCAAATTGACGTAAAATGGTGACGTCTGGCACTCCTGTGAAGTATAAAAATTAATATTCTTTGTCTGAGTTCATACGGCTCTTTCTTTATTGAAAAGATTGCTACTTTATAGGCGAGAGGGGCGAGGGGAAAAGAAACGAGTACACACATGCCTGTACTGTCTTTACGTTTTGCTTTTTCATTCGTTGTTTAATTTTGTTATTGTTTTCATACGCACGACTATACAAAATAAAAAACATGGCGTCGACATGACATGAATCATTTGAACACCAATTCATGTTCAAAGAAGAAAAAGGAAGAATCTTTTCAATAAAGAAAGAGCCGTATGAACTCAGACTTTGTGACTAACCCTGCGGCCACACGATCAAGTTGTTCTTGATAGTCTTTTACATATACTGCTTGTCAAAATTTACAAAAATTGAGAGGTGTGACGTAGGTGGCACTCAATTTACTTTCAAGATGCCATAAAAAAAACAATTTATAAAGACAAACATGTACTCAGCTGTTAAATTGAAAGTAAATTGTCAAACAAATGGAAAGGTGAAATTGAAAGCCATCTCGTGGTCAATTTAAAAAGTGTGAGTGTGTTAGTAAAAAAATGAGAGAGTTGAGTAAATTGAATGGAATTGAAAGGCAAAACTTGATCGTGTGGCCACCAAGTAATGTAAATTGTTGATTTCGTTTTTAATATAAAGGATTATGTTTGACTTCGAACACTTGTTTTTCTTTTTGTGAAGATATATAGAATAAAAATTTAATAATTTCCCTAATAGTAAAGTGTTTCGAACAATTATTGTGAATATACATTGTATGTAGAATTAAAATTTAATAATTTTTTCCCTTATTGTGAAAAGTAAACAACAACTTCAAATAAGTGATAAAATAAGAAAATGCGTTACTGTGCAGTGTGCAAAAAACGGTTTGCAGGTGGTACTTTATTTTCTGTCCCAAAAAACCCAGTGGAAAGGGCAAAATGGGGGGAAATTTGTGGCAGAAATTTTGCCCGATCAAATGAGATTTGCGCAGACCATTTTTCGGAAGCGAGCATTGTACGCGCAGGCAAGAAAGTGCGCCTTTTGACAAACGCTGAGCCTTTAGCTAAGCAACTGGCGAGAGCTAAGGTGGCGATAGTAAATGAGTCAATAAATGATTATTTTACGTTGGAGCAACTTGCAACTTCATCTCCATCACATCAATTGCAAACAGATAAAGAAGTACAAACTGAGTAAGTTGATTTACTTACGTATTAAAATGTTTCAACTTAAAGAATTTACATCCAAAAAGTCGTGCCTTTGCAGACAAAATGTAAGATTTCGAAAGAATATCTAAACAAAGAGTTCATACATTAAAAGCCAAAAATCAAGAATTGAAGGGGCCCCTGGCCACGCACGGGGGAGATGTAGGTCACTTTAAACGCAAGATGATTGCATGCTGCGGCTCCTGTATACAAAAAAGGATTTTCTTTCAATAAAAATGGTCAAATGATGAGCTATATATTCACCGAAAGTAAAAGGGTACATATAAATATGTCATTCCGTTTGTAGTTTCTACAATATTGATCATATAACCTATACATTTTGTTCTTTTGAGTAGAGAGAGACGTTGATTAAACGATGTCTGGTTCTCCGTCTATAAGACCTCAGATATGATGGGGACTAGGTAGTTATACATTTGTATCACAAATAGCCCAGAATGGATTGCTATTGATCGGTCCACAAACGGCTAAATTATGAGCAAAAACCACGACTGCCTCTAATTTTATCCATATATCCCTTGTTATACCCTTCACCACAAGCGGAAAGGATAAATATAAGTTTTGTGATTCCGTTTGTAATTTCTATAATATTGGTCTTAGACCCTATAAAGTATATGTAGCGAATATGTATAAAAAGGGTGTTATACTTATACATACATATGTATTTATGTAAAATGTGGTCGTCTCGACCCAGTTCTGTTTGAACACAAACAATTAAAATTCAGTCTTACGTCATGTTAAATATCGTCACCTTAAATCTAAAAAGGCTAACAAAAAACATCAAAACCGACTTTGATTGGTTATGATCAGGGCATTTTGTTAAAAAGCCATTTTTGGTGCAGCTTGCCAAAAATACTTTTTTTTTATAACATAGAAGAAATTTTTGAATAAGCTTAGGGAACATGAGGCAGATTCTATTCGGAATGCTAAATGAGTATTGCAAAATCGAACGTAAAAAGTGACGTAAGTTTTCATATAAGAGCGCTTTCAATGCATCTGCTAAAGTCTCTTGAAATTACAAGAAAAAGTACTTTCTATAAATGAAAGCTTTGGCCCCTATTTCGGTCCACAACTCAACACAGTTCAGTTGTAATTTCATGATTTTTGCATAATGGTTTACAACTTTGCTATATTGCAGTGAATTTTTACTGAATGAAGGAATTTTACAACATGAACTTTTATTAAAATTTATTGATAATTTTCCTGGCTGAGCTGGTGCTCGAACCTGGGTTGAATTAACATGTTTCAAGAATCACCACATTCTTTCATTAGAATTCTTTGAGTTCTAGCCTCTGCACCACTGCGGTGCCTGCCAGCCAACAGTCAAACATCAATATTTTATATTACATGCTGCTTCCTTTCCCCTGTTTTTTCGTATTCTTTCTGTCAAGACCTTGTCTTGAAAAACCTGAATACATTTGTTTATTGTGTTTTTTTTGTCCACTTTCGTCGACATTTTATTTGTACAACTTGTGTGATGAGTGTTTATGAGTAGTGATCTGAAAAAAATATATTTCCCAGGTTCGCCGCTTGATGGACTTTGGCACACTGATGTTAGGGCTTTAGCTCGCCGAGAATAGGGGGTTCGTGTCCATCTTATTACTCACACTATCAAAAGAATATATTGTGCCAAAATAAGATTGAAGATACGACGAAACAAATTAAACATGGAACACTGAACAAGACATTTAACGTAAAGGTACCCTGAAATAATCGGTCTGACATTTGATGATAAAACTTCACCCCTTAGATGAGACTGGCCCTAAACAACTCGAGCCCCCGAGACTAGATGGAAGTGTCTCGTACAGGCTGCCCTCCCCTTATGACATATTTCAGCCATCCATGACATCACCGGTTGCCTGAATTCAACAAAAATGTTCAGGCAATGTCCCAAGGTTAACTTACCGATGTTTCATTATACACCCGCTACATTTCAACCAATAATTAAAGTCTTACCACATATTTTCGTTTTAACATTACAAAAGTGTTATTTATTAATACAGTTTATGATATGTTTAATAACCATCATTATCAGAGATGATCATCTTATTAACGTAAATACAATTTAGGCGAGATCAATAATAATGTCTAAAAACTGGAATGTTAAATCCATAGAAATGGTTAGGCTCTAATAGTGTAAAGGTAATAAGCAAAAGACATAAAAGTATTTAATAATATGGGGTAATAAAAATAAAATTTAAAATTTTTATTCAATTAAGATTGAAAATAATTATTTACGAGAAAAAAAAGGTCAGTAAGAAAAATTCAATAAATAATCAAAGAAAACTTCCATTTAATTGTTCATTTCGCATATGTTTAATTTGATTATTTATATACTACGGTTTTAAAATTTTATTAGTTTAACATATATTTTGTTATTTAGTATTAGCCATTGTTTATATTTATATTTTATTTATTCATTATATTTATTTATTTTATTATTTAGTTATTTACTATATTTTGTTATTTATTATATTTATTTATTTATTATTTATTTAGTTATGTATCATATTTATTTATTTATTTAGTTATGTATCATATTTATTTATTTATTTGGTTATGTATCATATTTATTTATTTTATTATTAATATATTTAGTAATTTATCATATTTATTTATTTTATTATTAATTTATTTAGTAATTTATCATATTTATTTATTTATTTCATTATATTTATTGTTTATTATATTTATTTATTTAATTATTTCACTAATTTATTATATTTATTTAAATATTTATTTTAAAATTCCTATTTCAAACTTAAATAAAATTTTCGTTTTAATGGTAGGTCTATAAAAATACTAGTATAAAATAAGATAATCGATCATTAACTATTTTTGTCATTTAGGCCCGTTTTCACGACTTAACCATAGCTAAATGTAGGAAGTTATCGAACAGATAATGAGTTTTTAATTATCACAAGTTCTCTTTAACCTAAAAGTGAAGGATAAGCTAAAGAGAGGAACGTTCTACCTTTAACTTTTGTCGTAAGCAAGGCCTATGCAATAGGTCTGCTTACATTTACAACAATAAAACAACACAAAAAACAACAGGCATTTTGTTTGTATAAAATTCCTCACCGTTGTCAAAATCTTACTACTACATAGAGGAAACAAAAGGAAAAATGTGTTTTGTGTGCATGTATGTGTGGCAAAAAAACTAAAATATACATGTATAAGGAAAAAGTAAACAACTTTTGACATCGTTGAGGAATAAACAAATCAAACATCTGGCTTCTTAAGCAGAACTATTGGATAGGCCTTGGTCGTAAGCAAGGCCCATCTATCAGGTCTGCTTACTTGTACAAAAACAAAAAACGATTATTTTTAGTTGTCAAAAATTTACTACCACATATACAAAGCAAAAGGAAAAAACGTGTATGTGTGGCATACCACAAACGTATACATTCACATGTAAGCAAAATCTAAACAACTTTTGACAACTAAAAAGAACATAAACAATGATCATCAGGCTTCTTGCGCAGACCTTTTCATTGGGACTTGGTCGTAAGGTTTAGATTTGAGATTGCCATATTATATTCACATATTTATATATGGCAACTCCAATTATACGTATATTTTGTAAATGTAAAAAAAAAGTACGTAGCTGCCAGTTCGTATTTTTATTTTGGCAAAAATAATCGGTATTTTCTTTAGTATTGCCACTTTTTTAAAAATGTTAAGTTTATTTTATACAAAAGTTGTGAAAACAAAAAAAAATTGAAGGTAACTTTATTCCTCACTAGTGCTAAAAGTACCGTTAACTATATCGAACTTTAAAGGTAAGTCGTGAAAACGGGCCTTATTCCTATAGTGTAGTTAATTTTTTTTATTTTATTTTCATCTTCAATGTTATAAAATCTTATTTAAATGAAAACGAAAAAAAAGACAATATTTCTACTCTAAAATCAAATTGTAATTTTTTTTTCTCTCTTTAGTGTTTCATTCAATAGGTGCGTTTGAGTACTTCTACAGTAAAGTGCAGTAAATGAGAAAATTGTAAAATTTGCTCTCACAAAAAGCTGTTGTCCAAAAAAGTACGCGAACGCAAATTTTGTAAAAATTCGTAAAATAAAGGCAACAGCTGATGACAAATATGATGTTGAAAAATGTTAACACTTTTGACTACTTAACTCGTTTTCTTATCGGTACTCGATTAAATGCTTTTTATAACACAAACATTTTTGGAAAATATAAACAAATTATTTTATGTAAGTCCCAATTCACATTACACGATTTTTGTCGTTGCGATTATTGTCGTTTCCTCTTTGAAGTCGGTCTCATATTTACATTGTACGACTTTTGTCGTAACAACCTTAATAAATTTTTCGTCAAATGAGAGAAAATTGAGAGAACGAATGAATGAACAAAACGAATCGTAGAGTACACTCGCTTCTGTACCCCTTATAATTCCTCTCATCCCTCTTGCCATTAAAGTAAGAATCGCAACGACAAAAATCGTATAATGTGAATGGGCACTAATCTTTCATATTTGTTTGTCTTTTATTTTATTTGATGTTACTAATTTGCGGCGGGTTAACTTATTCAAAAGAACATGAATAGTTTCTTGCTATTGATTACTTAAGTACCCAAGTACTTAGCACTTTACAACTCTAAAAAATTAACATAACAAAAAAAGTTTCAAATGTTGGCATTTAGCCCAGTAAATGATTCACAAACAAGTTTAATTAATTATTATTTATTCACATTTTGTTTTTGTTTAATTTTTATATCAACTTTTCGTGTATTTAACAATTTTTTCATAATTTGTAAGCATTTTGTTTGTTACTTTTATTTGTTTACCTTTTGACATATGTTTTTTTGTTTTACTAAATTTTACTGCAGAAATTTTTGTAAATACTCAGACAAGAACTGTCACTTTTCGCTCTCAATTTGTGTTCTCATTTACTGCATTTTGTGTACTCGAACGCAATTTCGTAAAATGCAGTAAAGATCAGTAAAAAATAGTAAAAACTTTTGTGTTCTCGAACGCAGCTATTGTTACTTTAAATTCCAATTTTAATTCGATCCTTATTTTCTTGCTTCACAATAAAATTATGATTTCCAATTTTAATCTAATTATAATTGAATGCACAACTTAAATCCAAATTTTTCATTTTCCTTTAAATTTCGAGCCTAATTAACTTATTTCCTAATGGCGTGTGACAAAAAAAAAAAAACTTATTTGGACTAAAAAATCTTCATTCTGGCATCGCTGTTTTGCATACTACAAAAAGTCAGCTGGTTTTTAGCCGCCGCCGATGACAAAAAAATTGTCGGCGCAAGTCTGTTTTTAGCCATTGTTTTTTATTAAGCTATATTTTCATTAATAATTGCTTATTATAAAATTTAAAGGTGTTGTACAATTAAAAAACAATCTTATAAATAACAAAATGCGCTACTGTGCTGTTTGTAGAAAAAAATATGCAAGCGGAAGTGGAAGATTATTTAATGTTCCGAAAGACCCAGTGGAAAGAGCAAAATGGGGTAAAGTTTGCGGCATGAATTTTACCACATCAAACATTATTTGCATTGACCATTTTCCGAAAAACAGCGTTGTACACACAGGAAAAAAGGTGTTCCTTTTGGCAAATGCTAAGCCTTCTCTTAAGCACGGAGCGGAAGCAAATGTGGAAAAAGGAAGATGTGCACGTGTTGGAACAGTGCCATTAAATGCTTGCTCGTCAAATTCTACACAAATAGAGTAAGTGCTCCAAAACATTTTGAATTTAAGGTGACTAGTTTTTTTTTATAAATGTTTATCCCCTTTAGGGGTGCTTTTCAGAGTAAGTGCTCCAAAACATTTTGAATTTAAGGTGACTAGTTTTTTTTTATAAATGTTTATCCCCTTTAGGGGTGCTTTTCAATTAAAATAACGAGTGTTTATCATAATCGATTTTTCTTAATGGTGTTTTCAGCTGTTTTTAAAATGTTCACGATGGTTATACGCAAAACAGCAGCGGATGGCACCATCTAGTTCCAATGTAACCCTAAATTACACTTTTCTTGTGGCCACTATAACGGCCCTGAAAAATGTTTACGCAAAAACCTGGTTTTAATCCGCAGGTGTTACTCTTCCAGCTCCCTTGAAAATAGCTAGTACCTATTAAATCTTATACCTATGTATGTAGGTATAACATTTTTTGTGCAAGTTTAATGCTTTGCAAATTGGAAATTTGACTTCATTAAAAGTATGCTCTACTTATTGCATGTTAAATGTACAAGTTGACGGATTCCACGAGTTCTTAACGTCATTTGGAATGCAAACGAAGGACGTACGACATGTGAACGTTTTAATGGATGTGTTTAGGAATTCATGGCTTGTTCGGTGCACAACTTTGTTTTATTTAATACGATGTTATACTAGCGGAATCCACGGTTTGCTACAAAATGCATACATTCTAAATTAAAGTCTTGTAGATCGCGTTTAAATAGTAAATTTAAAATGTATGCATTAAAAAAAAACATACTTTAAAAATTCATAGATTAGAAAAAAATTTAAATTTCCTTTTAAAAAAATGGATATCTTTATTATGCAAAAATGTACATACAAATAAGTTGATCATCATGAACAAAATTTTACAGGAGAAGGCTTTTTTTAGTTTTATTTCATAAAAATTTTGTATGAAGGTTGTCGCTTGAGAAAAAATTGTTTTTGCTATAAAATTGTAACGGTACCATATGTAACCATGATATTTTAGGAGATGATGCAAGTGTTACCAGTAAATTCATTTCTTGAAAAAAAAACGAAAATTGAAAATGATGTCGCTTAAGCTTTTATATTAATCATGTATAACACTATGGGCTCGATTACATAAATAAAAATAAAATAAAAAATAATGGGGAAAAAATAAATAAATTTTACATAAAAATTTTAAATTAACTACATATAAACATTAAACTTTTCTCTCGATTTCTTTCAGAGTTTCCAGTGGAAATAATAGGGTAAACAGTGCTAACTTGCAAAATGTACACAATGAAAACGCTACCACCACCAAGTCCTCACTTTTAAACGATTCGATGGTATTAAGCGAGAGTTTATTTCCCTTAGAACAACTTACAACACCAGTCCAACAAAAACCCTACAACGAGTAAGTACTACAAATGTGAATTAACGTTTTATATAAAACGTATACGGTATTTTAAAATAGCTAAAATTGTTTTTTATTTCGCAATTTAGCATCACAATTTATTTTTTAGTAAGGTGTTCATATTGTAATAAAAAGCCCAAAGGCCAAAAAATATTTTACAGAGCAATAAAGTCTTTACAAAAATACAAAAGGTATTCACGTCAAATTGCACTTTTGCGAAAAAGCAAACTTGCAAAAACATAACAACAAACACAGACAATTATTTGTGGGAAAATTTTATTTTCGCAAGCGTGCAATATCTGACTTGAACACCTTCACAGTTTTAATTATTTGCTGTAAAAAAATATTTTCAGGTGTGTCGCAGAAATTAAAACTTTTAATTCGTACCATTTTTGTTATGTTTCTTTGGCTTTTATTTTTATTTATTTATTAATATCAATACAAAGAAAGCCTCCAAGGCCAATTATTTATGTATTGTTGATACGTTTTCATAATTCTGAAAAAAATTAAAACATTTTTTGTTATTACATATGGTATCTTTTTTAAACAGCGGCTTTGTAAACATAAAAAAGGAATGATTGCGGTTACTTCGATAATAAATTTAAAAAAAATTGATTGAAACTAAAATGTATCCTTAAAAAAATGTTTAATATGCGTACGCCCATTGCTTTAATAACACTAGCCAACAAGGGCTGAATTCGAATCTGTAATTGGTTTTTCTCTATAACGTCAGGTTTTCGAGACACAAAAAAATTTATTATTCGTTTCTTACAAAAAAAATCACTAGTTTATTTAAAAATCAATGAATTTTTAAAAGTGAATGGCGTTATTTGAACGTCGTTTGTATTTTGCTGGTTCGGTTTCACGTATTAGAGTCCAGCAATAGTCTCCCAACATGCTTTGGTCTCAAAATCTTTGATAAATTCTTTAATTTTCGTTTAATCTTGGTGAGCACGGTCCCATTGTTCGCGCTCACTGCACCTAGTTTTTTTTTTTTTTTTTTTTTTTTTTTTTTTTTTTTTTTTTTTTTTTGAAAAAAATCTAAATGCGAATGAAAAATATGCAAAACATTGTCGGTGTCCACGGTTTGTCCAAGTTTCTGACAGCAAAACCAAAATAATGTAAATATGCATATTGATTCTGATATTGCCTTTTTTCCAACCAAATATTCACCAGACACAAAGCTAAACTAGCTTGAATCAGTAACACACGATCTCCCTGGCATGCTTAAACACTACTATTATGAAGATTTAGAATGAATATGGGCTTCTGTCAAAGAAATAATTGTGAAATTGTAGTGTCCGTATTGACTGTTTTACACTATTGCCAGCATGCGATAAAAAATGAACAAGACGTGATAGCCCAATTTATGCCAGATTCGAATTCAGCGCACCCAGACTAGTTAAAAAACATGCTTCGTTTCTGCTGTCAGTTTTTTTTCCCAAATTTGTAGACCAGTTAATAGAAAACAGCAAAAAAATGTGGCAACGATTTTTTCTGTTTATTTTCACATTTTTTTTCTGGTTGGTTTCGTAAACTTTAACGAAAATAAAAAAATTTGTTATCTAAAGTAATTTTGACTATTTTTTAAGACACAACTTAAGAAACAACAGGATTCTCTATGATTAGAAATATTTTTAAACGATTTTTTTATGTTAGTGCTCTCAAGTTCTCAATAACTACTTACTATTTTAATACGAATTAAAAACCAAAATTTTTTGCGTTTGACGTTTTCTAAGGGGTGATTTTTTAAGAGCTATAGGAAAGTTTAAAAAAAAAAAAAAAATTCAGAAAAATGCATGAAATCTTTATTTGAATCGATAGTACGGTCCATATAATTTAATGTTTGAAGATTATTTCATGCAAATGTTGACAGTGACTGCGCATACTCTTTCCAACATTTCGGCCGGTATCTCATGAATAAATGCTTCAATGTTGTCTTCCAATGCGTCAATTAAAGCGGGCATGTGTGTATAGACATGAGCTTTAAAATAGCTCCGCAAAAAATAGTTTAAAGGCGTTAAATCACACGATCTAGGCGGCCAATTGACCGGTCCCGAACGTGAAATAAAATGTTCACCGAACTCGCCTCTCAATAAGTCCATTGTTAAGCGTGCTGTGTGGCATGTGGCACCGTCTTGTTTAAACCACATGTCATGCAAGTCAAGCTCTTGCATTTTGGGCAAAAAAAAAGTTGGATATCATCTCACGGTAGCGCTCACCATTCACAGTTACGTTACGATTCGCATCATCTTTGAAGAAGTACGGTCCAATGATGCCACCAGCCCATAAACCGCACCAAACTGTGACTTTTTCTGGATGCATTGGTAGCTCTTGTAATGCTTCTGGCTGATCTTCACTCCAAAATCGACAATTCTGCTTATTAACGTACCCATTGAGCCAAAAATGAGCTTCGTCGCTGAACACAATTTTTCGATAAATTTTTTGATAATTTTTGATAATAAAATTCAATAATTTGCAAGCGTTGTTCGTTTGTAAGACGATTCATGGTTAAATTATAGACCAAACTGAAGATGTTTGTGAAACAAAACACGAAACGTGCGTCAGCTGTTTAAACCAGTGCTGCCAAAAAGATAATAGCTAAAAAATCACCCGATAGAAAAGGTAAAAAGCGTTTCCATTTTTACTTTTGTACGAATTCAAATATGTACTGTGAAGCACCGATTTTCATATTAGTATCATGTAAAAGTTAAGTCAATTACAAACAAAAAAAAAAAACTACAAAAAAACATCGTCAAAATGGTCCAATTAGTAGGTCGGCGCGAAACGCCTGCTGATTTTTTACAGAGTTGTGCTTTTTACGTGCAATTGATTTTGTAGCAATTGTTTTAGATACCTTTATCATATTTTACACAAAAAAACTGCATGCTGTTTCTTCTATTGTTGCATTGTTGTAGTTTTGGGAAGACGTACTAATTGGACCATGGTTTTTAATTTAACTTTGAAAAACCTTGTTGACTAGGGTTATTAGCGAATTAAACTAGCAGTTTTCACTCTTGGTAGTATAGGGCCAAGTAGACCTTGTTAATCTTATTAATAAAGTTAACGTACATACTAACATTTATGACACCGCAACAACAAAATGTATTAAACTTTTATTTTCTACGCTGTAGTTCAAAAATCACACAAAAAGCTGTAGTAAACACGTGTATTAAATCTACCAGAATAGAACAGTTGACGAAACTCTATATCTCTCTCAGCAGATTCGTTAATTTGCAATACATTGAACAGAGTTGTACACTAATAGCCAATATTTTATAATTTGTTTTTGTTTTAAATGTTATTTAAGCGAACGAAGTCTACGTTCGAAATCGACATACAGGCCTAAACACATAGGTGAAAACTGCTACTATTTTATGAATATTAATTTTGCTAAAAAGAACCGAAGTAATTGTTACTTTTATTGTAAATATCCTTATCAATTAACTATTTCTTTGCAGGAATTCTTATACTCATTACTGTGTAATGGGTTGTCCAACGGAAAATCTTTATAGATTCCCTAGTAGGGAAAATGATGTGGAGAGGTAATAAATTGATTATATCACCTTGCAAAAGCAATTTCCACAAATATAAAAAAAATTTGTACTTAATATGAAACACAAATAGTCACTCGGTAGTCCCAGTTTTTTATGATCTGTTATGTGATTAAAAGAAAAAAAAAAATTTTAAAAATACAGAATTATAAAAGGTTAATTGTAAGCATATAAAAAATATGGATAAGAATTCCTAAAATTTAGTTTGAAAACATTTAGTCAAATGGTTTAAGGTAAATAAAGAGATTTTTACTTTTCAATGATTTTTTTTTTTTTTTTTTATCTTTTATGTCAATTTAAAAGGGTATCCGATGTGATCATACCCAGTTCCTCTAAAGAATGTTAACTCAAAATTTATAAATTTTTACTAAAAGCAAAAACACTTGTTTTTATATGTACTTTTAAATTACATAGAAAGATATAACTATACTTTTGTATGTCGTTCCTTTGCAAAAAGTAAAAATTTTTGAATTTTGAGTTTACCTCCTTTACAAGAACCGGTAAGCTATTATTAATTTTTATGGAATACTGCTGCAGGGTGTATTTATATGTATTATATTTTTGTAAAATGAATTTAAATAATTAAATCTTGCAGAAGAAACATATGGTTGGACTATTTTAATATGGAGGAACCCTATATTAATGATGTCTTTTCATGTGAGGAACATTTTTCTAATTTGCAAGCTACTAAGAATGGAATTAAATTAGATGCAGTACCTGATTTACCGTAAGTCCAAAATAAATTGCAATAACCACTTAAATATATACATAGTATATGTATGTAAAAAGTAAACTATTTTTGAATACAAATAACTCTTCACCGTTAAAACTTTAAAAATTATCAGCCGTATTCATAAAAACTTATTGATGATTAATTGACCGTTTTTAAGCAAAAATTGCTAAAGTTGTATTCATAAACGAAAAAAGTCTATTGAACCTTTAATAAGCCATTCATAAAGTAAGAACATTTATTGTTGGATTTGCCCTTCTTTAAACTAATAACAAAATGACATTTTAAAAGGTGTTTGCATTTTATGATATTATTTTTGTGAAATATGTTGAAAAAAAAGGACAAAAATGTTTTATTTATTACAACGGACATGTTAAATATATTTTACTATTTTTTTTTTTATATTTTAGACAGCCAATTTAAAGTTATAGAGCAATTCCATATGAAAGCGATCACCTTTTGGACGACCCCTCTCCGATTTTAAAATAAATAGTCTCAATCGATTGCCCAGCAAAAAATAATGTACCCACATTTTTTTTTTTTTTTATAGTGACTGGTTTAGTGGTGGTGTACACCACTGTCATGTGACAAAATTGAAGAATTCTTCATAAGGGACCTCATTGAAAGTTGTTTTTAAAAAAAAACTACTAAAGCGATCGCAACGAGTGATAGCTCGTATTGAAGGTATTGAATCAGGCTTTAATTGAAAAATAAAATTTTCCTAATTTTTCTTAGAAATTTACCTTTAAATTTTCCGATTTTCCACAGAAGCTCCTAAATTTTCCGGCTAATTTTTTTTTTTTTTGATTCCTCATAATTTTTGCTTTAAGAATCAGCAATAAAAAAATGGGCCCCGACTCCTTGTTTGGACAGGAGAAGAGCATTTAAGAGACCACCTTGTTAAAAATACATTTTAAAAATTATTTTACAGTTAAAAATACATTTATGAAGAAAAAATCTTTCTTATTTTGCTGCTTATACTTAATTACAATATGTATTAAAAATTTCAATTGTCTTGGCATCATTATAAAATTAAAGTAACTTTAAATTTAGCACGTCGGCAGACGAAGAATACCGCTTTACATTAATTGACATATCGGAAATATTTGGTATGAAGCAATGAAACTTTTGCGTTCCAGTTATAGTTTTGACATTATTATATCTGTTTTGAACTCGTCGCTCCATGGCATCGTGTTCTTTTTGAGTGCATAAAACTGGCATTAATGGCAATTTCCTTGCTTTGAATCCACGAAAACAAATGTTGTACATTTAAGATCTGGTCAGTGGCCTTTGCAAACTTGCCTTAGTCGCCATGCGTTTTAGGGTTCCCCCTAACGCATCACATGGGCCCTTACCGTGGGACGTCGCGAAAAAGTGCCACTCGACCTTGCAGTTTTGTTCTTCTTCAATTATGCAAGGATTGTTAAAAAATTTTTTATTCTTGTACTGAGAAGCCGCGCCGTCTGAGAAAAACGTTACTTTGTCGATTGCATCGAATTTTGATCTTAAGAATTCAAACAGTTTCATTTGAAATAAATAAACGGACACATAATTATGAGCTTAACTCTCCGCGACAACAACAAGGCTTACGGTCTGTAGTTCGTTATCTTCGTTTTTGAAATAAATGCAAAAAGGATGCACCGTGCACTGGTCGTTTGCCCAGTGATAAGCCTAAATTTCATCCTGAACGAGAAAAGTGTAATTCTCGGCAAAGTCGCTTATCACAATGAATTCATTTTGGGCTAATTTCTCCTTACTTTCCTTTAGAAATTTCGATTGCATCTCGGATATGAAATGGTGCGCCTTCAGTTCATTCAACTTGAATCTGCTTTACCACGGTCTCAAGGGAACATCTGCCGCTGCTAATTATCCACTGTTTGAAATGCACCTCCTGAATTAACAGCTGTTCAAACTTTTCCGCCAAATATTGCTCTAGCTCGTCAATCTTCGGACAATTGTCGCATTTGGACAGATGACAATTTTCCGTGGGGTATGCGCACAACGACTTCGACAGGAGGTCCCTATTTGTTTCAATTTCACCGTGAAATACTTTCAATTTCTTGCATGGAAAAAAAATTAATTTGATGTTTTGATGAAACATGCAAACGCAGACTGAATGCGCTCCGTGCCTGTCTAATGCCAGCACGCATTCTTTTGGTCGTAGGATGCCAAACTTAGAAAATCCCACTTTTTCTGCTGGGTATTTCTCATTGAACTGATGGTATGCTTCGGATAGATTACATAATAATAATCTGCGCTGCTTGTGTACTTTTTCTCCATCTTCACGTGTGATAACATAGTCACGTGTACCTGGGCAGGCGCGGCTGTTGTCATCATTGCAGTAAAAATCTTGAATCAATTTCACCGTTGCTTCGCTGAGGGTCCTTGAGCCAAATTTCTTGGTGGGAGTCGCCAATATGCCCTTCTGTCGAACTAATTCTTTGCTTCTTCTCGCGATGTAAAAAGATGTTTGAAACTGTTCAGAAATCTTGCGTATAGACCATGATTGAGGCAGCACAGATAAAATGAGATATTTCTCCGGAAAAGTGGTCGCTAAATTGAATTTTCTTTTCAACTGCTCAATCATTTGTTTGCCGTCATCAACGTCATCTGCTTGACTGCATTCGTTATCAGAGCCTTCATCAAATATTGTCGCGATTGTACTCATAACCTTGCCTTTTTTCTCTTTCCTGTATGTTTCACTTCGCAACTTTCTTTTTCTAATAGGCGTTTCACCTAAAGTGGTAATAGCCTCATTCAAAGCACTCAAAGACATATTGACCATCGGAATGTCTGCCTCACTATCAGATGAAACATTTTGTTCAATTGTCATTTCACTCTCGGATTGTGGCTGCATTTGTTTCAATGCATTTGCTTGTTGAGACAAATCGATTTTACACTTGGGGCAAATGAATTCTGCTTCTTCACCGTATTATATATTTAATTCATTCATGTATCGCTTCGAAACACCAGTTAATTTTAATACTTTTATCTTTTTCGAACGATGTCCACTCTTGTTAAACGGATTGCAGCAAAATTTATTCATTTTACTTTAAAATGTCTTTACAGCTTCACTCTTTACTTTACAAAAAAAAAACACTTTAACACTTTCACGTTTAGTATTCAACTGAAATTTGACTCAGAGTGTGTGAAGTATTTATATTTATTTTTTGGTAAAAAATAGGTAAACAAATAAGCGATATTTGCTTTTCTTTAATAGGAAAATTTGCGTGAACTACTGGTCATAAAATGTTTTTTAAAGAGGGACGTAATTGGTTACTGCCAATAAGCCGACCACAGGTCATAAAATGTTTTGAAAATTTGTTAAATTACCAGGTAATAAATATTTCGCCATATTTATGGAAAATCCGTGTTTTATGACTTGTTTCTGCACGTGTCATTTTAGGCGAAATATTTATTACCTGGTAATTTAAAAAATTTACAAAACATTTTATGACCTGTAGCCAGCGTTACCGTTGGTGCCACTAAAGTGGCAATTTGCCACTTTTTCGACTGCTTGGATACTATTTGGCCACTTTTGCAAAATGCACCCAAATGTGGTACTTTTTGCGATTCTTGCCACTTTTTTGATACTTTTTACGCTAGGAAAATATACTTTTTTTCTTTCTGTTTTATTATAACCCCTAGCTTTAATATATGTAAAACTGTTTTAATATATGTATATTTAAGCAAGTTTATATGAAATTTGTTTCTTGTCATGCGTCGTTAGCTGAAAATCGGTTTAATAAACTTTCTATTAACCTATTTTATTTGTTATGAACAAGGGGATAAAGATATCTAACATATTGATGGTTTTCTTCCGCAACCTCGTAACTCAAAAACAACTACTTTTCAGGAGAAACTTTTTGCTATATATTCTTTTATAAATCAAGAATTAGGAAAAATTCCTATAAATATTTAAAAGAATATATATCAAAAAGTTTCAAATATTTGGCAAAAAAAGTATTTTGTCTCTCCTTAGAAGTCATGAAGCAGAAACCGATCTGTTGTGTACCGAAAACTTGTCTAAAATTTAAAACTGACGATTAATAAATATGTAGCACAGGACGACATTGAAAAAGATTGTTTAACCATTCCAACTGATTCTTATGTTTTTGGAATGCTAAAGACGAACACAGTTTTCTCCCATCACGTCACATTTATCAGATACACCAATTATTGTAATTTCGGAAGATGTTTTGTACCACAATTAATAACAAAATCAAGTATTATAGTTTGTTCTATAAAACTGATTACAAAAATTTGAAGCAATAATAGACGAAATTGGATAAAAACTAAATATGCTATAGTAAAGAAATTAAAACACTAGCACTAAAATTTAGTAGCATGTATCCATGCCGTGCATTTATTTGTACTAAAGTGAGGAACTGATTATATATAAAGTATTTGAAAAAGTGATATTTTCGTTTTTTTGTTATAGGATTTCTTGTTTTCATCCGATTATAGCTTAGCTGCCAGGCCCACGGTGTCGACAAGAACATTTCTTTCGCATATTTATATTGAAAACAATAATAAAAACTAAAATTTGTTTTTGTTTTCAAAACAAATATACGAAAGAAATGTTATTGTCGACATCGTGGGCCTGGGCCTACAACTTTTGTCATTAGGTTGACTGCAGAATAAAATAATAAAACTATAGATTTTGTTATTAATTGTGGTTCAAAACATCCTCCGAAATTACAATAATTGGTGTACCTGAAAAATGTGCCGTGGTGGGAGAAAACTGTGCTCATATTCGGCCATAGCATTCCAAAAAACATAAGAATCTGGTGGAATGGGCAAATAAATTTCTAAAAAGTTTTTAAATGTCTACCTGTGCAATAAAGTGTCTTACATACATCAAAGAAAATGTATTCAGAAGGAATAGTACAAGAAATACATATATTACTAAATGTATATATAAAACACATTACATAAATATCTTCTATTTAATGCAACAATGTCATAATCCAAAAAACATGTTTGGCAGAAAACAAGTTAACGTTTTTGAATTACCAAAACATTAAAGTAAATATTTTATAAAAATTACTTCTCGAGAGAATTATTTACAAAATATTTGTTTTAGTTTTTATACCATTTAAAATTATAATTAATAACAAAAAAACCGTAAAAAATACATAATGTGGTATACTTATTTTAATTTTAAAAGATGTGCCTCTTTTTTTAAAAAAATCCACTTTTTGGTGCCACTTTTTTTGTAGATATCCCCTTTTTTTGGTACTTTTTGAAAATATCCGACGGTAACACTGCCTGTAGCCTCAGTCGGGTTTGGTGTGCCATTACATGCCACTGCTGCTATTATCCATAGATTTATGGCCGATCTTGTGAAGGCAGGCAGACCATATTCACTACACACTCAACTTGGGGCTCTTAAAAAAAAATTGATTTTTTCTTCATAAATGTATTTTTAAAATAAATAATTTTTAAAATGTATTTTTAACAAGGTAGTCTCTTAAATGTCTTCTCCTGTCCAAACAAGGAGTCGGGGCCCATTTTTTTATTGCTGATTCTTAAAGCAAAAATTTTTTTTTTTTTTTTTTTTTTTTTGTTTTTTTTAAACAACAAATTATTGTTCAAAAATAAAATAAAATAAACAAATCATAATAATAGTGATGTTAATAAAAAGTAAAAAAACTTTTTATTCGATTACTTTCTTATCGTATATTTAAAAAAGGTTCAAACAAAAGTTTTTATGATACCTTTCGGAAACATTTTGTTCAGAAACTAAAATAATAACCCTTATCGTGGTTGGCGTTTTTAAAATACGCCTGCGACTGTTTCGTAATAGATTAAAGAGAACGTGAACTTATTTCTTTTAATCTATTACCAAACAGTTGTAGGCGTATTTTAAATTCGCCAACCACGATAAGGGTGAATATGTGGTTTTATTTGATAAGAATAATTTTGAAGGTCTACAATAAAAAAAAATTTAAATATAGAATATCATGTAAACCGAATAGAAGTTTCGTGCATCACTAACTATAAAATGGCAGCCAAATATAAAGAAAGTTGCCATACTTAAACAGAAAATCACTGCAAACAGTTAATAGTAAGAAAGCTGTTATTGTACGTTTATGAATACAAATTTTTATAAGAGGTCTATAAGACAAAAAGCATTTAATAGTCATTACATACTATAAGCTTAAAATAAGAACTTTTTATGAATATGGCTGTAAGCTTTTACTTTTAGTATAAACGAAAACGGACTATATATATATATATAACGTGAACTTATTTCCTTTAATCTATTACCAAACAGTCGTAGGCGTATTTTAAATACGCCAAACACAATAAGGGTGACTATATAGATACCAGAAAATTTAACATTTTCGTGTTGTTCACAAACAAGAATTTTGTTGCTAGAATTGTGATGGCAAATGTCAAAACGTCTGTATAAAACTATTAGAGTTCGTAATAAAAACTAAAGCAAGAAAAACAGTTTCAAAACTGATACTAACAGTTTTTCTACATTCTACAAATTCTTGTTGCCATACTTTTAAAATACCAAATAATTTGTTATCCACAAAAACATATACATATGATTGAGATCAATTATATGACTGTACCTTTCAAATATTAAAAAATGTAGAAAATACATAAAAATATTTATTTAAATTTCATATTTAATTTTTTATGTTCTTAAAACGAACAATTAAATTTTTTTGTACGACATTTTGTAAATTTTATTTAAATATGTATATAATTGGGTTCCCAGATTTATTTTATATCTTATCCCCAATTTAGGGCGTCACAATGGACCATATTGGTCTCTGGGTAAAGGTGTGAAGGAGACTTCACACCAGCTTTCTACCTACCTACCTACCTATCCCCAATTTAATATTATATAACATCGTACTTGATCATAAAGAGGGTATTAACTCAAAAATTTAAAATTTTCAGTAGAAGCAAAACAATTTTTAATTATACATTGAAGGCATATGCAAAAGTTTTGTTTAACCAACCGTTTCATTACTAAAAAGTAGACAAAGTAGCACGATGTTTTTACAGCGGTTAAATATGAATTTAGAACCAAAATCTTAGCAAATGCAATTTTGTTTTACATGTTGGGTGCCACAGCAAAATAAATTATTTTTACAGTTTGTTTTTATTCTAAAAAGAGCTTCTAGTAACTAACTTATACTGCATTCTGTTGCGAATTTTGGTTGTATACATTAAAGGAAGGCTTCGTTCAATCAAAGCATGACTTGTTGGTAGTAAAATCATGTTTTAGACTATTTCAACAATCTCTTGAAAAGGTTTCGAACCACTAACGTTTGTGGCATTTATTATAATATATTATCCCCAAAAATACCCAGCAAAAAAGTGGTTCCCTCAAAAAAAAAAAAAAAAAAGAAAAAAAAAACACTGGGACATTTTCTAAAAATAATGAATTTAAAATCATAAAGTATTGAAATCTTATGTTTCTTTTAATTGCAAATCTGAAATCGTATTGAAATCAAAGAACGAAATTAGTTTGGCTGAAATTGTTTTGATTGAAATGCCAATTGATTGCAGATTTTTACAGCTCTGATATACAGCCATATTCTAAAATTCGGAATCGAGTGAAACTGAAATCGATGGAGATTTTCAGTAAAAAAAAATTTTAAAAAAGAAACTATCAGTAATAAAAACTGGGAATTAAGCACGAATAACAAAATCTTTTGAAATTAAAATTTTGTATTCCCAAAAATTGAAATTACTTTTTGATAATAAACAGGCAGTGCACGGCCTAAAAAAACACTTAATTGTCAACATCTTTTGTAAAGTTGTTGTTGTTGTTTTTATTTTGTTTTTCTTAACCTACTTACAACTACAATTAATGTTGAGAGAATTTCAACTAATTGTAGTGGGGAATGTAAGATGAGATAAACCCACTGTTTATTGTTGATGTGTTTTGTTTAAGCTTTGATATTATTACAAGTAGAACTGTTGCTATAAGTCTTATACGCTTAACAGTTTTATTTGGTTTAATATCTTTAGTTTTTCTAAAACGTTATGGATGAAGTTTCCTGATGGTCTGGCCTAAGCAACCAGTGAAATGCGCATAGGAATAGCTTATCCCATCAACAATAAATTTCAAGTGTTTTTATCAGTAATAAAAACTGGGAATTAAGCACGAATAACAAAATCTTTTGAAATTAAAATTTTGTATTCCCAAAAATTGAAATTACTTTTTGATAATAAACAGGCAGTGCACGGCCTAAAAAAACACTTAATTGTCAACATCTTTTGTAAAGTTGTTGTTGTTGTTTTTATTTTGTTTTTCTTAACCTACTTACAACTACAATTAATGTTGAGAGAATTTCAACTAATTGTAGTGGGGAATGTAAGATGAGATAAACCCACTGTTTATTGTTGATGTGTTTTGTTTAAGCTTTGATATTATTACAAGTAGAACTGTTGCTATAAGTCTTATACGCTTAACAGTTTTATTTGGTTTAATATCTTTAGTTTTTCTAAAACGTTATGGATGAAGTTTCCTGATGATCTGGCCTAAGCAACCAGTGAAATGCGCATAGGAATAGCTTATCCCATCAACAATAAATTTCAAGTGTTTTTATCAGTAATAAAAACTGGGAATTAAGCACGAATAACAAAATCTTTTGAAATTAAAATTTTGTATTCCCAAAAATTGAAATTACTTTTTGATAATAAACAGGCAGTGCACGGCCTAAAAAAACACTTAATTGTCAACATCTTTTGTAAAGTTGTTGTTGTTGTTTTTATTTTGTTTTTCTTAACCTACTTACAACTACAATTAATGTTGAGAGAATTTCAACTAATTGTAGTGGGGAATGTAAGATGAGATAAACCCACTGTTTATTGTTGATGTGTTTTGTTTAAGCTTTGATATTATTACAAGTAGAACTGTTGCTATAAGTCTTATACGCTTAACAGTTTTATTTGGTTTAATATCTTTAGTTTTTCTAAAACGTTATGGATGAAGTTTCCTGATGATCTGGCCTAAGCAACCAGTGAAATGCGCATAGGAATAGCTTATCCCATCAACAATAAATTTCAAGTGTTTTTATCAGTAATAAAAACTGGGAATTAAGCACGAATAACAAAATCTTTTGAAATTAAAATTTTGTATTCCCAAAAATTGAAATTACTTTTTGATAATAAACAGGCAGTGCACGGCCTAAAAAAACACTTAATTGTCAACATCTTTTGTAAAGTTGTTGTTGTTGTTTTTATTTTGTTTTTCTTAACCTACTTACAACTACAATTAATGTTGAGAGAATTTCAACTAATTGTAGTGGGGAATGTAAGATGAGATAAACCCACTGTTTATTGTTGATGTGTTTTGTTTAAGCTTTGATATTATTACAAGTAGAACTGTTGCTATAAGTCTTATACGCTTAACAGTTTTATTTGGTTTAATATCTTTAGTTTTTCTAAAACGTTATGGATGAAGTTTCCTGATGATCTGGCCTAAGCAACCAGTGAAATGCGCATAGGAATAGCTTATCCCATCAACAATAAATTTCAAGTGTTTTTATCAGTAATAAAAACTGGGAATTAAGCACGAATAACAAAATCTTTTGAAATTAAAATTTTGTATTCCCAAAAATTGAAATTACTTTTTGATAATAAACAGGCAGTGCACGGCCTAAAAAAACACTTAATTGTCAACATCTTTTGTAAAGTTGTTGTTGTTGTTTTTATTTTGTTTTTCTTAACCTACTTACAACTACAATTAATGTTGAGAGAATTTCAACTAATTGTAGTGGGGAATGTAAGATGAGATAAACCCACTGTTTATTGTTGATGTGTTTTGTTTAAGCTTTGATATTATTACAAGTAGAACTGTTGCTATAAGTCTTATACGCTTAACAGTTTTATTTGGTTTAATATCTTTAGTTTTTCTAAAACGTTATGGATGAAGTTTCCTGATGATCTGGCCTAAGCAACCAGTGAAATGCGCATAGGAATAGCTTATCCCATCAACAATAAATTTCAAGTGTTTTTATCAGTAATAAAAACTGGGAATTAAGCACGAATAACAAAATCTTTTGAAATTAAAATTTTGTATTCCCAAAAATTGAAATTACTTTTTGATAATAAACAGGCAGTGCACGGCCTAAAAAAACACTTAATTGTCAACATCTTTTGTAAAGTTGTTGTTGTTGTTTTTATTTTGTTTTTCTTAACCTACTTACAACTACAATTAATGTTGAGAGAATTTCAACTAATTGTAGTGGGGAATGTAAGATGAGATAAACCCACTGTTTATTGTTGATGTGTTTTGTTTAAGCTTTGATATTATTACAAGTAGAACTGTTGCTATAAGTCTTATACGCTTAACAGTTTTATTTGGTTTAATATCTTTAGTTTTTCTAAAACGTTATGGATGAAGTTTCCTGATGATCTGGCCTAAGCAACCAGTGAAATGCGCATAGGAATAGCTTATCCCATCAACAATAAATTTCAAGTGTTTTTATCAGTAATAAAAACTGGGAATTAAGCACGAATAACAAAATCTTTTGAAATTAAAATTTTGTATTCCCAAAAATTGAAATTACTTTTTGATAATAAACAGGCAGTGCACGGCCTAAAAAAACACTTAATTGTCAACATCTTTTGTAAAGTTGTTGTTGTTGTTTTTATTTTGTTTTTCTTAACCTACTTACAACTACAATTAATGTTGAGAGAATTTCAACTAATTGTAGTGGGGAATGTAAGATGAGATAAACCCACTGTTTATTGTTGATGTGTTTTGTTTAAGCTTTGATATTATTACAAGTAGAACTGTTGCTATAAGTCTTATACGCTTAACAGTTTTATTTGGTTTAATATCTTTAGTTTTTCTAAAACGTTATGGATGAAGTTTCCTGATGATCTGGCCTAAGCAACCAGTGAAATGCGCATAGGAATAGCTTATCCCATCAACAATAAATTTCAAGTGTTTTTATCAGTAATAAAAACTGGGAATTAAGCACGAATAACAAAATCTTTAGAAACTAATTTTTTTTTATTTTAATAGTAGTGATTATATGTAAGAGGTATGGCCCGGCCCTATGATCCTCGATGCATCGAAAAGGAACTAATAATAATATATATGGTACTTAAAGTGTCAAATATATAAAAGCAAAAGAACATGGCTGATAGTCATTTAGCTTGAGATTGTAAGAGATTTTAAAATAAATTAGAAAATTTTATTAAGTTTAATTTTAATTAAAATCAACATTTTTTATTTTTCGAATTTTTGAAATTTAAGAAATAGAACTATTACATAAAAGCTTTATAAAATACATAACTGAAATTTAGCTCATAGAATAAATTCGAAAAATAAAAAACGTTGAATATAATATAAAGTAATCTACGAAAGGAAATAATTCCCAGTTTCTATTTAATTAAAATCAAATTTTGGAATTTTATTCCTATGCTTAATTTTTTTTCGAGACTAAGTTTTCATTAGGATAACAATAGAGTTAAAAAAATAAGCAAACGGCGTTGACTTATATGTGCTCGCTAAAAGAAATTAATGTTTGATAAATTTATCCATATATTTTTTATAATTCTAGCATTAAATTTTATATGCTAATGCCGCCTTTTCGAAGTAAATCCAGTAATCCAAGGTTAGTGAACAAAATTGTCTTTTATTTTTACATAAATACAATACTTAAAGTTTTGTAATATATTTCAGAGAAGATTTCATTGCACCGTCATCTTTTGAGGAAGAGGATGTGAAAGGTGTTTTTACACAGAATTCATTCAATATAAAAAACAATGTCCAGCCTCCAAAAATGCAGAAAGATGTCATATTCCAAGTGCCGATTATAAAATCTGTTTCTTGTGCAGTGTCCACACAAACTAATACACGTCTTTGTGGCATGGTTCAAGTTTCAGAATTGGCCGATGAATTTCGTTTTAATTGTTTCTACTGTAGTGAAGTATTTCCAATAAGAAAATGGAAAAAATTCACTACTCATGTAAAGAAAAAACACGATTTTGAAGAAGCCTTTAAAATTTCAAAATATATTTCCGATGATCATGATTACACCCCTGTAGATGTACCTCAATTTACGCCTGCTGAGCCTGTTGTGCAAGAGCCAGCTGTTGAAACTATTATTGTTAATGCAAAATCACTAATACCTTTTTTAGAGGATCCACTGGAACAAAAATCAATTTCATCTCTTGTTTTTAACCCCAATTTTAATATTACACCAGAAGAAATCGTTGTAAAAACGGAGATTCTACCAGTGACAGAGTCAATTTGTTTTGGGGCGACTAATAAATTTAACAATTCTGAGAATATTGCCGATAATGAATATTCCTTTAAAAATGTAAAGCACAAATTATCTAAAAAGATTTTTAAAAAAGATACAACAAAAAATAAATCAAAGGTATGAATTTTCGAATAGAATTGATGTAAAACAAAATATTTCATTAGGCGAAAAAACATTTTTTTCATTAGGTTCTTTCTTCAGGCATATTATATTTTAATAAAAACACAAAGCGTGTAAGTACAAAAGAAAATAATATAAGTACGCTTTCGTCCATTTTCTAGAAATCGAAGTGAAATAAGATTAAATTAGATAATTTTCAATAAATAATAAAATTATTAATTACATTTCAGAACTTATTCATAAAAAAATATTTATGGTTTATGACGGGTTAATTAAAGGTTAATTAAACGAATTTTCTATGAATATTTGTTTAATAAACCTTTTATAAATGAAAATTATTTTTTGTGAATTTAGTTTTATTTGTCTAAGCGACAACGAACAAGATCGCTGTATTAACTTTGAAAGATTTATAATTATGTTCCTTTTTAGTTTTATACAAAATCGGTTTTCAGAAAATGGGTAATTAAATTTACACATTTTGCATAAACATAATTAAATTTTTTATTATAGCAAAATCCAAAAGTATCAGCTTTAAGCCGCTGTCTAAAGCGACAAAATTTTAAAGTTGAGGACGATTTCCAGCCCTTGCCTGTTGAAACTGTTTTGCAAATAACGACAGAGGTAAAAATGCTTGTTAAAAGTTGTTCTTTAACTTTAATTCAGTTATTAACACATTTAAAATTAACATTATCAAATGTTTTATTAAAGCAAAATCCAGAAGTATCAGCTTTAAGTCGTTGTCTAAAGCGACAAAATCGTGAAGTGTTAAAAGATTTCCAGACCTTCCCTGTTGAAAGTGTTTTACAAATAACTAAAGAGGTAAAAATGCTTATTAAAAGTTATTCTTTTACTTTCATTTAATTATTAACAATCTAAGAATTAACCTAACGAAATCTTTCATTAAAGCCCAAACCAGAAGTATCACCTTTAAGTCTAGAGCCACAAAATTTTGAAGTTGAAGAAGATTTACCGCCCTTGCCTGTTAAAACTGTTCCCCAAAGATCTACAGAGGTAAAAAAAATCTCATAACATTTGTTTTTTAAATTAATACGTTATCCATTCTTTAACAGCTTTGTTTCGAATATACACCACCAAAAATATTAAATTTATTGCTGGATAATATGAAGAATTATCCTGTTTTGTGGCAGTTTGACAAAGAACCATTTAATGAAGACTTTTATGAAGCTGTCGAAGAGTTGACTAAAATGATAAACGAGAAATGGTCGCTAAATATCGATAATTTAAAAATGCGACGCAGCATTAATCGTATCCTAAGATTTTATTGTTATTTATACCCAAATGACAAAATGGAAAATATTAATGAATATACTCATTATTATGACAAATGTGCTGCTTTTCTGCCTGCGTCAGTTAACGATATTGCTTATGCGCGCTGCTCTCATTGTTATATATGTTACACAAATGACAGCGACTTAAAACGTCACCTTTTAGAGGAATTCAAGTATTTGCAATGGCCTTTCAAGTGCGTGGAATGTAAAGAATGTTTTAGAGAAAACGACGAATATGAGTTTCACAAACGTCTCTCCCACTATGATGAAATCTTTAGATGTGAAGAATGTAATCAGACATATTTTCATCGTAATAAATACAATAGACACATGGTTACACGCCATGGTCAGGCGGTAGCTCGAAAATTCGTATGCAACATATGCGACAATTCATATGATACTAGTAGTCAATTGGCAACTCATAAAAAATACCACGGTGAAAGAAAATACAAGTGCCCTATGTGTCCAAAATCCTACTACGGAAACTCACATCTAATGCATCACTTGAAGAGACATCGAAAAGAGTTTAATATAATATGCGAAGTGTGTGGAAAGGGTTTTGTCCTTGTTACGCAACTCAAAAATCACATGGCAACGCATACTGGCGCAAAAGTCACTTGCAACATTTGTAATTTGCGACTACGAAAATCAAGTCTAGGCAGGCATTTACGATTAGTGCATATAGCATCTGAAGGTACTATTGAAACAACATACAGAGCGAGAACTTATCATTATAATAGGTTTACAAGACAAAGGAAAAAAATTGGTTCAAGAAAAGGCAAGCAAAGAAATTACTACTGTAAAATCTGCAAGGTAAATTTCGATTGTTTAAAAGAAATTTTAGAACACAACAAAGAATTGCATCCAAAAGAAAGAATCATAAATAAGTTACCGTGTCAAATATGCACTACCGAATTAACCAATAAAGTAAATCTAAGACGTCACTATCGCAAGATGCATAAGTTTAACATGTTGCAAGTTTTTAAGCTGGTAGATGAAAATGAGGATTTAAATGATGTGCTACGCCTGGGAACTGAAGATATAGATACAAATGTTGAAAATCTTGACAGTTCACAAGACGATACAAAATCAAACGACAATACAATAACACCAGCAACTAAACCAACAACAATAATAAAATCAGATCCATCGCCGGATGAAGTGTATTTTGAAGCAGAAAAAATGCATAGTTCTACTATACAAGACGAAATAATGGACGCTGTAGATAATATTGAAATACAAGAAAATAAAATCGATTATATGAATGATTTTTTTACAGAACTTTTGAAAAACTAAAAAACTTCTTTTATGTTGAGCAAATAATATCTGGTTCATAAAATCCTTGTTTTTTAATATACATACATATTTCATTAATGCTAAAATGCGTGGATAGATTTTTTAAATTTTTAGATCAATAGTTATATTAGATATATGTATATTTGTTAAATTGATATAGTGTATGTAATTAAAAAGTTTACTTATGTAAATAATTTTCATTTTTTAATAAGAAATAAATATTAAACATTATTCTTTCCTTTACTACAGCTTAATAGGGCGGAGATGATACAATTTGTTAAATATATCTGGAGTTTCTATACAGATGCTTAGATTTGGATGAAATGTCACATCTCAATAACAACAACAGGGGCCTAATTCTGGCGGTCGTGATCGAGTACTTTCTCGATTCGAAAGCAATTTTATTTCAGGCGATACTGAAAGAATCGAAATTATTTTTTTCATTATTGTGAAGCTCAAATTATTGCTTTATAACACTGAAAAAATAATTCCGATTCGTTCAGTATTGACTGAAATAATCAAATATAAGATATTCTGCCACCACGTCTTTCACAAATCCGGCGGCAATCAACCTGTTGTTTTGCATTAACGTTGTGTCAAAAATTCAAGCAAATATTTAATTTTTTTTTTTTCAATTTTAAATTGTGTGTTTTGAAATGTAATAACCAAGGTATATTTACACAAGGTAGACTGATTTGGGAGTGAAGACAATGCTGCTCTATAAAACGAACCGAGTTGTCAAAATTGTCTTCATATAAAACAAAAACAATTTAACGCACACATGTACAAATTTTGGCTCATATACACGAAATTTGACGTTTGGGTTCCAACTAGGGGTAAACAGCTGACAAACATATGGGCCAACGAGTTTACCTTGTGTAAATATACCTTGGTAATAACTTAAAAAAGTTTTAAATTTCATAATTTTAAGCGAAAATTATATAATTTAGTAAAGATTCCCCAGAACTACTGGTGTAGCAAGATAATTTCACCTGGTGTAAATTCACCTTGATTTTTATTTTTCGAATGAATTCTATGAGGTAAATGCCAAGGTATATTTACACAAGGTAGACTCGTTGGCCCAAATGTTTGTCAGTTGGAACCCGAACGACAAATTTCGTGTATATGAGCCAAAATTTGTATATGTGTACGTTAAATTGTTTTTGTTTTATATGAAGACAATTTTGACAACTCGGTTCTTTTTTATAGAGCAACATGTCTTCTCTCCCAAATAAGTCTACCTAAATTCCAATTTCATAATTTTTGCAGACGATACTGAACGAAACGAACTTAAAATGTTGTTAATAGTGTTACATATTTACAGTTTTTATAAAATCTTAGCTTTGATCTACTATAACTAGAAATATGTCAAAATCTACTTATTGCGAAAAATAACTTTTTTATTTTTAAAAACTGTTTCTTGGTCCTGGAAAACAATAAAAATAAAATAAAAACAATGTTTAACAATTTTGTTTAGAACGGCTATTTGTTTATTTTTTGTAAACATACCAACCTAGAAAATTTTCAACTAATCGGTTGTGTTCTAGAATCCGAATTCACTCGAAGGTGAATGGAACTCAACTTAGTTGAGTTGAAATTCAAACAATTGCTAGTGAGGAATTGTTAATATAACAGTTGTAAACCATTATACGAAAAATTTGCAAAATTTTAACTAAACATCCCTGTATCAGGGGTATTCTGGAAATCGAAAACGCAAAACCCAAGAATTTTAAACGTCGTTTTTTAATAAGATTTATGTAATAAAAGAATTTTATGACAAATATTAAACAAATATTTCTCTATTAAACATAACTTTATAAAAAAATTGTTAAATATTTCATTAAAACTGTATTAAAAACAACTTCCAAATTCTTGCGTTTTCGATTTCCATAACACCCCCGTATCAGGGGTGTTGTAAACCGTAAAAGGACCATTAGTTTCCACTAGACACCAAATGATTTTAAGAAAAGATGTTACTTCCAGTCTAGAACTAACATGAAATGCTTAACTTTAACAGTAATATGATGTTACTGTTAAGTATAGACTCATCATGTTAGAGGTTTTCTCATGTTATAACACGGTTGTTAATGAAAATGTTTTAACAACGCTTTTATAACACCGTGTTATAACAGCAAATCATGGGCATGTTCGTAAATACATCACTGCGCTGCATCAGAAAAGCAAACTTTTTTTAATGCCGATAAAAAAAAATATTAATATAATCTGTTTTATTGTGTATTATTTTTGTGTAGTATTTGACAATTTTTTGGTACACATCTACTTCACTGATGTTTATATAAACATTTGAAATCCCTAATGCAGCGCAGTGATGCATTTACGAACATGCCCCATGTTAGTTGTAGACGCGGAGTTATGAAAGAGCTTTCAGGACAGATTGCTTAAAAACGTTCTTAAGTCTGGGTTCACTCTATGAAAGTTTTCTTTCAGAAAGTCTCTTGTTCAACAAGAGGGAACGACAAACATTTTTTTTAATAACAGCTTTTTGCATTCGGTACCAATCGAAATTACAATACAAAAAAAATCAAGCTTTTGGTATCTACATATCGTTACCTAAAACGCAAAAGGCCCTAACTAACAAAAAATAAAAAATCGACTTTTTCATGAAATCTGATGAATTGCATTAACACTAATGTCCACAATAAATTTTGGAGTCTTTCAACCAAAATTAGCGCTTTTATTAACAAAAAACAAACGGCCCTATCTACAAAAGATTATATGGATACACGCTAAAAGACCTTACTAACAGTTTGCATAATATGCAACATCGTCAATTGTCAAAACAACTGGTAGGTTTTACAAGAAAAATAGAAGGAAAATAAATTATAAGCAGTTTTAGGCAATTTATCAATTAACATTTTGAATAATAATTTGCTTCTCCTGTAAAATTTTCAAAATGTTAGATAGGGCGTTTTGCGTTTTAGGTAACGATATGTACATATGTATGTGTATTAATAATTTGTGATTTTAATACCTATGTCAATTTAATGGATTTTTAAAGTAAAATTTAGATGAGTTTTAAGGCTCAGTTAGCTGAGAGTATCATTAACTTAACCGTACCGTAAAAAAGTAAAACGAATATATTTCTTACAGATTGAGACCAAGGCCTATCCAATAGGTCTGCTTACTGTTACAACAATACAAAAAACAACAGGCATTTTGTTTGTGTAAAATTCCTCGCCGTTGTCAAAATCTTACTACACATAGGCAAAACATAGGGAAAAATGTGTTTTGTGGGCATGTTACCATTTACAAAACTTTGGACAATGTTATTACAATTTAAAATTAAAAATTTTAAATACTTTAAAAACAATAAAAACAGTGCAATAAAAAACCAATTTACTCCGTTTTTAACGCGTCAAAAAGAAGTGTACAGTTTTAAAATACTAAGAAAAGTGAAGTGGGTTTTACTTTGTTTGATTTCTTTTTGCTTTTAGGACGGCTTCTAGTCTCTTTGGCATCGATTTCACCCATTTAAAAGTTAGCGCAGTAGACAATTGTGGCTACTCTTCTTGCAGAAGTTTCTTCAAAGAGTGCATGCTGCTTATGTTTTTTTTTTAAGTTGTCTGTCCAAATGTTCCCAAATGCTTAGTAGAGTTGATATCGAGTTACTATTGGGCTGATCCATCTGTTTTAGGACGTATTACAAAAGCCAACCATATCACGCTTCACTATAGATACTGTATTTTTTCCGTTGAATTTCTTATTTCTCCCTTTTATCACGTTTTTTTTGTCCAACTTGCTTTCGTCATTTTTTGGAGCAACGTATTTTTCACAGATGACAGCAAGCTTGAAGTCTGATCCAATTTGACAAAGTAGAAATTTTACTTTTTTTTTACAACTTACAACATTTTTTACATTGGAAAACAAGCTGTACACTTTATTTTGACGCTCACAGTATAAGGAAAATGTAAACAACTTTTGATATCGTTGAGGAAAAAACCAAGGTATATTTACACAAGGTAAGCTCGTTGGCCCATATGTTTGTCAGCTGTTTACCCCTTGTTGGAACCACAACGTCAAATTGCGTGTTTATGAGCCAAAATTTGTACATGTGTGCGTTAAATTGTTTTTGTTTTATATGAAGACAATTTTGACAAAATGGTTCCTTTTATAGAGCAGCATGTCTACACTCCCAAATGAGTCTACCTTGTGTAAATATACCTTGGAAAAAACCAAATAAACATCTGATCTTTTTTATATCCTTTTGCATTTTATATTAATGAACGTATTTCTTATTTGCTGCAATAACGTCAAAAGTCAAAAATAGCATTTTGGCTTAATATCACTAATGCATAGTCTGGTTTTTATAATTGGTAATTTTTAATATTAAGATATTGTAAACGCAACTTTTGAGAGAAAAATAAAACAAACATTTTCCATTACATTGTGTCTAAATTTAAGACTTTAAAGTCGTTTTCTGTAAAACTTTTATTTTTGAGTTATGATGATGTTGCATCAAATAAACGATATGTATTTACTTTGCTTAAAAGCTTAAAGCCCAACTATAATTTGCATAAGTTGGCTTAAGCGGCAGTTTCATATATTGGAAATGAAATTGTCAAATACGAAATAAACTTAAGAATAACTTTTTAAAGAAATAATTGTATTAACTTTTTAAATAATAAATCAATTTTAATATAAATATTATTTATGTATACATGTTTAACTTGGAAAAAGAAGTTACTTTAATTTAATTTTTTAATTATTCTGTTTTCTGTTACATTCATTACAAACTGAATTTTTGTGATATTTTTTTTTTTATCTTAATAAAAATTATTTTGTTTTAATAAAAAAGTATTTATTGTTTATTTTCGGAAAGTACAATAATAAGTATACATATTTAATTTGGAAAAACAGGTAAGAAAGTATAGTCGGTCAAGCCCGACCAAATATTATCCTACACCACAGTATTAAAAATATTCAAGACAGTACCCTATATGGGATGCATGGATTCAATTAACATTCATACATATGTATATAATATAACATTCCAAAGAATATAGACAGGAAAGAGAGAGATTTAGCGAATTATAATCAATTATTATCACAGTGTTTTTTTATTTCTGCTGTTTTAGAACTTTTTGTTTACAATGTTTTAGAACTTTAAAAAATAAATATCAGAAAGTAAGTCCCAGTCCATATTATGAAGCATTTGCTGCGAAACATTTGTGTTTGATGGTGAAAGGTGAAAGACGAATGGAAATGTGTACTTTGTTTCATGTAGAAGCAGTTTTTGTTAGTTTGTATAGAAAGAAAGAGAATAGAAATGCCTGAATGCTCTAAAACAAAAGTTATATTGTATGGACACGAATGCAGTTTCAAAAGAGAATTGAAGAAAGTTTCTGCAGCAAATGTTTCGTAATATGGATGAGGACTAACTGCAACTACAGTAATTTTAACTAAGCTTCGTACAGACGGTGGTCAGATCTTACAATGTTGTCATTAAAATTGACTAAAAATGTCTTGCGACTATGTGAACTTGTACGCTATTTCATTTGGCAGATGTGTTAAATTAATGCATCTGGCAATGGCACCATTGTCAGAATAATGACAACATTGTAAGATCTGACCATCGTCTGTACGAAGCTTTATAACTTAAAATTGTTTAAATTTTAAAATACCAATTGTATTCAATTATTTTAGGAATGGTAACATTTTTTTTAGATATTTTTTACAACCATGAATAAAATCTTAGTACTGAATTTTGCAACCAATTATTAGTCACAGTGAAAAAAATGGCCAATACGGGAGTATTACCATTTGTACGCGGAATAGATTTTACGAAAAATGACTTCAGTGTAAGTAAAATAATTAACAAAAACCTTAACATATTAGAAATGAATGCCCAAGGAATACAACAAAAATGGAATTTAATTTAAGAGTGTTCAAATAGCCTTTAAAAAAGCGATTGAAAATGCAGATGAAATTGAGCTGTGTTGGTGTTAGTGAGAAAAAAAATTGTGTCAAATTAGAATTTCTCGGCTGTCAAAGTAAAACCACAACATTTCTGCCACAGCGCTGCTCATTGTTTTGTTTACAAACAAACATTTTTTTCCATACATAAATGTTTTTATATTAATTTTGTTTAATTAAGCTTCGTTCACAATGGCAGCATCATTTTACTTGGTATTTACAATAAAGCAACTATTTCGCAATCACACACATTTTGAATTTAGAAAACTTTGCACCCAACATTAATCAGGCCAGTTATGAATAAAAATTCCCCCGGTTTTTTCTCACGTCTCCTATTTTTCCTATGTAAATTGTAAAAATAGGAAAAGGAAAGAAACTCGCAGGGAATTTGTATTTATAATTGGGCTGATTAGGTATGTATATATTATTATTTTTTAAGTCATATTGTTAAAATTAAAAGTGGGAATTATTTCTTTTTCATAAATTATTTTAATTACCTATATTAATTTTTTTTCGAATGTGCTTCTATGAGCCAAAGGAGCAAGTCTAGTTTAACAACGCAGCTTCAAATAAAAAAAGTACATAGGGTAATAGAAAATTGAAAAATAAGAAAAAAAAAAAATTTAATGGCAAAATTCTCGGAAATGCATAGCTTCCGTGTTATGGACCTCTGAAGTTTTCATGTGAATTTGCGATTTCCCACTACAATCCTCATAGCCGGCCTTTGGCATCTTCGCATAGCCAACCTTCGGCGGTGCGCAGGGATTTTCTTCTCTATGGTATAACAAACACCGGCTTCGCTAAATAAAGCTTCTCCTCATAGCCGGCCTTTGTTCGTGCGCAAAGATTTTCTCCTCTATGGTATAACACCGGCTTCGCTAAATAAAACTTCTTCGCATAGCCGGCCTTCCACCGTGCGCAAGGGTTTTCTTCTCTATGGTATAACGAGCGGAGAAGCTTTATCTAGCAATGAATTAATTAAATTTGTATTGCCTAGTGCACTTCCGTAACATTTTGATATAAAATGTTTTACAAACTGTATTAGGAGCTAAATAGTAAGAAGTTCTAAATAAATTGCATTTTCAGAAAGATCTGCTTAAAAGCTTTTAAATGATACCATATGGCCATATACGTTAAGAAATGTACTCAGAAGTCGCAAATTCATATGAAAATTTCAGAGGTCCATAAGTACTTTTTTTATTTATTGGTAAACTAGACTTAAGCCGAGCCAAATTTCAATCTATAAATCATTTTGCAATAGTCTTATTCCACTTTAATTCACTTATGTACATTTGGCTTAAGCCTACCTTTAGTTAATATTGAAGTTATAGATATATACATACTTTCACTAAGGAATGGCTCTATACCCTACAAGAATATATTGTATCTTCATGTTACATGTTTTTACTTAAGCTATCCTTAAATAAAATAATTATAAACGTCATTCCATACGAATTGTGTCTGAAGTAGAAGTAGACTCAACTTTTTAAAAAACTAAGTAAAATTTTTGTTTGAAGAATCTCTATATATAAATCGGCTAAGGCAAAACAATTAAGAACACTTTTCTCCTCTGTTTGCCTAGCGACTGGAATAAAAAATACACCATTTAAAAGGTATTTACTGGCAGAAGTGCACAATACATATTTTATTAAAATCTGTTCAATATTTTCCCAGCTAGCATTTTGTATCATAATCTAATCATTTAGGAATCAGCTTAAGGGGCAAAATACCCGTATATGAGCTCATTTTTCAATCATAAATGATACTCTCGTTGTGAGAAAATGGTACCCTACCAAAGAATCACCTGAAAGAATCATTTGTGATACAATTGTGATATTATACGAGAAAATATAAACAGGAACATATTGGTGTCATTGGTTGCATTGGATTTAACTAAGGCCTTTAATTCGATTAATCATAACGTTATGTTGTCCAAATTGAAAGATCTTTTTGGATTTTCATTGTCTGCGTGTAAGATGATTTGCTCATATTTGTCTGAGAGGTGTCAATTTGTTGATGTGAATGGTAAATATTCGGGGGTACTTCCCCTTCACTCAGGAGTACCTCAAGGCTCTGTCTTAGGACCACTTCTTTTTATATTATACGTTAATGATCTTTCCGAATATATTGATGATAATATATGCTGTTCTTTTCTTTTTGCTGATGACGTATTTCTACTTTTTGGTGCTGATCGTGATAATACTGATGTTCTTGAGTCCAATATCAACTATAGCCTTGAACGATTTTCACGATGGGCGTCTAGTAACTCCTTAATTATCAATACTTTTAAGACTAAGGCGATCCTCTTTGGGGTAACTCGTCATCATTTTGTTGACCTAAATATTTTTATTGGTGGAGATAGGCTAACCTTTGTTGACCGGATGCGATGTTTAGGTATTTACATTGACGATCGTCTTATTTTTGATAAGCATGTTGACGTGATTTGTTGTAGGGTCTCTGCAATTTTGAGAAGAATTTACTCGAACAATATTTATTTACCATTTCACATAAAGTATAAATTGGCTTATGGACTATTAATGCCGCATATTTTTTATGGGCTTGAAGTTGTATCTGGCTCTCTGGCTCTCGTTACAGCTAGATTAAATCGTATTGTGAATACTATTGTGCGATATACGTATGGGGTTCGACGCCGAGCGCATATTTCTGGATATGTCAAACATTTTCTTGGTTGTACTTTTAAAAGATTTATATCCTATCGTAACTTGCTACTATTTTTTAGAGTTTTGAAAACTGGACAACCTTCTCAACTTTGTTCCAAGTTTTTCTTCACACATTCAACTAGGAACCCACAACTTATTATACCTAGAATTCGCTGTAGTTGTTTTGAACGGTCGTTTATAGTCAGAGTAGCTCGATGTTGGAATTATTTACCAGTGGACCTTCGTATATTCTCTCATTCAAATAACGCATTCCGATTAAAAATTATGGTATACTTTTCTGTTCAGGATTAAGAACTCTTTTGTTTGTTTTTCCCTTTTTTGCCTAATCTTATGTTTAATGAGTTTTATGGCTTTATTTCAGACAGAATGTTCTGTAATGGTATATCTACTTGACTTATTTATTTTTTTAATCTTTTTCATTTGGGCTACTACTTTGGGACCTGTTAATTGATAAATTAGTATTTTTTAAAAAAATTTTTTTAATCTTTGGCTGGGGAGCCATTTGTATTTGTATTTTTATAATTATGTGTATATACTTGAATAAATGAATTTTTGATTATTTATTGTATCCTTTAATAATACTCAGGATTTTGCTTTTGTAATATATTTTTATTGGCCTTGATGGGCTTTTGTACTTATATTAAATAAATAAATAAAATAAATAAATAAATTTTCTGATTCCATTTTGATCATTAGTTTTTCTAGTCATTATTGAATCGTTTTTGTCTCATTTTTTAATCATAAATTATATAGTTTTTGGTTATTAGCATTTTATATAATTTTTTAATTGTCATGTTTTTAAATTTTTCTCCAAAAAAATCAGAACCATTATTGCTTTTGAAGCAAACAAGAGTAATTGGTTTTTCGCAAAGAAGAGAACAAACAATTTGCACTAACATTTATGTTCATAAATTGTCCAAAATTTATGTGCTTCTTTTCAAGCCAAGCTTTTTATTTCTTTGGCTGACATGAAAGTTTCTATTTTTATTTTTTCCATTTGGCAAAAACAAAAATTCAAAATCATTATTTAAACATATAAATGAATTATATATGAATCCTTTTTCAATCACTCAAGTGATAAATCAGTTTTTAATCATCAAAACTGATCTGAAAAGAATCATTTGGGTGATTTTTACAAAAAAATAATCACCCAAATGCTAGCTGGGAATTCAGAGTTATAACCCAGTGTGCCAAACGGATCCGTTTCGGATCCGTAACGGATCCGCATCTTTGTATTTTCTATCCGTAACGGAATCCGTTACTGATCCGTTACGGATCCGCAAGCGAGAGAAATTCCTCTCGAAAAAACGGATTTTATGTCCGTTTTTTGGATACGTTACGGACTCGTTACGGACATCATATTGGGATCCGTTATGGACCCGTTTGTTTTCATAAAACGGATCCGTAGCGGAAGCCGTTACGGATCAGTTTTGGATCCGCAAGCGGGAGAAATTCTTTAAAAAAAACGGATCCAAAAACGGATTTTAGGTCCGTTTTTTGGACCCGTTACGGACTCGTTACGGACATCATAAGAGGATCCGTTGCGGACCCGTGTATTTTAATAAAACGGAATCCACTGCGTGTTTTGAATAAAAAAGATTTAATATTGTGATGAATTTTTTGTTTTAATTTTTTTTTATTATTATTATTAAATACACAGTCATTTGATAGTAAAGTAAAAACAATTCAGTCAGTTCATTTAAAATTAACATATAAAAGTAAAATACATTAAAAACATAAAAAACAATTCATAGAATATTAAAAAAAGTTTGTTTACAAAAAAATAAATTAATGGCCTAACCCACGATTTTGAAAGAAAACATAAGCGCACCAAAGCCTGTCACCACTTTGTATTTTTCAATTTACAAAATCAATTACAAAGTGAGTGACTGGGTTTCATTCGCTTATGTCCTTCATTCGACATCGTGGGTAAGGCTGATAATTTATTTTTGTTGTTTTTGAACTCGGTCATGTGCGTAGTGGAAGAACTTTTTTCCAACTTCCTCCACTACCGAAATTGGTTCGTTCACAAACTTCCTTTGGAATGCACCTGAATCAAACAAAAATATTTTTTATATTTTAAACTATTTAAAAACTTATGACCTACCAGAACTGTAAAGGAATCATTAATTTTTAGATTAATTAGCATGAATGATTATGCATTGAATTGGGTAAATTTTTAAATTATTTTCACCAAAATAAAAAATTTAATGAAATTCGAATTAATTCAAATGAATTAGAAAATAGTTGCAATTAATTTTGGACAATTCATTTGAATTGCAATTTGTTTTGCCAAACTTATTTGAATTGGAAATGAATTGCAATTCAATTTTTTTCAAATTTATTTGAATCGATAGAAATTGCATTAAATTCTTTATTTTGGTGAAAAGAATTAAAAAAAAATTAAGGTTATTCGTATTGAATTCAATTAAAACAGAATGATTCCTTTACAGCTCAGACACCGACCTCGAATAGCATCAATTACAACAACATTTTTGGCCGCTTTCTTGTTCTTGGTCCCCATCCAGGTCAGTTTTTGTGCTAACTCGTCCTGGAATATGGAATGGAGAGCCTTTCTTAAAAACCCTTCGGAGCTTTTAGCAGTCGTACTCATTTTAAAAGATACCTACATAAAAAATAGGTAAAGTTAAGCGTATGTGCAAATTTATGAGTACTAGGGCGACAGTTAAAAATCGATTTTGAACTTTTGGAACGCTAACTGCACAAAATGATAAGTTTGCAGATTTTACGGTAGTCACAGTTTGAGCACGATTCGAGTATGTAGGGCTTTGAACCCCTCAGCAGCACGGGGTAACATACACGAATCGTGCTCAAACTGTGACTACCGTCAAATCTGCAAACTTATCATTTTGTGCAGTTAGCGTTAACAAAAAATTTAAAAGCGATTTTTAACCGTCGCCCTAGTACTCATAAATTTGCACATAAGCTTAACTTTACCTATTTTTTATCTACACTGATTCCTTTTCTAAGTTTTTTACGGATCCGAAACGGGTCAGAAACGGACTGATCGCGTTTACACTGATTCCGAAACGGGTCAGAAACGGATCAGTCAAATCGCGATTACACTGATTCCGTTTCTAACTTTTTTACGGATCCGGAACGGGTCCGTAACGAATCCGCATCCGTTTTAGTGCACATTGGGAACCGTTTAAATTTGAAAATAACACATATGCAAAACACATAAATAAATATTTGTTTTTTTTTTCAATTATCAAATAATAAAAAAAATTGGGTTGTCGATTATCCAACACTTTCAAGAAACCGGTTTTCGAATATTTCGACTATATAAATCTTATATATAAATCGGCACAGGCAAACCAGTTAAGAACGATATCTTTCTTTGTTTGCCAACCAATCACGTGAAACATAACATATGAACCGGATCGTTGGTCCGTCACCAAATCGATACACTTAGACGTAAAAAATTAATATACTATATTTTCTTCATATTAAAAAAATGTATGGCCGAATTTCGACCATTAAGTAAACACTTGTTAAGATAAATATGTATATAAATATTTTGGGAAGAAATAACATAGAAGAAAAAACAAAATTGTTAGTGACATCTTGAACGAAGCTTTTAGCTTGAGGTCTCTTTTCTTTTTTTTATAAGATTATTTAAATGACATATTTACTGCCTGTTTTTAGAAAATTAAAACAAGTGAGTGAATGAGAGAAACTATATTAAAAACAAAAACAAATTTTCGTTTTTTATTGTTGTTTTCAATATACAATAGGTAGTTAATCCAATAGTTCGTCAATCGTTTATGTGACTTCTTCAGGGGAATAACGATATACGATATAAATAAATTTTCATATTACTTCGAATGTGTATTTTAAGTCAAGTTACAAATTATAAAGTTTTTATACTTTAAATGTCTTATTCCTTCAATATTTTCCAGGAATGTTTTCTTTGCACAATCAAAATTTTTGTTTGTGTATTTCAGTTATGAGGCTTCTTTAGCTATCCTTTGACTAGAAATGAAGTAAATTGTACAGAAAATTTATACAACTATTAGATACCAGCAGAATGTCTGTTACTCACGATGAGAAATACATAAATTCTATTTTATTTATTATTTAAAAAAGTTGTAAAATTGTTAATTTTGTTATTTTGCCTTAAATAAGTCACAAAGAAGTGACGAAATATTGGATAAATTAAATTTTAAAAAGGAAAGAGACCTCAAGCTTAATTAAAAAATTAATTTAAATTTGTAAAGGTCGAATAAGAGACAATCTATATTTATTTTTTTATGTATTTAGTTTTTATTTGTTCGTTTTTTAGGATAAAAACTTTCCCTCAGCGGTGAAATTAATGACACGTGTGCAATGGCTGAATTTGGATAAAACAAATTTAAAGGAAATTCCCGAGGAAATGGGAAATCTATTAAAACTTGAACATTTAAGTTTAAAGCACAATCAATTGGAAAAGCTATTTGGCGAGTTGACCGAACTAACATGTTTGCGTACATTAAATTTAAGAAAAAATCATATCAAAAGTAGTGGAATACCACCCGAATTATTTCACTTGGATGAGTTAACCACACTAGATCTTTCGCACAATAAATTAAAAGAAGTGCCCGAAGGTTTAGAGAAAGCAAAAAGTTTGTTGGTGTTAAATTTAAGCCATAACAATATTGAAACAATTCCAACGGCCTTATTTATACATTTAACGGATTTGCTATTTTTGGATTTATCCCATAATAAACTGGAGACATTGCCACCACAGACAAGACGTTTGGCTAATCTACAAACCCTAATTTTGGCGGACAACCCATTGGAGTTATTTCAATTGCGTCAATTGCCTTCTTTGCAAAATCTAGAAGTTTTGAATATGCGCAATACACAGCGAACTCTGTTAAATTTCCCTACCACCCTTGATAGTTTATCTAATTTGGCTGAATTAGATTTATCCCAAAATAATCTGCCCAAAATTCCAGATTGTGTTTATAATTTGCCAAATTTGAAAAGATTGAATCTCAGCAATAATGCTATAACAGAACTCAGTTCCAGTGTAGAATTCTGGCAACGTTTGGAGGTTCTTAATTTATCGCGCAACGAATTGAGTGTGTTGCCTGCAGCTCTTTGCAAAATAGTGCAATTAAGAAGGTTGTACCTGAACGACAATCGTTTGGATTTTGAGGGCATACCATCGGGAATTGGCAAGTTGTGTTGCTTGGAGGTTTTTTCGGCATCTAACAATTTATTGGAAATGATTCCCGAAGGACTCTGTCGTTGTGGTGCGTTGAAAAGACTTAATCTATCATCGAATCGATTAATTACCTTGCCGGATGCCATACATCTTTTGGATGGCCTAGATCAGTTGGATTTGCGGAATAATCCTGATTTAATAATGCCCCCGAAACCAACTGAAGCCACCAAGGGCTCAGGCATTGAATTCTATAATATAGATTTCTCCTTGCAAACACAACTTCGCCTGGCTGGTGCAGCGGTTCCACCTTCTGTACCGGTCACATCTACGCCTAAGGATTCCACTGCCCGCAAGATTCGACTACGACGTGGTCCTCGCAATGATTCTGCGCAAGATTCGGCAAAAATACTTAAAGGAATGAAGGATGTAGCCAAGGACAAAGATGAAGCTGAAGCCAATAATTCTTGGTGCAACGATTCAGATGAAACACGTCCCGAGTCGCTTAAGCCCAAGCGCTGGGACGAGTCTTTAGAAAAACCGCACCTAGACTATTCCAAATTCTTTGAAAAGGAAGATGGCCAGTTGCCTGGTCTAACAATTTGGGAAATTGAAAACTTTCTTCCTAACAAGATTGAAGAAGTTGCCCATGGAAAATTCTATGAGGGCGATTGTTATATCGTGCTCAAAACTTGTTTCGATGATATGGATCAACTAAATTGGGAAATCTATTTTTGGATTGGTAATCAGTCAACCTTGGATAAAAGAGCTTGTGCAGCAATACATGCAGTAAATTTAAGAAACTTTTTGGGTGCTCGTTGTCGAACGATTCGTGAGGAGCAGAGTAAGTATACATATCGCACTTGACTAGTAAGAGCGTATTAACTCAAATTTTTAAATTTTAAAAAGAACAAGATGTAATAATTTAAATACATTTTTAGAAGACCATACAAATTATAGCAAATTATATCATGTTAAACCCAAAGCTTGTTCTTTAAGATAACAACACAAAATTGAATATGGGTAATTTCATATCAAATCGACCAAGACACGACCTCTTTCGATTTTAATGAAATTTGGTTTTTTTATCCTATTTGGAACATATATGAACAAAAAAAATGAATTTTTTTTTAAAGTTATGTCATATTCAAAATGTCATAATTTCGCCGAATTCGCCAAATGTGTTGAGTTTATTTCTTCAATATCTCGAAAACTACTTTACATACGAAGATGATTTTTATGTAATTTTAAAGAGAATACTTGGGGCTACCAACCATATATTGTAATAACTGCAAAATATTAAATTTTAAAAACGGACTAAGTCAAAAACTTATTTTTTTATTTGGCTGATTTTTTTTATATAATACCTCAAACCGGCCTTTAAAAATCCTGAAACTTTGAAGGGGGTGTTTTTTTCTTTCGCAACCTTTAAAAAATAATCCTGAAAAAGAATTTTAATATTGTTATTATGAGCAATAAGTACACTGTGTTAGTTGCAAAAAGAAAGACTATCCTCCATTTTCGAAATAACGGTATATCTCGAAAACAAGACCTAACATAAAAAAACGGTTAGCACCACAACTGGATTTAGCGTGCCCAAATTAGGTTAAAACGCTAACTTTCCGGTATATATATTTTTTTTTTGCACAGTGTACTTATTGCCCGAAATTACAATATTAAAATAATAAAAGGATAAAAGGAACCTTCCCACCAAATTTCATTAAAATCGAAAAAGGTCGTGTCGCACTCTTTGTCGATTTGACATGGAATTACCCATATGTAATATGACTCTTATATATTATTTCATTTGTAAATATTGCTATCAGACATATAAGTGCTTATATCTGGAATTAAAAAAAAATTAACATTTCGTCAGCTCAGAATTGGTTTGGCGCATATCATGGTTAAATTAGACATTGTTTTAGATAACTTTGTAAAATAAAGTTTAGTTATTACGCTTAGAGTTATCAAAAAACATTTTTTCGCCCCCTGTAAAATTATGATTTTGATGAGATAGCACTGTTTGAATATAAGTTCACGATATATTCAAAATTTTGAAATTTTTACTCATAACCAAAAGAACCTAAATAACTAAGGCATCTTAGAAAAGATCTTACTTCCATTTATTGGAAAAATAGGCTGAGTTGAAAAACCTCATAATACTTTGCAGTTAAGAGTAAACGATTATAAGTAAAAGTCAACCACATCAATAACTTTTTTGGTGCACCTTGGACAGATAACATTATAAAATTCTACACGGTTGCATTTAAGAATTCGAGAATTTTGTGTATGTGAACTGGTTTGGTTGGGTTTGTGGATTTGTTTACCACAAAACAATAGCTATATTGGAATATGAATAACTTCGTTGTACCGATGCATAACTTTTTTACCAAAAACTACAACTTTAAATCATTTACCCGCCGACGCTTAAAGATTGTTGTTATTTGTTCTGCTATTTTAACGGCAATTAGTCCTCTAGATTCTAAAATTAAAATTTTAATTTGTCCCTCTTTGGAAGTGTGGAGTTTTTTTTTAATAAAATTGTTTAATTTTTATGACAATTAATTAAAATTGCAATAAGTTTACTTTTTAAAATTGAACGCTTATTTAATTCATAAAAACTGTTTATTTATTATATGGCAAATATGTTTATGTATAAAAAGCAGGGCTGTGAAGTCGGCCGAAAAAAGGACTAACTCCGACTCCAAACGCTGCAATTTTTTAAGTGCGACTCACGACTCCGACTCCTACTATAATCTTGATGCTAAATGTATATGAGACTCAGTGATGTTCATTTTTATTTTTTCATTACCGTACGGCCTTCCAAAAATTACCGTTTTTGAGAAGAAATTACCGTACGCAAACATTAATGTGCTGTTTCCAAATGACAAGCGATTGATTATGTAGTAAAAATTGCATGAAAAGCACTCAGTTCATCGCCTGTCATTTGGAAACAGCACATAAAAAATATGATTTTTTTGTTTAAAATACATTTTTAAGCAAAATTATTGTATTCTTATGAATATGGCAGTAAAATAATTTTGAAAAAAATAGGTACATATACATATGTATATTCATTCAACTCAAAATATTTTTATTTAATACGCTTAGCGTGCATATGTATATGATAAACATTAAAAAAAACGATGTTTTGTTTAATTCATTTAATTATATAATTAAAAAAAGTTATGTACTATTAATAATTAGTATTGTGGTTATTTTTGTTGAACTATTTATAGTTTTTAATCCAAATTTTTAATAATTTTAATTAGGCTTAAGTTCATTAACAAAGTTATTTACGGGAATACAAAATTTATCATTAATACGATTTCTGTATGACGTGCTAAATTCCCAATTTTTCATATTTGATAAATACACTGAAATTTATTGTTGAGGGAAAGCTAGCTTCTATGCGCATTTCACTGGTTGCTTAGGCCAGCTCATCAGGAAACCTTTTCCTAAGATTTTAGAAAAGCTAAAAATATTATACGAATAAAACCCCAAAGCGAATAAGAATTTTAAACACTCAAAGTCTTACTCGTAAGTAACAATATCAAAGCTTAAACAAAACACCAACAATAAACAGTGAGTTTATCTTTTCTTACATCCCCCTACAATTGGTTGGGTTCTTTCCGACTCGAATTGTAGTTGTAAGTGGGTAAAAAGAAAAAACAAAATTAAAAAACAAATTGTTTCATTCTATTGTTTTCGTAAGAAAACAACAAAAAAAAAAAACAATTTGCCAATTCAGTCTTCTGCACGGGCACATGCGAGTATATTATCAAAGTTATTTACGGGAATACAAAATTTATCATTAATACGATTTCTGTATGACGTGCTAAATTCCCAATTTTTCATATTTGATAAATACACTGAAATTTATTGTTGAGGGAAAGCTAGCTTCTATGCGCATTTCACTGGTTGCTTAGGCCAGCTCATCAGAAAACCTTTTCCTAAGATTTTAGAAAAGCTAAAAATATTATACGAATAAAACCCCAAAGCGAATAAGAATTTTAAACACTCAAAGTCTTACTCGTAAGTAACAATATCAAAGCTTAAACAAAACACCAACAATAAACAGTGAGTTTATCTTTTCTTACATCCCCCTACAATTGGTTGGGTTCTTTCCGACTCGAATTGTAGTTGTAAGTGGGTAAAAAGAAAAAACAAAATTAAAAAACAAATTGTTTCATTCTATTGTTTTCGTAAGAAAACAACAAAAAAAAAAAACAATTTGCCAATTCAGTCTTCTGCACGGGCACATGCGAGTATATTATCAAAGTTATTTACGGGAATACAAAATTTATCATTAATACGATTTCTGTATGACGTGCTAAATTCCCAATTTTTCATATTTGATAAATACACTGAAATTTATTGTTGAGGGAAAGCTAGCTTCTATGCGCATTTCACTGGTTGCTTAGGCCAGCTCATCAGAAAACCTTTTCCTAAGATTTTAGAAAAGCTAAAAATATTATACGAATAAAACCCCAAAGCGAATAAGAATTTTAAACACTCAAAGTCTTACTCGTAAGTAACAATATCAAAGCTTAAACAAAACACCAACAATAAACAGTGAGTTTATCTTTTCTTACATCCCCCTACAATTGGTTGGGTTCTTTCCGACTCGAATTGTAGTTGTAAGTGGGTAAAAAGAAAAAACAAAATTAAAAAACAAATTGTTTCATTCTATTGTTTTCGTAAGAAAACAACAAAAAAAAAAAACAATTTGCCAATTCAGTCTTCTGCACGGGCACATGCGAGTATATTATCAAAGTTATTTACGGGAATACAAAATTTATCATTAATACGATTTCTGTATGACGTGCTAAATTCCCAATTTTTCATATTTGATAAATACACTGAAATTTATTGTTGAGGGAAAGCTAGCTTCTATGCGCATTTCACTGGTTGCTTAGGCCAGCTCATCAGGAAACCTTTTCCTAAGATTTTAGAAAAGCTAAAAATATTATACGAATAAAACCCCAAAGCGAATAAGAATTTTAAACACTCAAAGTCTTACTCGTAAGTAACAATATCAAAGCTTAAACAAAACACCAACAATAAACAGTGAGTTTATCTTTTCTTACATCCCCCTACAATTGGTTGGGTTCTTTCCGACTCGAATTGTAGTTGTAAGTGGGTAAAAAGAAAAAACAAAATTAAAAAACAAATTGTTTCATTCTATTGTTTTCGTAAGAAAACAACAAAAAAAAAAAAAACAATTTGCCAATTCAGTCTTCTGCACGGGCACATGCGAGTATATTATCAAAGTTATTTACGGGAATACAAAATTTATCATTAATACGATTTCTGTATGACGTGCTAAATTCCCAATTTTTCATATTTGATAAATACACTGAAATTTATTGTTGAGGGAAAGCTAGCTTCTATGCGCATTTCACTGGTTGCTTAGGCCAGCTCATCAGAAAACCTTTTCCTAAGATTTTAGAAAAGCTAAAAATATTATACGAATAAAACCCCAAAGCGAATAAGAATTTTAAACACTCAAAGTCTTACTCGTAAGTAACAATATCAAAGCTTAAACAAAACACCAACAATAAACAGTGAGTTTATCTTTTCTTACATCCCCCTACAATTGGTTGGGTTCTTTCCGACTCGAATTGTAGTTGTAAGTGGGTAAAAAGAAAAAACAAAATTAAAAAACAAATTGTTTCATTCTATTGTTTTCGTAAGAAAACAACAAAAAAAAAAAACAATTTGCCAATTCAGTCTTCTGCACGGGCACATGCGAGTATATTATCAAAGTTATTTACGGGAATACAAAATTTATCATTAATACGATTTCTGTATGACGTGCTAAATTCCCAATTTTTCATATTTGATAAATACACTGAAATTTATTGTTGAGGGAAAGCTAGCTTCTATGCGCATTTCACTGGTTGCTTAGGCCAGCTCATCAGAAAACCTTTTCCTAAGATTTTAGAAAAGCTAAAAATATTATACGAATAAAACCCCAAAGCGAATAAGAATTTTAAACACTCAAAGTCTTACTCGTAAGTAACAATATCAAAGCTTAAACAAAACACCAACAATAAACAGTGAGTTTATCTTTTCTTACATCCCCCTACAATTGGTTGGGTTCTTTCCGACTCGAATTGTAGTTGTAAGTGGGTAAAAAGAAAAAACAAAATTAAAAAACAAATTGTTTCATTCTATTGTTTTCGTAAGAAAACAACAAAAAAAAAAAAAACAATTTGCCAATTCAGTCTTCTGCACGGGCACATGCGAGTATATTATCAAAGTTATTTACGGGAATACAAAATTTATCATTAATACGATTTCTGTATGACGTGCTAAATTCCCCATTTTTCATATTTGATAAATACACTGAAATTTATTGTTGAGGGAAAGCTAGCTTCTATGCGCATTTCACTGGTTGCTTAGGCCAGCTCATCAGGAAACCTTTTCCTAAGATTTTAGAAAAGCTAAAAATATTATACGAATAAAACCCCAAAGCGAATAAGAATTTTAAACACTCAAAGTCTTACTCGTAAGTAACAATATCAAAGCTTAAACAAAACACCAACAATAAACAGTGAGTTTATCTTTTCTTACATCCCCCTACAATTGGTTGGGTTCTTTCCGACTCGAATTGTAGTTGTAAGTGGGTAAAAAGAAAAAACAAAATTAAAAAACAAATTGTTTCATTCTATTGTTTTCGTAAGAAAACAACAAAAAAAAAAAACAATTTGCCAATTCAGTCTTCTGCACGGGCACATGCGAGTATATTATCAAAGTTATTTACGGGAATACAAAATTTATCATTAATACGATTTCTGTATGACTAAATTCCCAATTTTTCATATTTGATAAATACACTGAAATTTATTGTTGAGGGAAAGCTAGCTTCTATGCGCATTTCACTGGTTGCTTAGGCCAGCTCATCAGGAAACCTTTTCCTAAGATTTTAGAAAAGCTAAAAATATTATACGAATAAAACCCCAAAGCGAATAAGAATTTTAAACACTCAAAGTCTTACTCGTAAGTAACAATATCTAAGCTTAAACAAAACACCAACAATAAACAGTGAGTTTATCTTTTCTTACATCCCCCTACAATTGGTTGGGTTCTTTCCGACTCGAATTGTAGTTGTAAGTGGGTAAAAAGAAAAAACAAAATTAAAAAACAAATTGTTTCATTCTATTGTTTTCGTAAGAAAACAACAAAAAAAAAAAAAACAATTGGCCAATTCAGTCTTCTGCACGGGCACATGCGAGTATATTATCAAAGTTATTTACGGGAATACAAAATTTATCATTAATACGATTTCTGTATGACGTGCTAAATTCCCCATTTTTCATATTTGATAAATACACTGAAATTTATTGTTGAGGGAAAGCTAGCTTCTATGCGCATTTCACTGGTTGCTTAGGCCAGCTCATCAGGAAACCTTTTCCTAGGATTTTAGAAAAGCTAAAAATATTATACGAATAAAACCCCAAAGCGAATAAGAATTTTAAACACTCAAAGTCTTACTCGTAAGTAACAATATCAAAGCTTAAACAAAACACCAACAATAAACAGTGAGTTTATCTTTTCTTACATCCCCCTACAATTGGTTGGGTTCTTTCCGACTCGAATTGTAGTTGTAAGTGGGTAAAAAGAAAAAACAAAATTAAAAAACAAATTGTTTCATTCTATTGTTTTCGTAAGAAAACAACAAAAAAAAAAAAAAACAATTTGCCAATTCAGTCTTCTGCACGGGCACATGCGAGTATATTATCAAAGTTATTTACGGGAATACAAAATTTATCATTAATACGATTTCTGTATGACGTGCTAAATTCCCCATTTTTCATATTTGATAAATACACTGAAATTTATTGTTGAGGGAAAGCTAGCTTCTATGCGCATTTCACTGGTTGCTTAGGCCAGCTCATCAGGAAACCTTTTCCTAAGATTTTAGAAAAGCTAAAAATATTATACGAATAAAACCCCAAAGCGAATAAGAATTTTAAACACTCAAAGTCTTACTCGTAAGTAACAATATCAAAGCTTAAACAAAACACCAACAATAAACAGTGAGTTTATCTTTTCTTACATCCCCCTACAATTGGTTGGGTTCTTTCCGACTCGAATTGTAGTTGTAAGTGGGTAAAAAGAAAAAACAAAATTAAAAAACAAATTGTTTCATTCTATTGTTTTCGTAAGAAAACAACAAAAAAAAAAAACCAATTTGCCAATTCAGTCTTCTGCACGGGCACATGCGAGTATATTATCAAAGTTATTTACGGGAATACAAAATTTATCATTAATACGATTTCTGTATGACGTGCTAAATTCCCAATTTTTCATATTTGATAAATACACTGAAATTTATTGTTGAGGGAAAGCTAAATTCTATGCGCATTTCACTGGTTGCTTAGGCCAGCTCATCAGGAAACCTTTTCCTAAGATTTTAGAAAAGCTAAAAATATTATACGAATAAAACCCCAAAGCGAATAAGATTTGCCGTTTTACACTCGCAGCCATCGACGACTGCTGACGTCAATAGTCAAACATCAATCCTTAAACCAAATTGTTTTTAACCGGTTAGAGCCCCAGCCACGGTCAAGAATGAAAGATTATCAATAACAATTTTAATTAATTTTCATGTTGTAAAATTCCTTTCTTCATAAAAATAATTTAATGAAAATTAAATTTAATGAACTTAAGCCTAATTAAAATTAAAAAAAAGTTATGTACTATCTATAATAATTTTTGAATTGTTACAGTCACAAGAAAAATCAATCCATCCGTACTTAACCAAGGCAAAGTTGTGTCAATAGTACGGTAAGTACAGATTTTCTTAAATCAAGTACAGAATTCTTGATTCAAATACGGATTATTGAAGTGCCAAACACTTAACTTTAGCCCCATTTAATCCCTGATCCGTACTTAAAATAATCCGAAAACTATAGTAAAATTTATTAGCTCACGGCTATTTGATATGTAAGTATGTTTAAATATTGTTGATTTTTAAACAAACAAAAAGTTAAATATAAAATTAATAATAACTATACAAGCATAATTTCAGTTTTCTTAATTGGACTTATCGCTGTTACGAAAACATTTGCAAAAACATTATGTTCTTAATTTTTATACCCTTTACCGAAGGTAAAAGGGTATATATGAATAACTTTGTCATTCCGTTTGTAATTTCTACAATATTGATCCTACACCCTATAAAGTATATATATTCTGGGTCCTTATGAAAAGCGAAGTTTAAATCCGACTGTCCGTCTCTTCTTCCCCCCCTCCCCCACCCCCCTTCGCATTTGTTTACATATACTAGCATAATGCCCGATATGTTTTTCGTTATCACCCTTCCGCCCGTCCGTTTGTCTGTTGAAATGGGTTTTCCGAAGCCCCCAAAAATGATGGGGGCTTGGTTGGTGTATGTATCTGTCAGGTATTCTTATTATAATTTTGCTATTGAAATTCAGCCAGATCGGTCCAAAAATGGCTGCGATATGAGCAAAAAACCACGACTACCTCAAATTTTTCCAAAAAAATCCCTTGTGGTTGTTGTATTTTTATTACTTTTTTCTGTATATCTGGAGAACGGCAAGAGCCAGAGTTTTCAAATTAAGTACAAACATTTAGGTTTTAAATACACACCATCACACAAAATGTGGGCGGGATTGGAGAAGTGGGCGTGGTACCTCCCATACAAAAAATATTAAAAATTGTATAAAAACCTGAATTTTTTGACTGTAATATGACCTATGGTTACGCCTTATATACAGTAGTATTCCTGTTTAACGAAGCTTCGATTCTGCGAACATTGCATTTAACGAACACACAAGTTTGCTCCATTGAGTACCTTATATAGCGAACAAAAAATATTTTTTTGTGCTCAATTTAGCGAACAAATAAGATTCATAATTTTAGTTTAAAAAAGCATAATGTAAAGTAATTTCTAACTAAAAACAAAGAGATTACCAAAAAGTACCCCTATTTTAGGTTTTCTTTATGTAGCATTTTTGTTTAATTATGCTGCAATGATCAGTAAAAGGAGTACAAGAAAGAGACTTTTTTAAAAGAAAAACTAAAAATTGTGGATGATTACCAAAATGGATTGCGAGTTGTGGATTTGTGCAAAAAGTAACAAGAAGTGCGAACTTTGGATTTAAAAATATGAAAGCCATGAAACAAGGTGAATTTCAAATAATGAAGAAGCAACTTTTTTCTTGGGTTTACGACAACGCCAATGCATGTATGATTGTTCTAAAAAAAAACAAACATCACTCGACAAATTTTTTATGTAAAATTTTCAAGGAAATTGAAAATGAATTTGAACTTATTTTCATTAAAATTATTTTAGATACCAGAGTAATGAATTGTACCTTTTTTAATTTTTTCTAATATATTATACAGATCTTAAAACATATTAAAAAAAAAACACAAATAAAACAGTTCTAGTTATTTATTTATTCATAGCATGAGTACTAGACATAAGTATGGCATATAACGAACTTTTCAGTTTAACAAACAGGCCTGACAAAGTACTGGTTCGTGAAACCGGAAAACTACTGTATAAAAAGATCGGAAATTTTTAATAGAAAATATTTTCTGAAAAACTCGGGAAAATCAATTCCGATACGAAAAAGTTATGACCAAAATATTAATTTTTTTTTGAAAAATACCCATTTTCGGGAACCATAGATTTTTTCGAGTCCAAGTTTTATAACCAAAAAAACTGGCAAATTTTTTTTTTTAAACGTCGGTATATAAATCTGTCAAATCGGTTAAGAAATAGCAGAGTTATGACCAAAATACTGAAATCCTAAAAATTACTCTTTTTTCCTTCACCGAAGGTTCTACACCCTATAAAGTATATATATTCTGGGTCCTTATGAAAAGTGAAGTTCAAATCCGGTTGTCGTCTCTTCCTACTCCCGGAAAACAGTTTAGTACGCATAAATATGTAATAAATATCGCTATCATAATAAAATTTGGTACGTGACAGTTTTATAAGACACTGCAAAATTTCGTGAAGATTGGTCCAAAATTTACCTTAGGCCTCATATAAAGCCTACCCTCGGAAAACAGTTTAGTTCGTTAAAAACGTAATAACTTATGCTTTTGTAATGCAATTTGGCACTATCACGCTATAAAATTTCTAGAAGATCGGTCCTTAATTTTTTATATAACGCCCCATTTAATGCTCACTCTAGGAAATTATTTAAATACACCTAAAACCGTAGCAGCTATAGATATTGTAAAATTTGGTCCAATTTTGGCTCATATGGCTAGAAATAATACCATGCAATTTTCTGATTATCGGTCCATATTTACCTTAGATCCCATATTAAGCAGCTTGCTGAAAAGCACTTTAAGCGCTAAAACAAATTTCACTACTGTATTGAAACTTGTTTCATTTAGATATTTAATAACGGAAATCACTATACAGGCTTTCGTGATGATCAGTCCATAATTAATTTTTTTAAAAAACTTTTTTTTTTACATTTTTAAAAGAAAAAAAAAACAAAAACATGTTGTAAGGCTTTTTATATTACTGTTAAATAATTATATGAAAAAAGTATATAAAATTAACTCATTTCGAGTCATTTTCAGTGGCCCACCTGTCTGAAATTGGTCATATCAACTTATAAACCTTCGCCGGCTCATGCTTAACAACTTTGCTAAAGATCATAGCATCGTCAAATGCAGAGTTTACGATTTAATTCATACTGAGTAATTTTCAACGGCGCCACCTATTTTTGATTGCTATTCTTCTATTTTTATTTGCTATTCTTCTTACTTGGTCCGAGACCATTCATACGAATCATACGAATCATCGAAAACGAATCATCGAAATCGGTCCAGCCGTTCTTTAGTTATAAACGTAGTAACTAACGCCACTTTCTTTTATATATAGAAGATTTAAATCTAAAAATTATTTTATTTTGAATACGCCCTCGCGTATGCTCTTTCTAATAATTATGTTTTAAAAATTAAAGCTTAAGCTATTCATTATTAACTTCTTCAATATCACTCAAATAGACTAAATTTGCCACAATAGCACATAATTGAGAAATACTCAATTGGTAACCTCTTATTACATAAAAAGGTGCAAGATCTTTGACGTGTTTAAGAAAGTCGGTATCAAAATCGAACTTTTTTAACAGACCATTAAAAAGTGCAACATTTAAAGAATTAACTCCAAGATCTATTACATTAACTTCAGACAACTAGAAAACAAATTATAAAACTTTCTGATTGTCGTACAATTGGTTTGAACCGGAACCAATTTTTATACTGACGTCCGTTTTTTAAAGATTATTTAATAATTTATAGCTCTCATATATTCTAACTATCGGTGGAGGGTGTCAAAGATTCGGTACATCCGAATATAGCACTCTATTTTTTTTAATGCATTAGCTTTTAAATGGTTAAATATAGAATAAAAATGATTCTTAAAAATTTCAAATCGATATTTGAAATATTGCATCGTCAATTTTGAATAATTTTTATTTAGGAAATTTTTTTTAAATTTTTTATGCCGAATAACTTTGGAGTCGGAGTCGCGAGTTTTTGTGGGTACTACGACTCCGACTCCGGCACAAAAACCTCAACTCCGACTCCACAGCCCTGATAAAAAGCATGGAACGATTTGATAATACTTAACAAATCTGCCATCTACAACATATTTTTGCATAATTGTTTGTACCTAGATTCTCTATTGAAGGAAAAAAAACATATAAAACCTATTATATTTTTAAATTTAGATGACGAATCTGAAGAATTTTTAAATCTTTTTGACACTGAGGTGACATACATTGAAGGTGGTCGTACTGCTACTGGTTTCTACACAGTCGAAGACATGTTGTACACTATACGTTTATATCGTGTGCATGCTGCTGGAGCCTCAATACATATGGAACCTGTAGCCGTTGAATTCGAATCACTGGATCCGCGTTATTCCTATGTGTTAGATTGCGGTATAAAAATGTACATTTGGCTAGGAAGATGCTCAAAGAATACATTAAACTCAAAGACACGTTTGATGACTGAAAAGATCAATAAAACTGAGAGAAAAAATAAATGTGAAATTATCGTAGAGAATCAAGGTAGGTAATACAATATTATTTGAAACAATCCGGAAGTTTTATATATTATTTTATGCTAGTCCTCTAATAAATTAACTTAAAAATAATTGTTATACATATTATTATATTATTTTTCTAGGCGATGAAAGTGAAGAATTTTGGTTACGTTTGGAGTGCAATTCAGAAGAAGCTCCCAAACAAAAGATTGTCCAACATGTCCAAGAGAATTTCGTCCCTCCTGTGCCTAGATTATACCAAGTACAATTAGGTATGGGCTATTTAGAATTGCCTCAGGTTGAAATACCTGAACAAAAACTGGTCAACACTTTGCTAGTCAGTAAAAATGTTTATATTCTTGACTGTTTTACTGATCTTTTTGTTTGGTTTGGTAAAAAATCGACACGTTTAGTTAGGGCAGCTGCCATAAAACTCTCACGAGAATTATTTAATATGATTTCCAGACCCCCATACGCTTTAGTTACGCGTTTGCAGGAGGGTACTGAAACTCAAATTTTCAAATCGAAATTTATTGGATGGGACGAAGTGATGGCAGTAGATTTTACTCGTACAGCCAATTCTGTAGCGAAGACGGGCGCTGATCTAACAAAATGGGCTAAACAACAGGAAACTCGAGCTGATTTGGCGGCTCTCTTCATGCCAAGACAAAATTCTATGCCTCTCAGTGAAGCCGAACAGTTAGAAGAAGATTGGAATTATGATTTAGAGGCAATGGAAGCTTTTGTATTGGAGGGCAAGAAATTTGTGCGTTTGCCAGAGGAGGAAGTGGGACACTTTTACACTGGTGAATGTTATGTATTTTTATGTCGCTATTGCATACCCGCCGATGACGATGAAGATGGTGCAGAAGTGGATGACAGTAAACCTCCACCAGATGATGAAATACAATGTATTGTGTACTTTTGGCAGGGTCGTAATGCAGGCAATATGGGTTGGCTAACATTTACCTTCACTTTGCAAAAGAAATTTAAAACAATGTTTGGCGAAGAACTGGAAGTTGTACGCATCCATCAACAACAAGAGAATTTAAAGTTCTTAGCACATTTCAAACGTAAATTTATCATACATACTGGCAAGCGCAAGGATAAATCTAAGACTCCAGATGGTAAGGCAGCGGTAGAGTTTTTCCACTTACGTTCAAATGGCGGTGCCCTATGTACAAGACTTATACAAATACAGCCGGATGCTTCATATCTTAATTCAGCTTTTTGGTAAGATAATATGTATATTAAGTCAATCACTCTTATCGTGATTGGCGTTTTTGTGGCGAAAGCTAAGCTAAGTTTTTTAGTCAGAACAGTGTACATACTTATATGAACAAATTTTTGTCTATGTACGACAACGCCAACCACTATAAGGATGAATATATTTTTAGCTTAATATTTTCTATTTTTCCAGTTATATTTTGTATGTGCCATTTGAAACTGAGGATGAGTCCCAATCGGGTATAGTTTATGTGTGGTTGGGATCAAAAAGTTGCCCAGAAGAGGCTAAACTTATTCAAGATATTGCCGAAGAAATGTTTAATAGTCCTTGGGTCAGCTTGCAAATTCTTAATGAGGGCGAAGAACCGGAAAACTTTTTCTGGGTAGCCCTGGGTAGTCGTAAACCTTACGATACTACTGCTGAGTACATGAACTTCACTCGTTTGTTCAGATGCTCAAATGAAAAGGGATATTTTACTGTTGCTGAAAAATGTACAGATTTCTGCCAAGACGATTTGGCAGATGACGACATAATGATACTGGACAACGGGGAGCAAGTATTTCTTTGGTTGGGTTCTCGTTGTAGTGAGGTTGAAATTAAATTAGCATACAAATCTGCGCAAGTAAGATGTGTTAATTTGTTATATTCTTTTATATCTTTTTAATAATATATTTATCTTTTCTTTAATTAGGTTTATATTCAGCATATGCGTATCAAACAACCCGAACGTCCGCGCAAATTATTTTTAACACTTAAAAATAAAGAATCAAAACGTTTTACGAAATGCTTTCACGGCTGGAGTGCTCATAAAGCACCCCCAGAGTAATTCTTTATATCTATATGCCATTTGCTGCTTGTCGTGCAGATTTCTTATGCACATAATGACATTCATTTCTATACTATACATTTATATTATACATCATCTTTACACCCATCTGTAATATTTTTAAAAATAACTGCCGTATTCAAAAAAGTATAGTAAGTTTGAAATGTGTTTTTTAAAGCAAAATTTTCATAAATATGTTTCTTAAAATATTGTTTAAATCCAGTTTAAGTTTTTATGAATACGGCAGTAATACTTTTCATTTGATCAGGGTTGCATTTTACATCAGCATGTTCATGCGTGATAGTGTGAATACAAACTGTAATGTTACTTAAGAAGTTTTGACAGTCGCAACAAATTTCATTCGATTTCTATCTCACAATATATTATGGAATACGTGAGAGTTGTGCGATAGTGCAAACTAGGGCGTGTTCTAAATGCATACTGCGCTGCAGTAAGCCGGTTGGCGCAGTCATGAATTGACGAACATACCCCTAGCCTTAATTAACACGCATATAAAAATTTATCTAAAATTATTTTCCTTTCTATTTAATATTCGTAAAGTGTTTAATATTATGACACCTGTACTTTTTATATCTTTAGCAATTTGTTTTTCTAACATACATAAATATATACTCTATACATAACATATTTATGTAATCTAAAATATATATATAGAACCATATGTTTAATTTTCATTATTTTTTATAACGTGGGTCAAGATAGCGTCGACGAAATAGCGTCGGTTTTAGGAACTTAAAAACCTTAAAACCAAAGTTCACAAGTAGTTGGGATTTACAGAAAAAGAACAAAAAGTAAGCGTCGAATTTAGGAATTTAAAAAGGGGAAGTACAAATATTTAATATTTTTAATAAAAACACAAAAAAAGTTAACAAAAATATACTTTTTGGAACAAAATGAGCGAATCGTGCTTAAAATCGATGTTTAGAAAACATCAATGTAACGTTCATAAACATCGATCGTAACATCTATGTTTTGAGAGACGATATATCGGCGATACATCGGTGTCAAAACTAAAAAAACATCGATCATATAATATTTTCACTTATGTATGTATTTAATTTTTTTAAATATTTTTACAATTGTTGTTTTATTATTTTGGCTTGAATCAAAGAAAGCTTAATTAGTGAAGTGTTAAATTTGTCCGAGTTTTTAAAACTTTTATTGTTTATTTATTTAGATATCCCCCTGGTCTTAAATTATAATTAATCCATCAATTCAAATTTTCATACATAAAAAAGTATATTTCAAAGTACTCAGCGGTAAAAAGAATAAGTAAAGAGGCCTAATAGAGGGCCTTATTTAGCAGACACAAGCCCTCCTCGCCGCATTCCATACTCATATATTTTTTACACAGGTTGTCATTGGGAGCAAACCCTTCCACACTCCCTTCCTCTTTCAGGAATTCTATCAGACTTTGAAAAGATGGTCTTTGTTAGCCCTTCTGATGCATGTCTTTAAGAACGCCTTTAAAAAAAGGACTGTTAAAAGACATTACAAAAATACTGTAATATGGGCTTCTATGAAAGTACTCTAAGAATACATACAAAAGAAGTACATATTGAATACCTATAAAAAAGGGATTTTTAAAGGACTTCTAAAAATTTTATTTTTACATTCATACATACATACATCGCGACCTTAGAACAACAAGGCTCTATTTGCACCTAAACTTCATGGAAGATAGAACCTTGTTGTCCTAAGGTCGCGCCATATTTACTTATGTATGTACATACATCCATACATACAAGTTCAATGGTAAGAATGCAAAATAGGAATTAAAAAAAGCTACCACGTCTTTTAATTCATATTTTTATACCCTTCACCACAGGTGGAAAAGGGTATATCTGTGGTTTTTACGAATAATCGCGTAAGTTATAAAACCAAACTTTTCAGGAGAGCAAAAACAATTATTTTTTTCAATTGCGGCTTCCGTAGATGCTTTTTTAAACTTTTTTCTTTACTTTTCTTTTAACAGTGACTTTCTACGTATTATACATAGTTTTCATGAAAAAATCCTCACAGGATCACAATCTGTAAAAGGATTAAAAATGCATATGTTTGATTGAAAACCCGACTTACGCGATTATTCGTGAAAACCACAGATATATAAGTTTGTCATTCCGATTGTAATTTCTACAATAGTAGTCTAAGACCATATAAAGTATATATATTCTGGGTCCTTATGAGGAGAGAAGTTGATTTAACGATGTCCGTCCGTCTTACGTTTGATATGTGTTTTCCGGAGGCTCCAGACATGATAGCGGCTAGGTTGTTTTACATTTATGTCACATATAGTCCACCATTTCTTGCTATTGAAATTCAGCCAGATTGGTCCAACAATGGCTGAGATATGACCAAAAAACCACGACTGCCTCTAATTTTTCCAAAAAATCCCTTGTGGTTGTTGTATTTTTATTACTTTTTTCTGTATATCTGGACAACGGCAAGAGCCAAAGTTTTCAAATTTGGTACAAACATTAAGGTTTTAAATACACACGATTCCACAAAATGTGGGCGGGATTGGAGAAGTGGGCGTGGTACCGTCCATACAAAAAGTATTAAAAATTGTATAAAAACCTGAATTTTTTGACCGTTATATGACCTATGGTTACGCCTTATATATCAAAAGATCGGAAAATCGGCTCAGATACGAAAAAGTTATGACCAAAATATTAATTTTTTTTTTGGAAAATACCCATTTTCGGGAACTATAGATCTTCCCAAGTCCAAGTCTTACAACCAAAATAAATGGCAAATTTCTTCTTTAACACGTCGGTATATAAATCTTTCAAATCGGTTCAGAAATAGCAGAGTTATGACCAATATACTGAAATCCCAAAAATTACTCTTTTTTGTAATTAAGTTTGTTTTATATACCCTTCACCGAAGGTCCTGCACCCTATAAAGTATATATATTCTGGGTCCTTATGAAAAGCGAAGTTTAAATCCGGTTGTCGTCTCATCTCTCCCCCCTTCGCATTTGTTTACATATACTAGCATATGATTTTCGTTTATTATTTCATCTATTTAACGAAATAATTTTAACAAATAGAAACTAGGAATTTTTGTGTTTTTTTGCTAAAAATGACAACAGTGCCTTTACAAAAAGAAAACAAACAAAAAACTGTGTTGAGTTGTAAACAGTAAATGGTCTATATTTCATTTTAATGATATTTAAACAGCGTTCCTTCATGGTAGGGGGTGTGTTAAATTAGAAACTGTGAGTTCCCTGGTTCGAATCTTGGTTTTTTAAAAAGAATATTTTTTTAAAATACATAGTTATGTTCTAAAACAATTTTAAAAAAATATTTACCAGTTTTCGCTTTTTAAATTTCATTTATAATGAAGTTTTAAGTATTGTAAATATGTATGTATATGTAAAAATTATTTAGTTGCTCTGTATTCTGCTCGCACAATGGTGAAGGGTATATAAGATTCGGCACAGCCGAATATAGCACTCTTACTTGTTTTTCTTTGTTTCGTATATAACATATGAAAAAAGTAGCAAAACTTTTTATGAAGTAAATTGTAAAGAAAATTTATACAACTACGGCTTTCTTCAGCATTCTTTGTATCTTATAACTGGATGGTGCCTATTGTAAATTTTATGTATTTAACTTAATTATTTTAACAAAAAGATTGTAATTTGACTTAGAATACACATTCGAATAATATGAAAATTTATATAATAAAAATGTTACTCAACATGAGGAATAAATTCCCAGATTCCATTTGCTAGCATTTTTTCCCAATCTTATATTGTTTTTCATATTTACTTATTTTTAGCAAAGTCTGACAGCCCTGCTTTCACAGATTTAGGCTGGACACAATTACCAACCAGTGCTGCCAGCCCGAAAAACTTAATTCATAAAAAATCACCCTTTACATCTTGTGTGACCACTCAAAGTGCTAATTATTACTTAGCACAGGCGCAAACCATTAATAACAAAACTTGGCATCATCTTACCAATTAACACTTCCGAATCCTTAAGCAATGATCTCTAAACTATAATGCATCAATAAAATCAGTTTTATTGCAATGGGTGCGTGGTAAAGTCGCTTTGACTGCTGTCTCCGGGTTTTTAATAAAATTAATAAGGAAATATCAAAGTTTCGCTTAAGAAAATAGCGTTAAAATGTAAATAAGTTGATATATTTTTAAATAAATCGATAATATTATCCGTTTGTAATCGATTTCGATGAAAAAATGCATTGAAAATTTCCTAAAGTGTATAAAAGTCTAAATTGTTCTAGAAATGGTGACGTCATCATCAATTTGTTTTTTTTATTTATCCGTTTCCTGAAATAATGAAATACCAACAAGTATGCGATGCGCGAGTAGCTCGGTAACAGTGTAAAAAGTGTGTATTTGGTGAGAAATGCTTTTGTTGTTGTTGGTAGAAATATTGCAAAAAAGTCAAAGTTTGGCAAGGAGTGTGCTTTAGTTAATTGTGTGTTATTGTTTTTGTTGGTAATAATGAGTTGTAGATATAAATTAGGTTGCCAGTTGTGGAAAGAGGAAAGGAAATACATAAAGCAAAAGCAATTTAATATGAAATTTGTATTAAAGTGCATTTTTGTGAGTGAAAAAAATAAGATGGAAAAAGCAATATGTACAACCAACACGAATGAGTGTCTTTCTTTGCAAAGGTAAATATTTATTTACATACTTAAAAAATCCAGTATATAAAAATGAATGGACATTCATAGTACTCGTTTACATACATATCGTTAGCCAAAATTCCAAGATGCGTCGTAGCTACTTAGCACAGGCGCAAACCATTAATAATATTTAAAACAAAACTTGGCATCATCTTACCAATTAACACTTCCGAATTCTTAAGCAATGATCTCTAAACTATAATGCATCAATAAAATCAGTTTTATTGCAATGGGTGCGTGGTAAAGTCGCTTTGACTGCTGTCTCCGGGTTTTTAATAAAATTAAAAAGGAAATATCAAAGTTTCGCTTAAGAAAATAGCGTTAAAATGTTAATTAGTTGATATATTTTTAAATAAATCTATAATATTATCCGTTTGTAATCGATTTCGGTAAAAAAAATGCATTGAAAATTTCCTAAAGTGTATAAAAGTCTAAATTGTTCTAGAAATTGTGACGTCATCATCAATTAGTTTTTTTATTTATCCGTTTCCTTTTGTGCGGTTGGCAGCAGTTAATAAAATAACAACAAGTGCGCGAGTAGCTCAGTAACAGTCGGGTATTTTAATAAGCAAAAAGTGTGTATTTGGTGAGAAGTGTTGTTGTTGGTAGAAATATTGCAAAAAAGTATAAGTTTGGCAAGGAGTGTGCTTTAGTTAATTGTGTGTTATTGTTTTTGTTGGTTATAATGAGTTGTAGATGTAAATTAGGTTGCCAGTTGTGGAAAGAGGAAAGGAAATAAATAAAGCAAAAGCAATTTAATATGAAATTTGTATTAAAGTGTGTGCTTGTGAGTGAAAAAAATAAGATGGAAAAAACAATACAACCAACACGTATGTGTTTTTCTTTGCAAAGGTAAATATTTACATACATACATATGGGCATTTCCACAGAAATGTCAACCGCAGCCAAATAATTCAAAGTCTATAAAATTATGTTGTTTTAACATATTTTTATAGGGAATCTATCAACTCTCAATGATTTAAACAAATTTTACATTTATTCATAACACACTTTGAAATATTCAAAAGCAAAGTCGAACAAGTGAAAAAGTTCTGTTTTGAACATTTCTATTGCACGTTTTGTTTTGCTAAATGATCTTAATGAGAAACATTATGCATTGACAATTGCTTTTTAAATCTCAGTTTATATTCAAACAATAAAGAAAAAATGTAAACGGAAGGATGCGCTTGCCAGTTACGTCAAATTTTTTCTTTGCTTTACCGTATAATTCGATGTAGCGTGCGACATTGAAAAAGAACATTTCTTATCAGTGCGTCGAGGGTATTTGGACAATGCGTTTCAAATATTAGTAACAAACAGATATTTTTATTGCAAATTTAATTAAAAAAATTTAGCTGGAAAATAATCAGTGCTTTTTTCTTGGTACTTATTTTAAGTTTGTAGCATGCGACATCGTAAGTGTAAAATGCATAAATTCAAAAAATTTGTTTTCCTAAAATATCTTTATTTGCGATGGCCAACAACTACAAGCATCAAGGACAGCTTATTCCATTAAAAAAAACTTTATTTGAGACTAGCAATACTATTTTGCGGCCCTATGGTCCTTGCAGGAGTAAAAGGAACAAATATATATAATACTATTTTCAGTTAAGATAGTTTTTGTCCTATATTTGTTTTTTTTCAATAATTAGTATTGTGGTTATTTTGTTGAACTATTTATGGTTTTTAATCTTTACTTCAGCAGTCGTCGATGGCTGCGAGTGTAAAACGGCAAATCCATCTGAGGAGATGGAGTGGTTGCGGTCGAAACATGCCGCGATTCGAGCCCCGGCCACGGTCAAAATTGAAAGATTATCAATAACAATTTTAATTAATTTTCATGTTGTAAAATTCCTTTCTTCATAAAAATAATTAAATGAAAATTAAATTTGATGAACTTAAGCCTAATTAAAAATATTAAAAATTTGGATTTGTATTTTTCTTTATAATTTTATAACTTTTGTTGAGAAAATGAATATATTGAATAAATTTAAAATAATGTAGAATCATCTTACGCATGTCTAATTACATAAAAAGTAAAAACATAACCATAAAAGTATGATGGAACAAAATGTCGCATGCAACATGTAGCGTGCGACAGTGATTAAAATTAATTAAAAAATAGACTACACAATATTTTTGAATTAAATAAAAACCATTATTAAGATACATCAATGCATAATATTTTAAAATTAGTCGCATTAAAATATTTTATCAGGTTTCGCTGAAATCAATGCTTGAACTGTTTGCCGTAAAAACAACTTCTGTTTTTGTCGCATGCAAATGCCTTGGGTTTTTTTTAGTTTTCTTGAAAACGAACAATTGCTCAAAATCAACCTAAGCACAAATTATAGTGCTAATCAAGAACTATAAGTTTCGCCTTTTGTCAAAATAAAATTAATGTTTTGGTATATGTTTTTTTCACTTTTAAGGCGTACGAATGTAGCATTCGACATTGGAGAAATGCCCATATGTACTTATAAAATCTAAATAGGTAAACTCAAAATATTATCTAGTTAAATTCAAACGAAAATTCTTTTTAAACAACTTAAAATTTATTTAAAAAACGGATCATTTACATTTCATTTAAAATAAATAAACTTTACAATAATTTTTAATTTTTTTTATTTATTAAACAGCATATTCCGTAAAATTTAATAGTTGTTACTTTTAAAAAAATATATTTTAACTGTCAAAAAACAAACTATATAACCAAAAAAATATGGTAGTTTGTTTTTGAAAAAACAAAAATGTTAAAAAAAAAGTTATACGTAAAATAACTATACATGTATTCAATTTTAACAGTACGGAAAACGAATTCAGTAACTCACAATCAGTTACTTTAATAAATTTATGAGTGTAGGAATAAAAGAAATGTTGACATTTTAAAAATTTAAAAATAAACATAAATAGTACTCCTTAGGTTATTAACTCAATGTTGAAAAACGTTCAGTAGAGACAAACAGTTTTTAATTTTACATTAAAGGCATGTGAAAAAAAATGTTTAACCCAACCCTTTCATTACCAAAATGTTGACAAAATAGCAGTGCTGTGGAGTCGGAGTTGAGATTTTTGTGCCGGAGTCCAAGTTGGAGTCGTAGTACCCACAAAAACTCGCGACTCGCGGCATAAAAAACTTAAAAAAAAAAATTCTAATATTTTCCAAAATAAAAATTATTCGAAAAACTGATTTGAAATTTTTAAGAATCATTTTTATGCTATATTTAACAATTTAAATGCTAATGCATTAAAAAATAAGAGTGCTATATTCGGATGTACCGAATCTTTGACACCCTCCACTAACAGTAAGAATATATGAGAGCTATAAATTATTAAATAATCTTTATAAAATGGACGTAAGTATAAAAATTGTTTCCGGTTCAAACCAATTGTACGACAGTCAGAAAGTGTTATGCTTTTATTTCTAGCAATTTGAACTAACTTGAATAATATATCATGATTCGTAACAGTTAATGCCGAACTAAAATGATTTTCAGGAGGGACATTTATATTATCCCATGGCAGCCTTGCCATTTATCAAGTTTTCCCTTTTCTTGCAAGTTTTTTGAGATGCAAAAAAGTTTTAAATTTATAAAGTAAAATTAAGTTTTTTATAAATACATGATTTAAAATTTGCAGTATATTGGATACAAACATTAAGTGATGTTTTCATGTTATTAAATGGTCTTATATTTTCTCTGTTCTTTATTATTTTAATTGTTCTAACTTCTTCGTAGAGATCCCAAATTTTTTTTTAGATTCTGAAATATCTTCAGCACTAGATTCATATAAGTTGTCTGAAGTGGATGTAATAGACCTTGGAGTTTATTCTGTTAAAAAAGTTCGATTTTGATAACGACTTTCTTAAACACGTCAAAGATCTTGCACCCTTTTATGTAATATGAGTATTACATAAGTGTATTTCTCAATTATGTGCTATTGCGGCAAATTTAATCGATTTAAGTGACATTGAAGAAGTTAATAATCAATAGCTTGAGCTTTAATTTTTAGGAACATTATTAATAGAATAGGAACATTCGGAAAACCGTTAATCGGTTAATTACTACCCGATTAACTGATCGGTTAATTTAAAATTGTCTATTTCCGATTAACGATTAAGCCGGTTAATTTCAGTCAATTAACCGATGTTACATAATTTAAAATTGTTTGTAATATAACAAATTTTATGTGTTTTAATTAATTGTTTCGTCTCATATACATGTTTAGAAAATGTTTTTTTATACAATATCAGCCCAATTATGAATAAAAATTCCCCGGGAGTTTTCTCCCTTCTCCCATTTTTCCTATGTTAATTCAATTGTAAAAATGGGAAAAGGTAAAAAACTCCCAGGGCATTTTTATTCATAATTGGCTTGTATACAAAAACAGAATAAACTCTCGATAGTTACACTAACAATCTTTTAACAGACTTAACCGAAACAATTAGAAGTGTTTAAAATTTTTAAAAATTAAATCAGGACTCTAATGGCATAATGGAAAATTGTATATGTTAAGAGAAATCCAGGAAAAGGACTGAGAAATTAGATATTCTGTATTACGGGCTGCTTCTGATTCCTCCAACACCCACAATAAGTGAAACAAATTTTCCAAGTCAAGTGTTGTCAAAACTAAAGAAAATTATCGCTTTAATCCTAAACATTAAAAAATTTTTTTTTTAAATTATTTTATCAGATCTCCTTAAAGTATTGAAATAACTAATAAATAATAATAATCTTATTTTTTAATTTAATAATAAAATTCTGTTTAATATGGGAATATTTGTCAATAAAATTCTTTTACTACAGAAATCTTATTTAAAAACGACGTTTAAAATTCTTGCGTTTTGCTTTTTCCAGAACACCCCGGATTTTTTATTACTTTAAAAATACATATCACATATTAATGAATTAATTTTTTTTTTTTGTTTGCTCGTTTTCGTTCAAGACTTGTTATTTTTGTTTTTTTTACTAATAAACTCCAAATAATAAATAATTTATTCATTTTGATGGTTTTGGTTTAATCGGTTAATTTTGTTATTGATCGGTTAACCGATTAATAAAGTTTTGTTATAAATTAAGTAATGTCAATAAATAAAAATTTTATACTTTATTAAATTATTTAAGCTTAAGGTCACTTTTTAAAAAAATTAATTAAAATGTTTTTATTCGATATTTCGATTTCCGTTGGAAATCTTCTTCAGGAAATTTTTTTAAATAAGGGTATTCATTTCAGTTTTTTTTTTGGTTGGAAAAATGGAAAAGTGGAAAAATGTAATTTTTGTTACAACAAACACAAGGAAAAACTTTTCCACCGAAAGTTGCAATTTAAACAAGCTTTAACCAAGTGTAAAAAAATCAGATTGGAAAATTACAACTTTACACTTTTAAAGAGTTGGCAATTCATAAACGTCAAAGTGAGTGTGGTTGGCACTCTATTAAAAATGTTGTTATTTTTCACAAAAAGTACTAAAATTTACATCTCTTTTTAAGATAATCAATTACGACTCATAAAAACTCCGTTTTAATTAAATCAAATTTTATTTTTTTTTAAAACGTCGTTTTTCAAAACAAAATTAAAAATGAATTCTATAAAAAAAAAAAATATTAAAAATCAACGTAAAAATGATGTGACAATTAAATACTCAATTAATTCACTTTCAACAGCGTTTATTTGGCATCATGAAAAATATCAATTATTTCCAAGAATTATATTACAGATTTTTTTTTACAGTTAAAACTTTTGTACGTTTTACTTTTAACTAAAAAAAATACCGTTCACGTCAATAAGAGTGTAATTTTCCTTTTTTCCATTTTTCCAACAAAAAAAATTTGAAATGAATACCCTTAATAAAATAAAATTTGACAATAAATGGAAAAATAAATTTTAAAATTTCAACAAAATTATCATAATAAATTTAAAATTCCATTCTACAAACTTTAAACAAAGAGACAAACAAACAAAAAAGGAAAACAAAATTTTGAATTTATTAAAAGCCTAAAACCTATTTTAATGTCCCTTTCCGTCAATAATAAGCTATGCCATCTGAAATTTATTTCATAAACAATCAAGGACAAATACCTATTTATAATTATCCCTTACATCAACCTATTTATTTTTATTCAATAAATGTCTATAAATTTGAGCTGGAAAAGGGTATATATAAGTTTTTCATTCCGTTTGTAATTTCTACAATATTGATCTTAGGCCCTGTAAAGTATATATATTTTGGGTCCTTATGAGGAAAGAAGTTGATTTAACGATATCCGTCCATCTGTCCGTCCGTCTGTCCGTCTTACGTTTGATATGTGCTTTCCGGACACTCCAGACATGATAGCGGCTAGGTTGTTTTACATTTATGTCACATATAGTCCACCATTTCTTGCTATTGAAATTCAGCCAGATTGGTCCAACAATGGCTGAGATATGACCAAAAAACCACGACTGCCTCTAATTTTTCCAAAAAATCCCTTGTGGTTGTTGTATTTTTATTACTTTTTTCTGTATATCTGGAGAACGGCAAGAGCCAAAGTTTTCAAATTTGGTACAAACCAAATTCCACAAAATGTGGGCGGGATTAGAGAAGTGGGCGTGGTACCGTCCATACAAAAAGTATTAAAAATTGTATAAAAACCTGAAGTTTTTGACCGTTATATGACCAATGGTTACGCCTTATATATCAAAAGATCGGAAATTTAATTAATAAAAAATATTTTCTGAAAAACTCGGGAAAATCGGTTCAGATACGAAAAAGTTATGACCAAAATATTAATTTTTTTTGGAAAATACAAATAAATGGCAAATTTCTTCTTTAACACGTCGGTATATAAATCTTTCAAATCGGTTCAGAAATAGCAGAGTTATAACCAATATACTGAAATCCCAAAAATTACTCATTTTTGTAATTAAGTTTGTTTTTTATACCCTTCACCGAAGGTCCTGCACCCTATAAAGTATATATATTCTGGGTGCTTATGAAAAGCGAAGTTCAAATCCGGTTGTGGTCTCATCTCTCCCCTCCTTCGCATTTGTTTACATATACTAGCATAATGCCCAATATGATTTTCGTTTATTATTTCATCTATTTAACGAAATAATTTTAACAAATAGAAACTAGGAATTTTTGTGTTTTTTTGCTACTTAAAAACTCGCCAAAAGAGATAAAAAATGACAACAGTGCCTTTACAAAAAGAAAACAAACAAAAAACTGTGTTGAGTTGTAAACAGTAAACGGTCTATATTTCATTTTAATGATATTTAAACAGCGTTCCTTCATGGTAGGGGGTGTGTTAAGTTAGAATCTGTGAGTTCCCTGGTTCGAATCTTGGTTTTTTAAAAAGAATATTTTTTTAATATTGCTATGTTCCAAAACAATTTAAAAAAATATTTACCAGTTTTCGCTTTTTAAATTTCATTTATATTGAAGTTTTAAGTAATGTAAATATGTATGTATATGTAAAAATTATTTAGTTGCTCTGTATTCTGCTCGCACAATGAAGGGTATATAAGATTCGGCACAGCCGAATATAGCACTCTTACTTGTTTAAATTAAAGCACAATTCTTGAACCAAAAGTTTTTTTTTTCTTATTAGTTAGGTAAATCGGTGCTTTTCGTTATTGAAGGTACTTTGTTGAAGTTTATACTTGTTAGAAAACTACTTTGTAATATTTTTATGCTTTTTAAATATATTTATTCATGGTATTTAATGTTATAATAAATTTTTTTCTATGGTTCAAGTTTTTGTAGTTGTATTGATTAAAAAAGTATTATGCCGGTAATTTCTACAAAAAAATTTCTAGCTGTGCATAGAAATCTATGGTGTAAAAGCTGGCATATTTTAAAGGACAACTGAAGGTAAAAACACATAGGCAAAATAAACGTTGAAATAGGTGAAGATAACTGTTAGGTACGAACACGACCTGCTTTCTTTTTGTAGAAATTAGGTGCATTATTTGTTTAATAAATTATAATTAACACGTAAAATTCAAAATAACAAAACACTTCGAGCACATCAGGTATGGAAATTTTTACCCGGAAATACCTGTATCAAATTATGAAAGACGAAAATTTGCCGAAATTCTGTGCAAAAGTGAATTTCTTAGAAAGTCATTTATTATTAAAGTATGGAAATACAGACGAGGACATAAACGACCTAAAACAAAGATTTTTCTTATTTAAAGTGGTGTTAAAGGACAAATGGGCAAAACGCCAAAGAAAAGAAGAGGCTTTTTTAAAAAATAATGAGTCTTTGTTGAACGGAACTTTTCAACTTCCTTTTAAATCGTTAAATCGACCGGGGCTGCCTTCGAAATCTTTTCAAGAATCAAGTGAACGAAGCAAGCGTCGAAAAACCGAGGAAATTCGGTCAACTGTTGGAAATGACGTTATCGTTCACGCTGCACAAACAACCTTAAGAGTACAAGGAAAAAGAGATGCGTCGAAAATCCTGAAAGAAATAACAAATTGTCCTAGTCGAGTGCACGAATATAGAAAAGCAGTCTACGAAAAAGTAAATAAAGGTAGTGCTACTCCCTTGACACCACTACAAGCTTTAAATATGTTTGTTGAGGCTGATCTAACAAGACGTCAGTACGAAATCATCCGAAACACAAATAAGGCCTTTTATCCTCCATATTACTTATTGTTGCAAGCAAAACAAAAATGGTATCCACCAAAGGAATGCTTACGGTTTGCAGGTACCTGTGTGGAAAGCAGCTTACAGAGCCTTATTGACAACACCGTTACACAGCTATCAATTTTCTTTGACACTTAACGCAGAAGAAAGAAATTCTTTGAATATAATTTGTAAATGGGGTTGTGATGGCTCCCACCAAGCACAATACAAACAAAAATTCGATAGTGATGGTGAATCAAATGCAAATTTATTTTTTAGCTCGCTTGTACCCCTTCGAATAGTATCTGGCAGAACCCCTCACCCTCTTCCACACGATTTTGCCGACCAATAAGATTCCAGTTTGTAAAAGAGTCTAATGACGTGACAAAAGAAGAAATAAGCTACGTCGACAAATCTGTGAAAGCGCTAAAACCAACAGTAATAATAACAACTGTGATCAAAAAAGACAAATTTTCTGTGATAATTTTTATATTTACATACATCTATTTTAATATTTTAAGTTTTGTGTTGTGCTGTCCACCTTTACAAAATACTGTGATATAATTTATAAATGATGTAAACTGACGAAAAAGATTACTATTTTAATAAAAACTCAATCCCTGAAGAAGTTGGAAAGAATACCAACGAAACGTCGGATTTTATTGAGAATGAAATAAATAATCTTTAATTTACATTAAATTAATGACCTTGAAAGCCTGCATATAGGAAACTATATAAACTATTTAGACAACAGAAATAAATTTGAACCAAATAAAATTCTCTTTTAAACATTCTTTTCTGATGACTATGGTAGACGGGAATGTATACTTTCTGCAACCGGAACAAAGTCTACTAGTCAGTGCTATATTTGCGGTGCAAAACAGAAAGACTTCAACAACGTTATAGATAAAGAGGATACTTCAAATTTAGCTAGTGTTATTTTTGGCTTTCTGTATTGCATGCCAGAATTAGATTATTTGAAACTGTTTGTAGACATGCCTAAAACAAATTTCGGAAGAAGAATCAATTACGGAATAGTGTATTTTCCGTGTAGAATTCCTTCTATATTTGATGTATAAAATTAGTTTACGTTTTATAAAATTTATTTTAAATAGCACTGTACGCTATTTTTTCTCCATAGTTGTATTAATGTCTGTTTGTAATATTGTAATAAATTTGCATAATTTTTTTTGTTTTGTGTGTGTTTCTTTAAGTTTAATAAATGTTTATGTGTGTTTTCTATGACTTTTTTTACTTAAATTTTCAAACAAACCTAACTTAAAAAAAAAAATACTCATATGAGACATGTATAATACCTCGCAGAGATTATACAAGTGAACAAAAAAATTTGGCCGCGTAAACATTGAATTTTGACCTGTGTGCGACATTTCGCAAACTTTTGATACAGTCTGGCATGAAGGCTTATTACATAAATTGAAGCAAAGACGCACAAGCTGTTAGAAAGCTACTTAGTCGGTCGTAAATTTATTTTTAAGGAAGGCGATTTTTTAAGTTGTCCTCAGCCAATTGACGCTGGAGTCCCTCAAGGCAGCATCCTGGGCCGTCTATTATACTTTGGACATGCCAACAAACAACTACACCCAAACTTCAACATTTGCGGATGATACAGCTTTTCTAAGCGTGCACGAAAACAGTCAAGAAGCATCTCGATACTATCAGGATCATATATTTCAACTAGAACTGTGGTTAAAACAATGAGGTCAATGAGCAAAAATAAGTACATATGTATAACATTCACTTTGCATCGGGAAACATGCCCCTCCTATTAAAATCAATAAATAAATAATACCTCATCACTCGCATAGCCAAATTAACTAAAATTAAACTAAACACAATTCAAATTCATTGGCTTATTGGATGAAATTCTGTTCTAAGTCTCGATTGCAAACTTCAATTATGGGGCACTGCCTCGGCCTCTAATATCGAAAAAATTCAAAGGCACCAAAATAAACTTCTTCGAATAATCACAGCTGCTCCCTGGTATGTTATAAAACTCATATGTATATTTACAAGGATCTCAATGTATGCAGTAAAATATTTAAAAGGCTCGAAATGCATCCTTATCCTCTAGCTCGAAATATTTTAAATGATGGCGGCCACACTCGCTTAACGAGAAGAAATACTGCAGGACTCATCCGATTAGAAGATTCCTAAATACCTGCATGTGCCAACAGAAACAGTGAAGGGAAAATTTTTCGTCCGGCACTGGCAGGACGTAAAATAACCTATTAGAATAATTTTTATTTTATTGCGGAATTTCGGTTTTGCACCACTGCATTCATCGTACCCGAATTTGGTTAAAACGCCAGGTTACCTGCTTGTCAGTTTTTTCAACTACACCATTTTTCATTGAAAATGAGAAAATTCTAGATGAAATTGAAAAAATTCCAAATAAAATTGAGAATTTTAATTTGAAATTGAGAATTTCAATTTGAAATTGAGAAAATTCCAATTGAAAATGAGAAATTTAATTTGATATTGAGAAAATTCCAAATGAAATTGAGAATTTCAATTTGAAATTGAGAAAATTCCAAATGAAATTGATAAATTTTAATTTGAAATTGATAAATTTTAATTTGAAATTGAGAAAATTCCAAATGAAATTGAGAAATTTTAATTTTTAATTGATAAAATTGAATTATGTATATAATTTTTATTATATTCATACAACAAACATACATAACTCACATAAGGATCGAAAAAAATTAAAATAAATACAAATCGCAGTATTATTGACCAACAGGCATATCTTCCAGACCCAGGGCAGATTGGAAAAACGTTGTAGTATGTTGTATGGCTCTACTGCAATCTCCAGTAGTTATACATGTCTTAGAAGTATTAATCACCTGTTCTAAAAAGGCAAGCCTCTGTTCTCCTACATGGGGGGGAATTACGTTCGGTACATTCATCTTTGTTTAATTTTTGACCAATTAATTTCAATTTATAAGGTGAAGCATCGGTGAATACCTACATTGTTATAAACTTGAATTATTTTCTTTTCGGCATGGGAAAAGTAGGCTTTTGAAATTGCATATTATTTGACTGAATAAAATGGTGTTTAAAGACAATTGTGTTATATGTTTAATAAGCATGGCGCGCGGTGAAATAAACGACTCATTCCGTGTCGTCACTTATTTCATGAAACTCGGGTTATATTGAATTGTCCCATATGTAGAAGTGAAGTAGAAGGTAAGTGTGGAATGTGATATAATGCATGACGATATATATATGTATATATACAATAAAATGCGTTTAACTTCTATATACTAACCTTGGTAGAGTCGGAACGCATTACACGAAAAAAGTACAAAACTTATTCCAATACGGATCGTCATCGTATTATCGATGCAGCTAATAAAGGAATGGACTGGGTCGAACTGGCTTTATCTTTGAATATTTGTTATACAACTGCCCATCGATGGATTACCAAATCAAATGTAATACCTAACCAAAGAGGTGGTAAAAAGCCACGGTCCTTAGATTATGAAGAAGTGAATACTATTCTAACTTGGGTATGAGAAAGACTAGAACTAACACTTCGTGAAATTGTCAAAAAATAAATTTGCAATTTAATAAACAAGTTTCGATCACAACTGTGGGAAATACTTTGCACGGACAAATGTATTCCATAAAGGCTGTTCATATGCAACCCATATCAATGAACAGTCGTGAACGTTCAGCATATGTACGCAAAATTAACGATTTTGTCAGATCTGGAAAACAAGTGGTCTGGATAGACGAGACCAACTTTAACTTATTTGTTATTATGGTTGGTCTCAAGTTGGTCTGCGCGCAGTGCAGTCAACCCCTATTAGTACATCAGGAATTATTCAAATGGATACCCGGAGGGGTTCGTTTAGTGCTGTCAGCGCAAATGAATGGATCAGAAGTGTTTTTCGAAGATGGGAAGAGTTGGGAAATGAATTATCAGAACAAATTATTTTTGACAACTCTCCAGCTACGCTCCTGCGATTGATCCCCTATTCACCGAACGTAATTCCCCCCATGTAGGAAGACAGAGGCTTGCCTTTTTAGAACAGGTGATTAATACTTCTAAGACATGTATAACTACTGGAGATTGCAGTAGAGCCATACAACATACTACAACGTTTTTCCAATCTGCCCTGGGTCTGGAAGATATGCCTGTTGGTCAATAATACTGCGATTTGTATTTATTTTTTTTTTTTTTTTATCCTTATGTGAGTTATATATGTTTGTTGTATGAATATAATAAAAATTATATACATAATTCAATTTTATCAATTAGAAATTAAAATTTCTCAATTTCATTTGGAATTTTCTTAATTTCATATTGAAGTTCTCAATTTCAATTGGAATTTACTCAATTTCATTTGGAATTTTCTCAATATCAAATTAAATTTCTCATTTTCAATTGGAATTTTTTCAATTTCAAATTGAAATTCTCATTTTCATTTGGAATTTTCTCATTTTCAATGAAAAATGGTGTAGTGCTTTGCAGAATCTTATGTCGAATTCAATACTATTGTTAAGGGTATTAGTATTTTAAAGGAAATTTTCAATAGTTTTAAACTACGAATAAACATTTTCTTAAGTAATAACGCAAATAATAAAACATTTATTTCTTTCTTTATTATTAGGTAGGTTAAATTCAATGAATGTTAAATACATACTTATCTTGAATAAATTTTTACTACTTATCTCAATTTAAAATATTAATCTCCAAATCTACACGAATAAAATTATGCCAGCTTTTATTAAATTGTTAGTACAGCCATTTCTATATCAATTATTCAATTATTTTAATAATTTATCTAAATAATTATATTGAAGATTTTCCCAAATTTGTTTAGCAAGTAATTTTACTATTCAAAACATAATATATGTATATTGACTTTTAATTTTTTATAAATATCTTTTTTAAAATCACAGTTAGATCGTTAAATGTTTTTATTATTAAAGAATAATAGTCTAGATTCAGATATTTATATATAAATAAATATGCGATAAATGTGATATAAATTAATAACAAATTTTTAACAATGATGTATAAAATACATATTTAACAAATATTTTTTATTACTTAAAAACGTTAAGGCTTTAGTGAGAACTTAAATAAAATTGGTGTATAATTATATATGTATATCCGTGGCATGTTGACAAAACATCTAAAGTCAAATTTAAAAAGTTGAAAAAATGTTGCTATTCATACGAATTTTCATCAAAAAAACATTTTTGTTTACGTTTTTAAAATTTTGTATTATAAACGATTTTTTTTTTTTAATTTTGGTTTATTTTATTATTTATTAAAAATTATGTTTTCATCGAGTTGTTTGTAAAAACTGTTTTTGCTATCTTATCCCCACCGCACTTAAGATGTTTTGTCAAAATGCCACAGATATATAAATAAAAAAATTGTTATTTATTGCGAGTGCAATTGAATTGTATTTGAATAATGTGAATTGTTTAAAAGTTTTCACAATTTTTATTTTTGGTTTTTTTTACTAAAGGCGATGGATGATACAAGAAAGGATTTTTTTAAACATTTCAAACAATAGCTTTGTATTCGTTTAATATTTGTTTTCTTATTTACTATAAGTTACGTGATCTAGAATGATAGATCAATTTTCAATTGAAATAATTCAAAATTTTGATTATTTAATAATTATTTAAATTTTTTATTTTTGACATTGAGGATGTAAGATAATAAATATTACAAACACAGATTTTATTTAATTTAGGCAACTTACACCTGCCACAGGTAACTACAATTCTTATGTTTATTCATAATAATTTTACACATACAATAATAATTTTTTTTGTGACAAAGTTTCTCGTGCTGAGTACTGATTAAGATTTTCCAAAAACCTTCTTTTTATGTAAACCAGTTCAATCATGGTCAAATCATTCCAGCTAGTGAAAATTGTAGAGTTGAAAGTAGTAAAGAATGAAAACAACAAAAATTGCAGCAAAGTATCAGTAATCTAGACGTTTCTTTAGGCGAAAGAATTCTACATTATCCAAACTGCCCGTATTGTCCATATTTAAGTGGCGCAAAGTGGTCAGATCAGCCAAACGATCTTCAATATCACTGTACATACGGCGACACCGATAAATTGAGAGAGTCTAAAAAAGTTTAAAGTTATTTTAAAATATTTTAATTGAAAATAAAGAGATTTATTTGTAACATCCGATTTATCAAACGCCTCAATTAATCTAATTACACTGATAGACATTTTTAAACTTTTTGAAAGTTTTTTCCACCTTATTCTTGTTTTTTTTTTGCAGGGCTGTGGAGTCGTCCAAGAATAGGTCTAACTCCGACTCCATCTGCTGAAATTTTTTAAGTCCGACTCCGACTCCTAATCTGACCTTGATGCTAAACGTATATGAGACTGGTCCTTATTTGACTTTAAGCAATTTTTTTAATGCAGGACCTTTTAAATTTATTATTTATTTAGCGTATGGATTTAAAATCGACATTTTAATTCTTACTTTCATATGTAAAGTAACCTGGTCCTAATTTTCTGACTTTAAAATTTTTAAAGCAGACCCTTTTTTAATTTGGAAAATATTTGAAAATCTCAACTCCGACTTTATAGCCCTAGTTTTTTTGGCATGCTAAAGACGAATACGAGCTTTTTCTATTCGTCACATTTATCAGATAATGGTAGATTTCTGTGTTCTTCTCTTTCAGCCGCCTTCCAGAGTCAAAGTCTAGGTTAATTAAAATGAATTGTATACTTTTCAAAAGGCTACTAAATTACGCGTCGAATATTGGCTAATTGGGTGTAAAAGTTGAATTTTCCACTATTACGATATTTTGCGATATTCTTTGAAATTAAACTTTTTCAAGAATGACTTTGCAAATTTCATAGAACCGACATCGGACGCCATCATTGGGGTTGTTTTAGAAAAAAATATACTCTTTACAGTCTAAGGGCAACTCTTCGTGCGCTCTTAAGCTCCGAACCAGACTCTGACAATAGTTATCGTCAAATCAGTACAATAATGTTCGAGATCAAGCAAAAAATCACCGTTGTACTTTGTAAGCAAAGGCTGGTATGTTGTATTGGAATTTAGTCTTAGAAATACATTTGTAGGGGTGTTATTATAAATATATATTTTGCATATTTTACATATTTTACATCAAAGCAAGTTGTTTTGAGTTTCCATGGGCGTTCATTTATGTAATTTTTCGTTGTGATGAGTGGTACGGATAACTCTGTGCATAGCGATAGGTCTTTTGCGGATCTGATGCGTTCAGGTCTTCATGCAGTAATAATTGTCTAATACTGAATTTGTTCAGTTGAGGAGTTTCGGCAAGATCTTGGCTTGGGAGATTGGCTCCGCATAGAATATTCTCGATGAGAGCTGTTCTAAACGCAAAGACGCAGGCTCTGGCAGTTTGGTGATAAGCAGTTTTTATTATATTGATATCCTTTTTCCAACTATTGCCATATATGTAATGTGAGCGTCAAAATAAAGTGTACAGCTTGTTTTCCAATATAAAAAGGGTTATGTTATTTATAAAAAGTTAAATTTCTACTTTGCCAATTTTGATCAGCCTTCAAGCTTGCTGTCATCTGTGAAAAATACGTTGCTCCAAAAAGTGACAAAAGCAAGTTGGACAAAAAATAAACGTGATAAAAGGAAGAAATAAGAAATTCAACGAAAAAATATAGTATTTAACCCTCAAACAGCTGACAGTTTACAAATGTAAACTTTCCGACTTTGGAACGTTTTTTTTTTATTTAGAATTGTCCGAATTGCTTAAAACTTCATAAGAGAACTACAAATTCACCTCTTATTCGAATACAAGATTATAGAAGTGGTGAAACATTTTTCTGTTACTCATTTTACCAGTTTTTCAAAACTACCTGTTGAACGACTGACTGGTTTACATTTGTAAACCAGTATAATTTGATATATAAAAAGTAAAATAGTAAGAGCACATGTGTTTTTTTTTAAGAAAATTCTAGTTTTATTCAAAATTAAATTAAAAAGAAATAAAAATTATGCATAAGTAGAGAAAAAATAGAAATAATTATTGACAATCCGGGCACTTTGTAATCGTGACACAGTGCGTATCACATACCTTCTTACCGCAAAGAGAGCAGCACTTTCGGGTGACGCGTTGCCTTTTCTCCATTGCGCAGAAGACGCACTTTCCTTTGACGCCCGATGTTCCTGGATTCGCTTGAATACAGCACGTATGCAGACAATCCCGACAAATCCACCATGTTGAAAAACATATCTATTGGCCACCGACGCGATTTCCGCTTGCATGTGCTATTGCCAAGCATTTGGTCCATTATATTCACGCAAGCTTTCGTACGATTATATTCCATTATTATTTCTGTTTGTCAGTTTCTGCATCAGTGGCGTTGTTGGAATGCATCGAGGATAAAACATAGACATTTTTTTGGCTTTGGGCAGTAAGCGACAAAAGTGACGTCTTGGCGAAAGGTAAACACAGAATCGCCCACTTTTCTATCACATCGCTTGTTCTTGCGCATCTTGCCAATGACACTCAACTTTTTGTCAACCAATTGATGAGTCAAATCCAATCCGGTGAAAAAGTTATCCATAGTGAATTTGCGACCAGAGCCCCAATATGGTTTGACGAGTTCTTGCACTACTTTAGCGCCAATATTAGCGGCCATCGGTTGAGCAGGCTGGCACCCATAATATTTGTCACCTCTCAGTGGAAGAACTCCTCGTTAGAGTTCAAAAACTGGTGGCTCCACAACATTCCGTGCACGTTTTGACATTTTTATTATTTTTTTTTGTTTTCACTTTAAGAACGATACACGTGTTTTCTCTGAGCTTTAAAACATAACTGTTACATTCTATTATTGCATCTTTCCACGCATATTCGTACATAACATATGGGTTTACAAATGTAAACCAGTCCGCCGAAATAGGTAAAATAAACAGTCAGCTTTTTCAGGGTTAAAGTGAAGAGTGATAGGGTTAGCTTTTGTAAAACGTCATAAAACAGATGGATCAGCCCAATAGTCGCTCGATATCAACTCAAGTAAACATCTGAAAACATTTGGACAGACAAATTAAAAAAAAAACATTAGCAGCAAGCACTCTCTGAATAAAATTCTGCAGAAAGGGTAGCCAAAATTGTCTACTGATCTAACTTTAAAATGGGTGGAATTGATGCCAAAGAGACTATAAGCCGTCCTAAAAGCAAAAACAAATCAATCAAAGTATTAGCCACTTCACTTTTCTTAGTATTGTAAAACTGTACACTTTTTTTTGACGCGTTTAAAACGGAGCATATTAGTTTTTTTATTGTATTGATTTTGTTGTTTTTGAAGAATTTCAAATTTTTAATTTTAAATTGTAATAACATTGTCCAAGGTTTTGTAAATGATAATAAACTTCTACAAATTTTAATTATTTTTTGCTAAAATATCACTTTTTATATTGGAAAACCAGTTGTACACTTTATTTTGACGCTGACAGTATGTATTAAAAGGCTATAATTAATTTTACTTAATACTAGGGCTCTTTAAGTTGTTAATCAATCGATTTGAATAGACTTGGTGCCGGAGTCAAAATTATATTAATTGCAAATGTTAAATTTGTTATTTTCTTTATGGAGATTCTTGCGAAAGAGTATTCAGTTATATTTTTGATATTTCGTTTTTGTAATTTAGCCATTGATTCACTTTAAAACTTCTGTTTATTGGGAACGATTTTGCATAATTAAACATTTTTCGTCCAATGCACAATGAGTTTAGGGCGTCTTAAGTCACGTGGGATCCAACTCTATTATCAAATGTCCCTTCGAAATTAACTAACACGTGGTTCTTGGCAGACAATGCTTTTGTGATGTTACAATCGATGTGCAACAATGTATCATCACATCCTTTATTTGCTTTAAAAGCCACCTGCTCCTTCGCTATAAGGTTATTATTTTTTAAAAACCATGAAAATCTGGTAGCTCAATGATTTTGGAAGGACAAAGTACAAAAGATATAGGGCGATGAGCCATGACTAAAGGTGGGCTATGGGATTTGGGGATAGTAACTATAGTTGACAGTTTTCAGGCATGTGGAATAACGCCGCTTTCAAACATCTTGCTGTGACAAGTTGAGTAAAGCTTTCTTGCTATCGCGTAATAGAGCTTTGACCATTTGGTAGGATATGCGATCGTGTCCTGGTGTGGTAACTTTATCTAAGCATTTGGTAAGTTCATCCAAAATTATTGGGACTTCAAACAACTGTGCTTTTTTATATCATGTGCTGTTAATGGACAAGTTGAGTGGGTTTTTCGATGTATTGAAAATAAAGAATTTGATGCGTACTCTGCCCAAACTTTACCAAAATAGTTTGCGATTTTTGTTAAGTCAATTTGAGTTTTGTCTGAGGTGTCTATTGCTTTTATAGTAGTGGATGAACCTTTGTCTTTAGCTGAAGTTGTACTGCCGTATTTATAAAAAATAAAATAAGTTTGAAATGTGTTTTAAGGAATATTTTCATACAAATTTTTCTTAAAATGCATTTGAATTCATTTTAATTTTTTATGAATGCAGGTAGTGTTTCTGTGTATTGATTTTGTATAATTTTTTAAAAGTTGAGTATTTAGAAATTTTTTACTTCTCTACGGAATTCAGCGTTGTCTTTTTTGTATAATATCAGTTATTTTGCGTTGGATTGGCTTTGAACTATATCCAACTTTTAATTTTTTTTTTTCGTAAAATTGCAAGAGATGGGCTCGACCATGGGACTGGGATCCGATACGAGTGAGAAGGGAAGTGTGTGGGACTGCTGTCATTTAATATGCATAAGCCAGATTGGCGAATTATGTTTTCCAGCAAAAAAGAAATGTACAGTGCCCATGTTCTGTAACTCTCGCGTCGAGAAACTTTTCGATTGAAATGTGTGAAATGAAACAAAATATTGAAACAAACAGCTGTTTTTCTCTACTAGCTGTCACGTAAGGAAATTACTCGCCAATTTACAGAAAAAGTGTGTCTGCAACATTTTTGTAAGAAGAGTTCCAGCTTTGAACTGTGAAATAAACTCACGAATAAAAATGGGACGAGACAAAATTTTAACACTAAAAAACAATTAAAAAAGCAATATACAAAGAATAATAATAATAATATTTTGGCACATTTTTTTATTGTTTAATTATTTTGCTTTTAACATATTTGTAAAATATACGAATGTTTTCAAAGTTCGTTTCCAAACAACAAACATTAAAGTCGCACTTGACATTATTTGGTTAAGCCGACGGTTGTATTTTTGCCGACGTCGTTTAAAAATTTTGAGATTCAGTAAATTTTGGTCGCCGTCAACGATATGTGTTACTGGCGTTCTCAACGTCTGCAATGTCACATCGGCTTCGAGGGCTGTGTTATGACATTTATAACGTCACGACGTTATCTCTTTTGATAGTTTTCGACATGAGTTACAGACACACTTTTTTCTCACTTTTCGAGAAATGATGTAATATTTTGTTTTACATCTTTTCGATGCGAGAAGTTCTCACTATAGTTACAGAACATGGGTACTGGGGTGTAATCACCGCATTCGATATCGAGTACGCTATCGTATTTTTCTGCATACGATAGACACTGACGTATCGAACGAAATGTTATATTTTTGGTTACTCGATATCGAATGCTATCATCTCAAATTACGATACATTTCATTCGTTATGCGGTGATTAGAACCCTGTTTAGGTTATATTCACGGAAATCAATCTATGCGGTAATATTTTATGTTGTGAGTTGACGAAATAACTAGTGAAACTTCTTGGTGGTATGTACGCTGAAACTGTAGGCGCAGTGTCTTTCCTGTAACGATATAAACCTTTGTTAGTAATTGGAGGGTGTGGTAATTGTTACTAAACCCGTTGATATTCCATTGTAGATGACCAAAATCCATTTTGATGTTAATTGATAAATATCGAGGGCTTGTAGCCACAAATAGCACTATCCACAAGCGAACAACTCCCCCATGAGGGCAAAAAATCGCTCCGCCCACACACAACCAAAGCTCCGCATAATCATCCCCCAACAATACAAGCCCTTATAACATAATCTGTCTATACTGAAGAATATCGACCATCCAAAGCCCCAGCAAAAAGAGAACGACGCGAACGTCCGTCGCCACGAAAAAAATCCCACATCTGCAGACGGAAAATGATGTTGGAATAAGATGGTATTTTCCATATTGTAACTAAGAGAGTTCCATCGTATCCTCGTCGAGACCTGCATCATCGATGGATAACATGAACTAGTTATTTGTTTTAATCAGTAATTGAGTTATTTGTGAGATAGGTAAAGTAGCATTTTTAGTGTTCCTACTCTTGATTTTAATGTTGGAGAATTTTGTTGTGTTGTTGTTGTAACAGCTCGACCTGAAAAACAAGTATGTATAAAATTTATATTATATTCTTCTTCTTCGCTCTGTCCATCCAACTCAGCTAAAAGTATGAGTAGCGAAAAAACGATTCATTGCTGATCTCTGATCTGAACACAACCTGTTACGGTCTTTAAGGCGGCATTTTGGCAGCTCTGAAGCTTCTTCCACTGAGTATCGCTGACTCTTGGGGCAGGCGCTGCGTAGTTAACCACTGACCGGCCAATTGTTTTGTATGTAGCTAACAAGGTTTTCTTTTCTATGCCCCAAGTTCTGTCGGCTAGAGACATGAGGACCTTGTTTCTACTCCGCATTCTATCGCAGATTGCAGTGGCATGCGCCGATGACATGAACAGGCTGTCAAATGTGACTCCCAATATCTTTGGGTGGTTTTTGGTCGGAATTATGGCGCCGTCGACAGTCACATTCAACTGCAACCCCACTTCCTTTGTCCATGTCGTGACTAGAGTCGCCGAGGATTTTGCGGGAGAGATGTTCATATTCCTCGCGTGGAAGAAGTTCGCTAGATCATGGAGGTAACCGTTTACCAAATTACATAGGTCATCAATGTTGTGGCCCGTCGCCATGATAGTGCAGCCGTCTGCGTACGATATCATTTGGACACCTTGGGGAGTTGTCATGAGTTTAGACACGTAGAAGTTAAACAGGATCGGAGATATACCTCCACCCTGGGGAACTCCCTGTTTAATTCACGGCACCTCGACCTCTTGTTTCTAAACTCCACAAACGACTGTCTTCCACACAAATAATTCACACGCCACCTCTTCGTGTTGTCCGAGAGACTGGATGTTGCTATGTCTCTGAAGAGGATGGCATGCTTGACCGTATCAAGAGCCACTAAGACCGTTCTTTCACACGGTCGGGCTTGATTAAGGCCGTGGGTGATTTGTGTGGAGATGGCGGTAAGAACAGTTGTTGTACTGAACTGCTTGTGGAATCCATGCTGATGGTTCGCCAATTGGAGATGTTCCACTATCTCCGGGAGGAGTAGTGCCTCAAGTATCTTGGCGACGGGTGACAGCAGGGAGATCGGCCTGTATGAGTCTCCCTGAATCGCATCTTTCCCTGGCTTTAGCAGGGGAACCACCCTACCCACTTTCCAGGCTTCGGGTATTTTTAGGGTGGTTAGTGATAAATTGAGGACTTTTGTAAGATACTCTACTCCGGGCTAGTCCAGATTTTTGAGCATAAGCATGGATATTCCGTAGAGGCCAAGGGCTTTGGATGATTTAGCGGCCCTGATGACCTGTGCAACCTCACTCGGTGAAAAAGCATATGGTGTGTCAATAACGCGAAGACCGTGTTCCTTCCTCTTAATACTTCTTTTCACCTTATCTCTGACGGGGTGCTCTATAAGTTGCCGCGCAAAGTGGTTCGAGCACCATTTGGGTCCAATATGGTATTTTCATCGAAGGTAATCGATACACTATCGTCACGCTTCTGCGGATTCGTCAGAGATCTGACAGTCGCCCATAGCTTGCTGGGTCCGGAGGTTAGGTTGCATGAATTTAAATGATTTAACCATTTGTCCCGTCTATATTCGTTTACCAACTTGCTGATGTTCCTGTTGAGTTGGTCGATTCGGGGATCACTCGGGTTGGCTCTACGAATTTCATCCCGCTCTTCCGCGAGTACCGCCGCTGACGCCGGGAAATTTGGTCTTAGCCGGTATCCTTCCGACGGGAATGAAGTAAGCGGCTGCTGCGAGGATTGCTTTTCGGAACTTCCTTTCTGCGGAGAGCACGTCAGAAGGAATTGGTAAATCATCTGCCTTTTTCTTATTTATATAGGTGCTCCGTTCAAAGGTCACAAAGTCTGTCGGTCTGTCAACCTATTTCCCTTTTCGTCAACCTATTTATTTTTATTTAATAAATATCTATAAATCTGAGCTAAACCCTCAGTATCTTTTTTAAAATTAATCCTTTCTTCAAATGGAACATTATTTATTTGTAACATTTCTAACATATATCTTCTTTTCTTAAAACCTTCCACGTTCAAAACGGATGTGTTCTCAAAATCTGGATAATGATTTAAATCCCTGAAATGAGTTGATAAAGCTGTACCATGTGCTGAATTATAATTTCTATATTTTTAGTCACATTTATGTCCTGCTATTCTAGTTTTCAGTTTCGTCCCAGTTGTTCCTACATATATTTTTGCACATTGTTCATTATTGTTGCCACCACAAGGTATTTTATAAACTAAATTTGACATATCTAACTTTTGTAATCTATCCTTCATTCTTGTGAACAATCTACCAACATTATTATTTACCTTATGTGCCATTCTATATTTCCCTTTGTCATAAATATTTGAGTTTTCTTACCTTTCTGAAAATCCAGGTACATAAGTTAATGATTTATATATTTTTGGTGCTAAGATCTCACTAATATTTCGAGATTTTCTTGCCTTATCAATTTGTGAATTAGTTTGTTAGGAAAACTATTATCTTTTAAAATATTTCCAATAATTCTTTTATTTTTCTCATGAAATCTATTATCACTAATTGCCAATATTCTATCTATTAGATTACACTAGGTCACAAATAACAAACTTTTGTCTGTTATTTGTTTCTAGCATACTTTTTCTCATGGATTTGGACCTACTGAACACGAAAATGAATTTTAAAAATTTTTCTGTCGATTGGTTTGCGAGATACAAATTTTTTAATTTTTTTTTTTTAATTTTTGGAGGTACACTTACTATTTTGAGCATATCTTTAGTCTTCTTTGACCTATTTTATCCTACTACTACTCAAATTAAAGACAATTGAGCCGTCTACAACTTATTTTCAGAAAATTTTCAAATCGGGTTAGTAGTTTTGATGTTGGCGGCTTAAAAAGGTTAAAAAACTGGGTTTTTTTAGTAAAAATGTGGCTGAAAAATTCATATAAAAATTCATATAAAATATAAAACGCGATGTTAACAGCGATTTTAATTTTTTTACGTATAGCTGACACTTTTCCAAAGAAAATAAGCCCTTACTTAACAAAATCTGATGACAAATGGCCGACTTATTATTTTTTTGGTAAACGACCGAAGTGAAAGTATCAACGTACAGAAACCGTCACAAGGAGTATGCAAAATTTTATACAAAGAAAGACCAAATATGTTTTTGCAGCGACATTTCAGGCTTGTTCCAAGAGCTTCACCAAATTCACAACCCCAACGAATGGAGGTTGTTTATTGACAGCAACAAAGAGAGCTTGAAGGCAGTTCTCTTACATAATGGGAATGAAAAGCCATCTGTTCCTATTGCTCATGCGGTTCATTCAAAGGAGAACTATGAAACTATGGACATTTTGCTGAAATGCATAGAGTATAGGAAATACAATTGGAAAATATGCGCCGACCTTAAAGTTGTGGCCATTCTGTGTGGACTCCAAGGAGGCTATACGCGACATTGCTGTTTTCTGTGCCTTTGGAATAGCCGCGCTGATGATCAGCATTATATAAAAAAAAAATGGTCGGTACGAACGAAACCTGTAGTTGGAGAAGCGAATGTTCAGCGCAAACCACTAATAGAGAACCGTGAAAATATAATACTTCCGCCGCTGCACATAAAATTGGGTTTGATTAAAAATTTTGCCAAAAAATTAGACAAAGAAGGTGAAGCTTTTGCCTATTTACGGTCAATTTTCCCTTACCTTTCGCTGGCAAAAATTAAAGAAGGAGTCTTCGCAGGACCCGAGATAAAAAAAATTTTGAAAGATGAAAAATTCCCAAAGCTGTTATCACCCATCGAAGCCGCAGCATGGAATTCCTTCAGGCTTGTTGTGGAAAACTTTTTAGGAAACAACAAAAGCCCGAATTATAAGGACATAGTTGAGGATCTGGTAAAGAACTATGAAGCCATGGGAGTGCACATGTCACTTAAAATACACTTTCTGCATTCTCATTTGGATTTTTTCCCTGAGAATTTAGGAGACGTGAGCGACGAACACGGCGAGCGCTTTCATCAGGAATTGAAGGCTATGGAACGACGCTATCAGGGCATGTATGACACGGCTATGATGGGTGACTATATTTGGACCCTAATACGTGAGACCGATTGCAGCGAATACAAAAAACAAAGAAGAAGTCAGCAGTTTTTCCACATGGCATAAAATGTACACTTATATCTTTGTTTTTACTAATTTTTTTTGTGCGTTGATTTGCTTAATTTAATTAGTTAGTTTAATTTCGTTAGTTTAGCTAATTGTGCGATACATTGAGCATGTAGTGCTGTAAATAAATTAAAAAATAATATACGAAGACTAATTTGTTTATTTTAAATTAAGTTCAAATGTATTTATTCGTTTGCGTTGGGTAGGTAAGCTGTGCAAATAATGAAAATCAAAAAATCGTGAAATAGAGGAATTTCGGTCGTTTACCAAAAAAATAATAAGTCGGCCATTTGTCATCAGATTTTGTTAAGTAAGGGCTTATTTTCTTTGGAAAAGTGTCAGCTATACGTAAAAAAATTAAAATCGCTGTTAACATCGCGTTTTATATTTTATATGAATTTTTATATGAATTTTTCAGCCACATTTTTACTAAAAAAACCCAGTTTTTTAACCTTTTTAAGCCGCCAACATCAAAACTACTAACCCGATTTGAAAATTTTCTGAAAATAAGTTGTAGACGGCTCAATTGTCTTTAATTTGAGTAGTAGTAGGATAAAATAGGTCAAAGAAGACTAAAGATATGCTCAAAATAGTAAGTGTACCTCCAAAAATTAAAAAAAAAAAATTAAAAAATTTGTATCTCGCAAACCAATCGACAGAAAAATTTTTAAAATTCATTTTCGTGTTCAGTAGGTCCAAATCCATGAGAAAAAGTATGCTAGAACCAAATAACAAAATGGCTGTTGCCTAGTGTTATTAGCTGTGTTAATAATAATTCTTTTAGGATGCTAAGAAAAATAATTTAAGATTCTACCTGATGAGGTTGGTTTTTTATACCAATCTATCAATAACCTATTTTCTTTCCTTATTACCAATCGAATCGAATTATTTAATTCCCTTTCAATAGCAAACTTAATATTCTGATCAAAAGAATTAAACGTTGATAACATGGTAGAATAAGTACAAGGTATAGTCATTAGAAATTTTGTTCTCAATTTAACGTCAAACAAAAGAAAATATGGAAAGAAATTAAAACAAGCGTCAAAAATCAAATAAATTTATTTGACATTACATCGATAAATAATGAAAACTCTCCCTTATGAACATACCTGGTACTTATTATACTATGGTTGATAATAGAATATCTATCTCATTTTCATTAATTATAACAAATAAGTCATCTACATACTTTGTTATGATTAGTCAATCTTCCTAGACATGTATCTAATAATTTCTCCATCACAATATCAGCAATTATTGGAGATGCTGGTGAACCCATTGGAAGCCCCTTTTCCTGTGCATATATTTTCTTATCAAACTGAAAATATCTATTATCAACTACACAGAGTTTTATAATTCTAAAAAATAAGTGTTTATTAATATTTGTTATCTCCGAAATGTTATCCCAATTTTCTTCTATAATTCTAATAGCCACGTCAACTGGAATACTAGGAAATAATGAATTCATAACATTATACTTAGAATTCTCTTTTACCTTCTTACGTATATTCGAAATATATTTACATAAATCATGTGAAGGTGAATTTATAGACGAACAAATTGGTCTTAATGGAAAAATTTCCTTATGAATTTTTGGTAATCCATATAATCTTGGTGCTACAGATATGAAAGTTTTGAATTTGGCTTTTTCTACTATTTTTATTATTTTCAATTTAAAAAGTTCCTCAACAAAATAATTGTTAATTTTCTGAAATCTGCTCGTAGGATCACCTAAAATGTTTTCAATTCTGGATATATAATTTCAATTCTGGATATAAAAACCCTTTTTATTAATTGCTACCGTTGTGTTACCCTTATCCGCTTTTAAAATCATTATTTCCCTATTATTTCGAAGAATTTTTTTACTAAATTCTACTTTATTTAATGTAAATCTATCTCTACTATCTAATGACATTTTATTTAAATGATTATCTATCACTGTTAGATCACAAAATTAGATCTTTGAATTTCCTGTTGTTCTTTATTCTCTACAGTCTCAATAAAATCTTCACCATCACAAATAACTTTCATTATTGGAAAATCTTCTCTTTTTACTGGAAGCGGCTGCTTCTGTCCCAATGACAAAATCCACTAAACATCCTCTGGTATATCCCTATCTGTTTTATTGACAAACCACTTTTTATTTAACCTTATTCCTAATTCTCTTCTCCGCAAATTAATAAGACAATCAAACTTTTTCTGATGTACCTGTTTTTCTTTTTTCATTAATTTATCTGATATTCTGTCCTCATATTTTAAAAAAGTTTTCATCTCCTCATTATTTAGTAATCTGCTTATAATATATTTGAAATATTGCAATTCATCTTGATTATCCTTCAATTGTTGATGTTTCTGTTTAATTGATGAATTAAGAATCCGGTTTTTTAATCCTTGAACATATTTCCCAATTTGATTAGGTATTGAAGGAGATAATTTTCCATTAAAAATTTTGAAAATATTTCTAGTAGAGTCTTGAATAAATTTTGGTATAATCCCCTGATTACGACATCTTATCAAAAACGTAATTGTTGGCTTGCATTTTACTACCTTTTCCCTTATTATTTTGAACCTGTTGATCCATTTTCTATTACCCTCATGTCTCTTGAAATCTTGATAATTCATTGTGCTCTGTTTCTTTGTTAATAATTTTATTCTAATTTCTTCGACCTTTTTTAAATATTATTCTTCTTTATTAATAATTGAGCTTAAGATCACTTATTTCAAATAGATCTTTTATTTGTTTTATCAATATTTGGGAGTTCCAAAACAGCGAAACTGTTATTGTAGAGCTGTAGAGCCGACGACCCCGGTATCATACTGTTTATAGAGAATTTTAAAATTCTTCTTTTTTATCTATGAAAACTGGTCTCGGGCTGCTTGGAATTTTCTAAATAAAAATAAAAAATTAAATACAGGAGATATTTGAAAATAAATTGATCCCAGCGATATCTACCGGGTCAAAATTGTATAAGGAAACTTATATTTCGTTTAATAAATATATTTTGTAAATTTCAGCCAAATCGTACCATAAATGAAACAAATTAAACATCACGACAACAGCTTCACGTATTGGGATTAAGCTTAAGAGAAATCTGGCACCCGTCTAAAATAAAGCGGTACTTGAGTTTTAGGAGCACATACACGGCACAATCTCTCGGGTTTGGTCCGAAACTCTATTTTCCTAGCCATCTTTTGAATCTATTTATACTTTCGCTCCTTATTTCACCTACTTTCCATCTATCTTTCTCTAAATAGAGCGTCACAATGAACCATATTGGTCTCTGGGTGAAGGTGTTAAGGAGACTTCACACCAGCCTTTCTACCTACCTACTCGGCACAAACGTTTTTATATCTATGTATATAAATTCAATTTCACAAAAATAAAAGAATTGAGAAAAGAAAACCACACGTGGTCTTATTAAATTTAAATAAGTTTAATGTTAACGAAAATGAAATATCGGGTTTGTTCTTAATACCATCAAATAAATCTGGCGTTTTGCGATTTCAAATCGTGCGTTTGTCAGAACATGGTATATTCGGCTTTAGCATGCAAAAAAAAAACAGGAATCAGTTGGAACGGTTAAAAAACTTTTTCAATGTCGGCCTGTGTTATTTATTCGATTAATTGAATTTCTGGTTTATTGGAAAATTTTGATTTTCATTTGGGGTATTCACAAGGTGTGCTATCATGTTATATTGTCATAATGTTTTAACATTTTACAATGGTAAAAAAAAAATTGAAGTTGCTTTGTAAACAAAAAGTGTCTTAAATAAATAAAACTTTGCTTGCTATGTTTATTGTGATGTCGTCATTAATCAGAAGATACCTGCGCCGAGCGGCTATGATTTTGTAGCCGTCGCCGGTGATGGTATAGTTTTATCCGGCTAACATCCGAATTTAACCTGCGGCTAGCATATTTGCAACAAAACACTTGCGGCGTCAAATTAGATCGGCTTAGGACTCTGATGTTTGGTAAACAAACAAAATAAAATTTATTTGTGGTTTGCGTCTGCAAAATGGAAAATAGTCAGGAAAGATTTAATTTAATTTAATAGTCAATGAATTAGAATTAAAAAACATTTTGATTTTACGTAAATATTTATTTTTTTATATTTGTTTTAAATCAGCTGATTTAAATTCGAAATAGCTGTTCACAACAGTCGTATTTTTTCATGTTATTATTTTAAGACATATGACTTTATGACACCTTGTGAATCCCCCAATTGATTAAAATATTTAGTAATTAGATATTTGAATAATTAAAAAATGATAATTAGTATTGTGGTTATTTTGTTGAACTATTTATGGTTTTTAATCCAAATTTTTAATATTTTAATTAGGCTTAAGTTAATCAAATTTAATTTTCATTAAATTATATTTATGAAGCAAGGAATTTTTACAACATGAAAATTAATTAAAATTGTTTTTGATAATCTTTCATTCTTGACCGTGGTCGGGGCCCGAAAATTAAATTTGATGAACTTAAGCTTTATTAAAAATTTGAATTAATAATTAAAAAATGTTTTTGATCTTCTGCACTTAGTTTATTAAATTAAATTTAAAAGGTTACATATAATTTTTTTGAGTCATAGAAAATAAGGGGTTGAGAGTTTGTATGTTATTAAATTTGCTCTATTGCAAATCCATTTCATTTCAATTTCTAGAACATGCCCGATTATAGTCAGCAAATAAAATAAGAAAACTTTCGAGTACAAAATTGTTGAACATACAAATACATTTTTGATTTAATTTCTAATTATAGATACACCTTTCTGCTAAATAAAGATTTAAAATAGGGGTGCGGCAAATGTGTTTTTCGCGAATGCGAATGCGAAAGCAAATAATCAAATTAAATTTTTTCGAATGCTAACAATGTTCAAAATTCATATGCAAATAAAGTATTATGTTTAATTAAAATACAAATACATATTTTAAACAAGTAAGAAAGTATAGTCGTTCAAGCCCGACCATTTGATACCCTACACCACAGTGTATAAAGACAAATTTCCGGGGCTATACCATATTTTGGACCCATGGGCAATCATGGACCCGCCAGAAAAAAAATCATGTGATGAGGTAAAGATTCATGTAAAAGTTCTTTGTGCCGAATATTATTTTGATCAAATACAGGTCAAATATATCAGCTACACACCGAGAAAAAAATATGTTTGCAAAAGGGCATATAAAGCTAAGCGTGTCATTGATTCATGCATGCAAAAAATTTCAAAGACTTGGTGCAATTTTTCTGGACTTGTAGTGTGAGTATAAATAGAACAGAAATAGCTTGAAACATATAATTTATCCTGTAAATGTATTTAAATGTTAGGAATACAAATGAAAGTCATAAATAAGCTAAGGTACAAATTTTTTAGAAATTGAGATATTTGCGCTTTTTGGAGGTACATACATATATAGGCGGATATACTGTGGGAATGAAAGGTTTTGTGTATATCCTTTCCGTAGCGGGGAAACAGGTGAATTTTTAAAATGAATTTCGAAAAGGGCTCATCTCCAAATTTCTTTAGAATATTTGATATGTGTGCCTTAGTTGGCATAGCTGTAAGATATGAATTAAATACAAAATTAAAATACTTTTTTTTAACTTTAATTTCTATTTTATAAAATAAAATAAAAACAATTTTAGTTCTAGATTTTTTGTTAAAATGTTTGTGGTATTAATTTTTATAAAATTGAATTAAAGTTTTAATATATTTAGATATATCTATTTAAAATGTACTATAAAAAAAATTATTAGAACTTTTTAATATTAAATAAGTTGGATTCTCAAACATTTTCTATAATTCTTTTTGTATTCAAATATTCTAAGCTGAATATATTCAAATCAATTTAATTCAAATAAAAAAAATTGATTTGTAGTTTTAGAATTTTTATTCAACAAAATTGGTAGAAAATAAAAATATTCAAACAAAAAAATTTTTAATACAAAAATTTCTATTAACTTTTTTTAAATTTTTCCTTGAAAGACAATGACAAAGAGGAAGACAATGTTATAAAATACTGGGATAAAAAAGTGCAGCTCCATTTTAAAATACAACCATTAAAAGTAAGACGATTTCGTATTTGAAAATTTAAACAATTTAACGATACTATACAGTTACTGGTTACTTAACTAACACAAGGTTCTTTTCCATGGCATTTAGACATAAATTCGGTGGAAAACTGGCCAGAAACTAAAAGCAATATTATATTCCTTGAATTATGGTAAAGTACAATTTGTGAGGTTGAGCTCTAAGCACTTTGTAATAAAACTTCCTTGCCATTGTTTTTCAAATAGAAACGTGCAGTTATGTGCTAGAAATCAATTCGACTGAAATTTGAATGGCATAGCCGAATATACCACTCTTATGAGTATGAGTAATTCAAAAAATGTTTGTTGAATTAAAATATTTAGGCATTTTTTTTTATATTATAAAATTTTTTCATACGATGTCTGAAAATTTTTTATTCAACAAGTTTTATACAAATTTATTTTATTTGTCTCTTTAAAATTAAATTTTTTTCAAACAAATTTGTGTGCTTTTCTATTGATCTAAATATATATTTTTAAAATATTTAGCCTGATGACAGTTGGCGTTGGCGTATACGCCAGAGTCGTTTTTTGTAGTAGATTAAAGAACACAGGTTGTGTGTTACTTTAATCTACTACAAATAACGACTCAGGCGTATACGCCAACGCTAACCATAATCAGGCTGATTAATTTGAATAATATAAATTGCAATAATAGTGAATTTAACTTCCAAGAGCAGAAATGAAATTTGAAAGACATTATCGTAAATTATTTAAAATATTTATATTTAATTTAAAGAAGTATTAAATAAATTTAACATATTTTGACTTTTGAAAAACAATTACAAATTGTAAATAATTCATTTTGAGCCAATATTTAGAAGAAAATAATTTACAATGAACAGCTATGGTTTTGAATATGTGCTCAATTTGTCATGAAAAATTAGTTTTGATTTTGCCATTATTAATAAAATATTAATTATAAGCAGGTCAAGGAGAAAAATTTAAATAATTATACACATTTTGTTTAACCTCATTTTCGAAATTAGTGAATTCAGCTGCTCGGAGGATAATGATATCCAGACGGCCAATTTCCAAAATTTTTATAAAGACATTCTGCAATGACCAACCGTCTTGTATTTACAGGCAGATGTAGAAGATTTTTAATTCATATGTTTATCTTAATGAAATTTTTTCGTTTTTGTTGTTCTATTAATTTTTTTTTTCATTATGTTATTTTATAAACAAATAAAAATGTACCGAAATGTTTTTATATTGAAACGTTGTAGATTATCGGAATATATATTTGTGCATTTCAAAAAATTGCATACACTAAAGATACCATTGTGCTACTAAAACCACGAAAATCCAAAAATAATTTTCGAATTGCTCATCTCCCTCATCTCATGTACTGACTGATCATTTCTCATTCAAATATTACTTAAAATATTTTTTTGTTTTAACTATTATAACATAAACAGAGGCTTTGAATTTAAGGTAAAATATCTGCTTCAAAAAGTCAAATGATTTAAGAGATATTCAGTTATTTGTGACTCCTGAACACTTTGTATTTTTGTACCTGAGCCCTTTTCGAAATTCACGATTCAATTAAAAAAAAAATAAATTAAAAAATTCGTTCAAAACCAAAAACAATTGTTGTGCATAAAGTCACTGTAATACTTAAGGCCCAACTATAATATGCCTTAGTTGGCTTAAGCAATTGTGCGAATACATGTGATTCATATGTGTCGAACCATATTGAACTTAAGAAAACTTTTTGGTTAATTTTATAAAAGTGGCATTTGCTTAACCAAGGTGCGAAACAGATCGCACTTTCCGTACGGATTAAAATATTTTTTGATTTTATTTTTGTTTTTTTAAATGCTTTTTTAATTGTTGACAGTAGCTTATGCCAGCTTAAGGTCCAATTAGACGTGACATAACCATAATGCCACAGCCGCAACGGCGAATTTAGAAACCAAAATTGAATTGGTTTGTATCAAGGCGAATTAACTACAGGTGGTGTCGAAACGGCGTCTGATTTTGACAGTTCGAGCTTATTTGTTTTGATTTGTTAGTGTTTTGCTAATAATGGTTGACATTTCGAGCTAATGGCACTAACAATGCAATGCAAAAAACCCTATGTTGTTTTTGGATTGTTGTAGTTCCGACACCACTTGTAGTTGAATTCGCCTTGGTTTGTATGGTATGTTTATGTCATTTTGGTAATACAGTGGTGATGGTAATACAGTTTTGCTACGGTTATGTCACGTCTAATTGCACCTTTATGCCTATTATAGTTGTGCCTTTAAAGTTCAGTTGAGCCAAGTAATATTTTATAAACATAAGTTTTAATACTTTATCATTTTCGTTTTTTTGACGTTCGCTTCAATTAATTTTCTGAAAAAAGCTTCCAGATGTTATTGATATTGCCCCATAAGATATTCGCTTACATTTTAGCTAATCCAAATAGCAAAAATAAGCGAATATTTTGCAAATGCGAATCCGAACATTCGCCACACCCATAGTTTGGTCGGTTTTTTTTTAATTATAAACGAACAATGCTGCACTAAAATTGGAAATGTCTAGAGTATAATGAGAACACTTTATAAAATTAAAAAAAGTTGAAAATGACGTAACAACAAAAGGTCCGCTCTAAACTTACCTGTAAACATTTACAATTGACTAGAATTGCATCTAAACTGTGGTCAGTCAACTGAGTGCAGCCGCTAATATGCAATGCACGTAAGCGGCTTAATTTGGCAGTTACTAATTGTATGGTTTTGTCATTGATGTTATAGCAATCGGATAAGTCGATTTCTTCAATGGACGGACAATTTACCACCAACGCTTCCATGCCCAGCAAAGTGATTTGCTGGCAGTTGGACATATATAGTTGCTGCAATTCAATGAATTTTAGACCATATTTTAAGGAGACGTCAGTGATTTTGTTGCACCCTTTAAGATTAAGAGAACGTAATCCCTTCAGCTGTTGTATACTGAAGCCATCAATCATGTGATCATCAATAAGATTAAGTTCATAGACAGCAAATAGTGCTCGCTTGCGATTGGCGTCACGTACTATCTCTTCTTCGACTTTGCTACGCAAAGAAATCTTTATAGATTGCGGTGAGTTGGATGACCTTAGATTCTCTAGTTCATGTAGAGAGGGTGGGGTAGTGGGGTGAAAATTTTCTAATGAACCTTTCAAATGATTTGTGGAGTTTTTCACTTCTAACTTTGATATATTTATGCCTGTAAGAGCCGCATCGGTGACACGAAAACAGTCTTCTAACGACAGTTCTCTAAGCCAGCGTAAATGTTCTATAATACATTGGACGGAAGTGTCAGTGACCCCATTAACGCAGTGGCCCACATTTAAGACGCGCAATTCAGGACAATTGCGTGCAATACACTTGATACTCTCCTCACATACAATGAGATGAGACATGTAAAGATATTTTAGCACTTTGTTAGAAGAACGGGCAATGCCCTGCGTCAGGCCATCGGTGGTGATGCCATCACAGCGGGAAATATTTAAACATTTTAAATGTTTTAAAGTTCCCAACAAAACTGCCCCAGTATTTGTAACGCCACCGCAGCCGGCTACATTTAGATTTAAAAGCTTTGGAAGCGCATCCACTATGACTGCCAAACAATCATCGTTAACGCAAAGAGTATCGGCCAAGTTCAGCAGAACTAAGTTCGGTTGGGTAAGCAGAAATGATTTGACACCACTGGTATTTAATTGTCGACATCCTGTTAAACGTAGTCTCTGCAAAGACAAACCTCCATCACTACTTTCTTGTGATGACAAAGACTGCAAAGCCGGGCCACTGATCATCGTATGGCTGAGATTAATTTCCTTTAAATAATTGCTATGTATATTTGCCACCTTGGCTAAAAACTTAAAAGTCAATATCGATTCACTAGGATGAGCTGCTAAACTGTCGTTAGGATAAAAACGTCGATGTATGGCATTGTGATAGGCAATATGGCATCCGGACATATCTAGAGTTTCAATTCCTTTGATGAGTGACGTCAAACGTAGCAAAATAGCATCTGATAAATATTGATTATGTTTTAGGGATAGATGTTTTACATTTGAAAATGTATCAGCAAAGTCACCGTTGCCATCTAAAAATGACCCAGACATAAAAAGAGGCGAGCAACGTGTCACGGTCAGCGATTCTAAACAATTCAATTGTCTCATAAATGCATAAAATTGTTTGTCTCCTATATCGGCATTGTCGAATATTATTTCAGTGGCTGTTCTGCCAATATGCGTGAAAAGTTCTTGTGCCTGACCAAATGTTACCTCCTCCAAACAAAATGATCGATATGGTCTTTGACATTTTAGAAAACATTTTGCTGGAGCTAAACGATCTGAGAGACAGACTTTGATAAAGTGAACTAAACTATTGCGATTGAATTCGCCAACGAATAGGGCTTCACGCCAACGACTGCAAGTTGCTCCGGCCGCTTCAAGGTCAGAATGATTGAGAAATCGAAAAATATGAAAAATGATCTGAAATATAAAATAAAATCGTATAAGTTTTTACGTTTATGTGTGCATATAGAATGATTAAAGAAGTAACCTATATTCGGCTATGTCGAATTTTTGATGTTCTTAATCGAGAGTAAAAATATTTCAGGAAAGAGCTTTATATGGGATCTAAAATTATGAGCTAATCTTAAAAAACTCACAGTGTTATGATTCGTTGCAGTTTTAGACAGACAGACGGATGTGGCTAAATTCAATTAGAACTACTTAAGGATCCGAAATATATATACTTTAGGGGTTTTTTTTTTTGCATAATAAAAAAGTTTTACACGGAATGACAAACTTAGGCTTGAGTTCATCAAATTTAATTTTCATTAAATTATTTTTACTGAAGGGAGGAATTTTACAACATGAAAATTTTGTTAAAATTCATTGATAATTTTCTTGGCTGAGCTGGGGCTCGAACCTGTTTCAAGAATCACCACAATCTTTCATCAGAATTCTTTGAGTTCTTACCTCTGCACCACTGCGGTGCCTGCCAGCCAACAGTCAAACATCAATATTTAACCAGTGGTACTAGTGGTTCGAAATTTGCTGTAATTATCATTTTCAAAAGTATTATAAAATAATCACAAATAGCACAAAAATTATTTAATTAATATTTCAATGATTATTTTAAAAGACTCAAAAATATTTTATGTACTTTAAAATTAATTAACTTAATAAAATTAACTTAGAATAAAATCGGCCGTTTGGAAAAACTAGTAAACTCCACGTTTTGCGAAACACCAACAATAGGAAGCGTTTTTCATTTACTATCACTCTGTCAAATCGAAATTTTGATATAGTTTCTCCTTTAATGCCATACATATACAGCGCACATAGGGATATTTTGCAAATCTAGCCGGACATTAGGCAAAAAAAAATAAAATTTAAGAAATGTAAAAATTTAAGTACGCAGCTCGACAGACAAAAAATTATTGGTATAATATTTTTAGCTTTTCTAAAATCTTAGGAAAAGGTTTCCTGATGAGCTGGCCTAAGCAACCAGTGAAATGCGCATAGCAGCTAGCTTTCCCTCAACAATAAATTTCAGTGTATTTATCAAATATGAAAAAAATGGGGAATTTAGCACGTCATACAGAAATCGTATTAATAAAAATTTTATTAAAAAAGTGACAACAATTTAACAAAAAGTACTTCATGTAATAAAAGAGTAAAACTTTTTAAATAAAAAATAGCATCAAAATTTAAGCTAGTCTTCTAAAATAATCTTTCAAAAAGAGAATACAGTTTAAATGTTTATGTTTCAAACGATTTCTTTCTTTTGATGAAACTTCATTTAGAAAAGATTCTTTCATTTATTGTTGAAGCTAAAGAGATTGAAAGTAAAATTATATACAATTTCTCCGTTCTTGTTGATGTCTTTTCTAAAAAGTGGTAGTCTTTCATTATATGTACCACTTGAATCTCTTTTTGATTTTTTATTTTAATGTTTTTAAAAGTCTTCTTATTAGTTATACAAGGTTGTTTTCATTCGTATCAAAAAAAAAAAAAAAAAAAATCTTCTTCATTTGAATCATTGTGGTAAAAGTCTGTAATAAACATTCTTAAAAAGAAATTATTTCCAAACTCTTTGGTTTCAGTCTTTGTACTATGTATATCTTAAAAAATTGGTACTCGAAGAATATGTTTCTGAGTTAAAAAACAATAAAAGAGTATTAAAAACGTACCGGCTTGTTTTTTTACATATAAGAAAAAAACTAATACTGTGAAAAAACAAATTTTCGATTAATCGGTTAATCGACATAACTTATTCGAATTATTCGTTAATCGAAAATTAGCAATTTTAATTGTTCGAACAGTTAAGCGCCCAAAATGAATCGATTAATCGAACAACGGTTAATCGTTTGAATACCCTAGTATGTGTGTATTTAAATTTAAATACAGTAGAAACTCGATTCTTGCACGTAATGAAAACCGGGCTTGGTGCAAGTTTCGGGGTTGTCGCAAGTACCGAGTATTAATTTCCCATACAAAACAAAAGGCACATACATCTGTTTAAAATCTAAGTTTAATATTTCAATTCAAAAGACTTAAGGTCAACGCATTCGTATAACAGTAGATACCTACATATTTTGAAATTTGTTTGTTTGGCATTTTTTCGCCGAAAGATTGAAGAAATTGTTATCATAACCTTTTGGGACAAATTTTTGCTATCAACAAAAGGTAATAAGTTACATGGATGAGAAAAAACACCTGTTTGGCCAAAATGTCAAATTTTGACCTACCTTAACTCAGAGAGTTCTTGACCGATCTTGTTGAAAAATTGTGTCCAAACTACTAAGCAATAGGACTAAAAATAAAATTTCATCCCGATCGGAAGGCATCGGTTTCAAAAGTTGTGTCACTTGACATGAAATCCCTCATATACCTACATATATTGCGGTGTACGGTACCATTTGGTCGGACTTGACCGACTGTACTTTCTTACTCGTCACTTAATTATGGTTGTTATGTCGTTCAGTTTTAGCTCGGTGTATTTTTAACTTTTTATACCAAATACCTACATAATATTAAAATACTAATAATCAATCAAATATAGGTACGTCATTATCACGTGAAAATCTTTTTCCGTAAATTTAACGGATTCGTATAGAAAAGTGCTGAGAGGATTGAAGAGTTAAAGTTGAAACTTCTTTGTTCTTTGATCTCTGCGAAATTAATTAATGAAACCAGTACCCACCCACCTCCGCACACATAATGCATTGATACCAATATAAATATGTATGTGTGCAGCGAAGTGCTCAGGATTTCTGTGGATTGCGTGCGCTTTCAACTTACCTCCATGGGCAAGTTGCCGTAGTTGGGAGACCATTCATTGTAATCCATAATACTATTGATGTACGATTTTTCCATTGTAAACAATTTATTTAAATATCCAGGTTTTGATTACCCTGAATATGTTTTTCTTGCTTCTACCAAAGTCGTTGACAATCTGCTGCAAACTTTATTCACGGTACGGTTTATTCTGGCAATAACAATTATAAGACTTTTCAGTTCATTTGGCTTTTCTCATTATTTTGCAACTTATTAATGCAACTTTTTTTTTATAATTTAAGCTAATTATCTTCGCTTTATCATCAACAATTGCGATTGTTGTTGTTACTTAATATTTTTTTATATCAAAAAAAAATTCTATTTGTTTTTTCGCATTCCCTTTTTTAGGAATTCTGCTGTCACCTGTGTTGGAGATGTTAAGAACACGATAAATTTTGTTATCGACATGTATTACACAAATCAGTGTTGGAAACTGGCCAATAAAATTATGAGCTGTTATTTTTAAAAACAAAGAGTAAACGAAATAGTAAAATTAATGATAGAGATTTGCGTAAAACTTAACACGCAGTCTACAACTAACATAAAATGATTAACATTAATGATGTCATGTTAGAGTTTTTCTCATCTTATAACACGGTTGTTAATGCAAATGTTTTAACAACGCTTTTATAACATCATGTTATAACAGCAAATCATGTTAGTTGTAGACGTGGAGTAAAGTATGGTAAAATTCAATTTGAAATTTGGCTTATTATCAGGTATGGGCACCACCACATTGAAAGCCTTGCATGTGTGCCATTGTATTGGTTTGTTAACGTTTGCTTTTGTTGGTTTTATGCTCTTTGCATACGTTGTTCGTTTGTAAAGCAGACCATACACGATTCAATTCAATTGTCAACTGAGTCGGTTGTTGTCCAAATCAAAGCGTGTATGGCCTTGTCAGTTGATTAGTTTGACGGTTGTAGAGTTGGTTGAAGAAAAATCAAAAGATTTTGATTTTTTTCAAGTTGACTACTAAGTCTTTCAATTCGATTGTACTGTGTGTGCTCAAGTCTCTTGATCAGCTGTCAAAATTAATTTTTGTTGTTAAATATTTTAAAAATTGTCTTTTATTTCATTAAATTTTAAAATAAATTTAAAATCTTTCAATTCAGTTGATGAAGTTGTCAACTGAGTTGAAAGACTCAGTTGACAACTGAATTGAACCGTGTATGGGGCGCATAAGACGATTCATGGTTCAATTATAGACCAAACTGAAGATGTTTGACAGTGAAACAAAACACGAAACGTGCGTCAGCTGTTTAAACCAGTGTTCAACCATACAAATATGTCGGTTTGATAAAATTCTTAAATTTGGCCCTTGCAGTACCAAGAATCCCCCATAGATGGGTCAAATGTATGATCAACTCCACTTTATTTTTCATCTAAAATAGGAATCAAATAGTCCTTTATACTTTAAGAACATGGCTGGGTTTTCGATACGCAAGCTCTCTAAAAATATGGCGGTATTTAGAGAAGTTCAAAGTAGATTTATTTATATCTAAAGAAATGTATTTATATAACTTTCTGTTATATAAAATTTTACTTGTTTTGTTTAAAATATGACAACAACTAAGGAATTCATAAATTTGCCTCATAACTTCATCTCAAATCTGACTTTCAATGTTAAAAAATAGTGGATATTTTGAGTGTAATGAGTTACAGCAACTATAAAAAATGTTTAATGTTGCATCATATGATGTTTCAAAAATTGATCGATTTGTATTTATTTTGAAAATTTTTTGATGCCGCGGTGGAGGGTTAAAAATAGTTCCCAATGTATTTTTCTGATTTATAAGCAACGTTTTAATTAGTGCTACACGAAATTGAAATTCGAAAAAAAAACATTTCGTATATTTTACGAAATCATTTTGTAATTGCTTACATTCTAAATAATAGTTCATAATTTTGGTTAGATAAGTATTTTGAATGGTAAACAAGTTCAGTAAACAAAAATCATACACCTTAATTAATTGTTTTGTTTTTCAGTGGAAAGTAACTGATGCTAAATTTAAATTTGAAAAAACTGGATTCTCAAATCCTGCGCGGTATGTGTTAATTAAAGAAAAGCAGTATAGTCCCGCCGAAAGCGGTACAACTGACAACCTTAGTAAGGAGATAAACAACAAGAAATAAGACAGCGAAGATCCGTATGTCGAAGAAGATATGTCTCGTGAATATGTACTTAAGAAAAATATAAAAAAATAATAACCAATTTTTTTTTTAAATTTCGTTTAAAAATTTAACAATTTTATAACATTGTGCAACTTTTTTGAAGTCATTGATTTCAAACTCCTTCTCGTGTAGAATTTTTCGAAGTACTTACTTGTTGGTTTCGACAACAATATCCCATTTGGGTTTTGCTAGTTTAGTTGCTGTTCGGATTTCTTGACCTCATACATATTTTGGCTAAAACTGTATCTCTCTGAAGAACATTAAATTTTTCTCACGATTATATCTCGGAAACCAATTGAAATTTAACCAAAAAAAACTTCATTTTATATATATAATTATAATTGACCCAAAATTTGCGGCTCTTTTTCATAATGCAATATGACCCCATTTTTTTGATGAACAAATTACCCCAAAAAAATTTAAAAAAACCCTTAAAATAAAATGAAATTTGGGGTAATTCTTTATTATGAAAAATCACCTCAAAATTTTTAATGAATTTTTACCCAAAAAGAAGTTCATTATTTTGCCTTATATTAGAGTTTGCTAAAAACAGTAAAAATGAGAAACCGCGGTTTCGGTTTTTGGTTTTGAAAATATCCATGTAAAACTACATACATATATATTTTTTTGTATGTAATACAATTTTTTTTACTTGTTTCAATTCAGGTACTTTTATTAAAAAAGAAACATTTCTTCTTCTTAGTACTTACATATTTTAAATTTAAAGAATTTTGAAATACCTTGCCATTGTTCTAGGCTGTTATGTATAAAGTTTTTTTAAATGAAGTACGAGTATTATGCATAATTTGCAAATTCTTTTAGCATAAATATATATATTTAAATTAAAAGCTAAAACCGAGGTTATTTGGTCGGTTTTCGGTTTCGGTTCTTAGGCATAAAAACCGCGGTTTCTATTTCGGCTTAAACCGAACAGCAATCCCTACCTTATATTCCTTAAATTTATATACCGGATTTAGTTTTATTTATGAACTAATTTTCATTGGCAGAATTCTTACTCATATCTTAACCATTTACTTATCTGACTTATCTGGCTAGATTTAAATATCAAATTATTAAAGACTATATGTGATAAAAATGTATTACAGCCTAGGTTCCATCATATCTAGGATCTTCGGTAAATTGATTTCAACATACACATGGATATACGGACATCGTTACGCCCAATCCGCTTCTCATTGATCCAAAATACATATACTTTATTCTGTCTAAGATCAATAAAAATAACAAATGGATGGACAAACTTATTATATTGATGGAGGGTAAAAAAGAGACGTGTTTGTCCGTTTTAAAAAATTAATCTTCTATTGCATGTTTTTCTCTGTTTTCCTTTTACATTGAAAAAAACGCACATAGCCAGGGCAAGTTGTTAATGCTTTTTGCATAAAAAAATATGCATTTGCAATAATGCATTTGCATATTTTTCAAGTTTTTCCCAAATATATATGCTTTTAATAAATTTGCATATTACGCAGGTTATATCGGGTTGAACGGTTACTGAACAATTTTGGACGTTTTGTTTTTGATAGTGATTTATTATTTTAAAATGCCAAAAGAAACTTGAAATAGCCTTTAAAGCTCGTATGGTTAAAGATAACCCAGGAATCAACAAAAAAAAAACAAACAAAAAATTTATTTTCATTGAAAAACTTTACAAAGTTTTAATCGAATCTTCAAACGTTGACCAATTTTAAAAGCATATCTGTGCCAATACGTCGAATTTATGTCGAATATTGAACTTTCAAGGAACTAGCCTCGGAAGTTGGACTTCTTATAAATATAAATAAAACGAAGGTATTACGAATAAATTCAAATCATACCAATAATTTTGTCCTATATGGCATTGAACTTGAAAATATGCAATCCTTCTGCTATTTGGGCAGTATCATGACCAACACCGGAGGCGCAGGTGCAGATGTTTCCAACCGACTTAAAAAGGCCGCTTAAAAAGGAGCACTAATCCATACAAAACAACTCTTTTTTTTATTCGTTTTTCTTTATTTTTGGCCACTTTCTTTTGGTTTATATTTATATATGTATTTGTTTATACATATATACTAGAGTTTTTTTTTCCCGGACTTTTTCGTTTCCCGGGAAAGCGGGAAAATTTTTTAAATTTCCCGGGATCCCGGGATCCCGGGATCCCGCTCCATTTTAATAATACAAAGTAAATTTTGTTATTAATAAATGAAAAAAACTTTTATAAAAAAACGCAAGGGAACTTGTTGACAAAGAAACTGAAATAAATGGTTCAATACTAAAAACCTAGAAAAAAATTCGCTTACTTTTTCAAAATGAATAGCTTCTTTAACTCATTATTTAGCAGCTTTCTTCTATAACTACATCTATAACAGCTTCTATAACTACTTTTTTCTGAATGTATTAAAGTAAAAAAATAATGACTTGCTTTTGAATGCGTTCATTTTGGGACATCCCTTGTATAATTCATTGGTTCTTTCAGTAGAATTGTAAGTAGTGCTCTTATGTTTTTCTGATTACTCAACACATTATTTTGTAGGCGAAGTTTTTACTGGGAAATTAATTGAAGATTGAAATAGGAACTTGAATTATTATTACCTCACGCCTTTATTCCCTATTATCATGTTTTTATTCAGTATTATTATGCTCTGGATACAAGATAAAAAGATAACATACACATAACAATTTAATTCATAAAACAATAATAAAAACAAAATAAAAATTTAGGTACTCAAGATATAAGATCAGAAAGTTAATTAATAAAATAGATAAAATATTTAAAAGAAATATATAACATTTTTTAACGGCTTAGGAAATAACTTTCTGACACACTCAAAGCGCTTAGTAAGTCTTTAAAAAGTATATTCCTGATTATATATACTTATTATCATGTTTCCTAAAAATTTCGTTCATTTTTTACCGAGGTTGGACAAATAGTTAAAAGTGCACCGTTGTAGCATGCTTCGGATTCACAATCAGAAGCAATTTTTTCTTTTTTATAAGCAACGTCTATATCAGTCAAATGTATGTCAAGGTGGATGCAAAAATAGCATCAACCGGACTGCTTCTTCCAAACCTTTTCATTTCAATAGGTTCATTTGTTATCTTTAGGACAATGTGTTTTTCAAGTTGTATGTTGTAGTATCTTACACGAGTTTCCAAAATGTTATTTTATTTCGGTTTCCCCGCACTTCACGGGTATATAAACCAAAACAAATTGAAATTGAAAATTTGTGTTTATCACCTAATAAACATATCGCTCCTTCATTGCATCATAGTCATATCTCAAAATTTGAAGTAACTTTAACAAAGTTTTCCTTCATACCTTCTCGTATTTTATCTCAAACTGAACCGGAGTTATAGCAAAATATATCTTTAAGTCGGTACATTTTGAAAACTTTAATCGCATTTTGCCAAGATCGTTTGTTTTTGTAGATATTAATATGTTGCAATAAAGGAGCGATATGTTTAGTTATCTCCTATTTTTAAGACTTGTTCATGGGCAATTAAGCTTTACTGCCTGCATCTTATTTTGAATTAATGTACTTTATTAACTCTTCACTTCACTAAATGTAATAATTATCAACTGTTGCACTGCCCATTCTGCTTTTAGTAGATTTATTGCATCAGGAGACATTGATTTACGTATGTACTCACTTCTTGTAATTGATCTAATCCACAACCCATCCACAGATGCTAATTTTTAGAGAATAGAAAACTAAATTTCAAAGTATAAATAGCTATTTTCTGAAGTTATCAGGAATTTTTTATTTCCCGGGATCCCGCAAGAAAAATCCCGGGAAAACGGGAAATAAAATAATTGAAATTCCGGGAAAAAACCCTAATATATACATACTTAGCTGCTGAGGCCTAACTTCATTTGTGAAAATAAAAATGCAAAATTTTGTATTTAATTTTCCCAACGTTTCGTGAGTTTTATGTTCACTTCTTCAGGGGTTTCGTCTATTAATATAAAATAAAACCATCAACATTTAATAATACAATAAATATGAATGTAACAAACTTACAGTAAAAAGAAACAAATTTGTTTACATTAATATATTTTTTTAATAATAAAAGCCAAAGCTAGTGTTGTCATCTACTGTTTTTCAAAATAACTCTGTAACAGGCGCTTAAATTGTCAGTATCTTCTTTTTATTAATTGTTCTGTTTATTTTCTGCTGAATTCTTTTTTTCTTCAAATGTTAAATCCACTCTACTATACGGGTGCGAATGTAGGAACACTTCCATGCAGGAAATACGGTCTCTCCAAGTTTTCATTAACCGTTCGTTGCGCAAAACGTTATCTCCAATTAAGATCTGTGGCAACGAACTGGTGAAACTTCAATCCGGCTAGAAATTGCCCGCCGAAAATGGAACTGGATTGATCATGTTTTAAAAAGATGTATCAAGAAATGCAACTGAATGGAGCCCTCAAGGCAATAGGAGAGCTGGTAGGCCATCTAACACCTGGACACGGTCGGTATAATTCATTTGATGGGAAAAGCTTGGTCCAAAATTAAAACGCTGTCACTGAACAGACCTGAATGGAAGAATTTTGATGTGGCCTTTTGTTAAGTATATGTATATTGTAGTTTAAAAATGAAGTTAAATTCGAGGAGTTTTTTGCTTTAAGTCTGTATATTATTGTATTAGTAACCACTTCAAGAGAGTCTAAAACCTATCCAATAGGTCTGCTTAAGAAGCCAGATGTTTGATTTGTTTATTCCTCAACGATGTCAAAAGTTGTTTACTTTTTCCTTATACATGTATATTTTTGTTTTTTTGCCACACATACATGCACACAAAACACATTTTTTCCTTTTGTTTCCTCTATGTAGTAGTAAGATTTTGACAACGGTAAGGAATTTTACGCAAACAAAATGCCTGTTGTTTTTTGTGTTGTTTTATTGTTGTAGAGGTAAGCAGACCTATTGCATAGGCCTTGCTTACACCTTTTGCTTCTTAAAATAACTCAATTCTGTCTTTTATCGACTTAAGCTACTCCTACATATGACCACAGATATATTTAAATTAAAGAGAACCCGATGAATATCTTGACTCTATCTCCATGTGGAATTGTTTCAGTATGCGATTGTGACACTTGGAGATCTTTTTATTTTGAAAAATCGAAAAAAATGAATATACTTTGTAATAATTTAATTGAAAATTATTAGTGTGTGTTTTTTCGCGTGCATATTTTTGTACATTTTTTAAGTTTTTTTCGGTATATTTTTGCATGCATATTTTAAACATTTTGGTGCATATTTAAAGTTTCCCTGCACATAATCATTTCCTTAAAAAAAAACTCTCAATATGCAACACATTATATATTCATGTAATAAACGCGCAAAGAAACATTCATGCAAATTTCATTAAACAAGAAACCTAAAATTAAACCGCAAAACAATTTGTAGGCGAACCAAGTCGTATCTACGAATGAGTAAGTCAGTAAAAAAACTATTTTGTATTATAAAGTTTTTTTTTTTTATTTATACTTTTTGTTGCAGACCAGTGTTGCAAAATTGAAATTTTGAAATGGTACTGAACTTTAACTAAAAGAGTAATTTTTCCAACAAATGGTACTTTTAGTTAAACAATAAAATAATTTTTTATGAAAATAAAAGCAACAAAAAATATATTATTGGAATTCATTTATCTATGTATTAAAGAGCAAACAGTATTTATATTAAAAATACATAATATTTTTGTTATACATAAGCGTTAAGCTACAGTCACACTCATCAAATATTTGACCAAATAAGTATTGCCGGAATAATTAGCCGGTTAAAGTTAATATTGTTCAATACCGATATATGTATGATCATTTCACCATTTTATAGAAATTATGTACATTAGACTGGCCCACGCTTGTATGGGAAAGTAAAAGTATAGTCCAATACTTTCTCCACAAGCTTGATTTTGTTTCTTTTACTAAAATATATGTGTATACCAAAAATTGGCTCAATGGGACAATATTTAGAGGTCGCGATGAATGGCGACTTATTTATGTTTCACATTTTATATTACATACATTTACTACTGGCTTATCATTATTGTATCACAGAAAAAATTCTCCAAAATTTTTCACCAACTAAAGCATTAATCAAAAACATAATCAGTTTTAATTAAAAATTTAATCAAGTGAATTAAACTTTTAATCAAGTGAATTAAACGTTTAATTAATACTATTAACTGTTTTAATTGATACTATTAATTTGCAAATTTAATTAATTTTTTAATTAATATCACAAATTTTTTAATTGAAATCAATTCTTATTTTTTTCTGTGTACTTGTTTATGTATTGTGTATTACGAAGGCGATCTATTGCATAAAAATATGTATGTGTCAAAATCAATTTTATCTTACAGACGAGGAAAAGAAAGCAGTTACCGAAGTAAGTTTGTTTATAAGTCTTATATATGGCCGATACTGGAATGAAGCTCCTTTAGCAATAAATGCTTATCTTAATGATAAACAACTCGAAAACTATCCCAATGAAAAAATTGTTGAAGCTGCTGTTAAAGCATTTCGTCGACATCTATGGTATTTTTCTGAATATTTAATCGGGCTTACCTTTATCGATTCCAGAGTTAGATATAAAATTAAGAAAACAACGGTGAAAAATCTCCAGCTACCACCAAAAGTAAAGCCTTAAAGAGACTGGACGGAAAAGTATTTTAAAATTACTATGCGATGATGGACAAGAGAAGGCACAGTCATTTCTTTCAAAGTGTCCTATAGAGTTTTTATTTCGATGAAAAAAATGCTAGCCCTTTAAAAGTTTTAAATGACTGTGCAGAATGAGGTGTTGCTTTGGTGACCCAATTTAACAGTTCAAATACGAAAAATGAAGAGCAAAAACAATATTTGCTTAGAATAGTTGATCACCATAGAACAAAATTTCACGGGGTTTCTAAAGCTAATATTGCAAAAATGGCTATCGATAATTTAAAAAATTAATTAAATATGTGTTAATTTGTACTTAATTTACAGTTTTATTAATTTGTTTTTTTAAATATTTTAATTTTTAAATAAACAATATCACCATAAAAAATCAGAGTATGTTATATTTCTATCTAACCCCGAAAAATCATTAAACTATCGCAACCTCTAAATATTGACCGATTGTGCTCAAATTTGGACTAAACATTTTTAAGCACTATTCGAATAGGATCAGCGTTGTGGAGCGCGAATATTCGATACTTTTGTATTTTGGGCCACCCTAATGTACATAGATAAAGAAAAAACGTTTGATTATATTATCCTAAAATGGTATCTTCGAATTTAAAAAAAGAAATGTTAAGATGGCTGAACTCTTTTACGGCGCAACTAAGCAATTTTGTGGCGGACGCACGCTATTTTGAAACCTAGAACTACTTTGGTTTCTGCAAAACCTATGCGAAAAAAACAGAGACAATGTCAGAAGCAAATTACATGTACCTTATGTAAAACAACAGTTTTGACAGACATGCACAATTACATGTGACTTTTTAGAGACCATAAGAAATATAATATGTAACTATAACAGCTCCTATCATTTGATTTTAATAGAAATTTAGTTTGATACTTGAAACAGTTTCTACGTGTAAACGATTTCTTGGTTTGCTTTTTTACATAATAATGCATTTAAAAATGTGCGTTCAAGTGAAGCCGAGAAATGTGGTATCGATAAAATTCCAAAAGCAATCTGTGAAATGTCAGCAAACATTAGTTCATCCATTTCGCTCTTAATTAAATATTTTCAGGTCTGAAATGCTTTATTTCAGAGAGATCCGCTAGTACACGGAATTGAGAATAGTTTTCTTTCTCGCTTTTTAATAACATTAATAACAATGGTGTTATGCTATTGGTTTTCCCGAAAACAATATTTTCTGGAGTGAAGCTGCTTATAATTTAAAGTAAAAACAAATGTTTCTCCAAATCTCAGATAATATGTTTCTTTCAATTTATAAACAATTTCGTTGTTAACTCTGCATGTTTCTATAAATATGTCAAATCGAGTTCCCTAAAAAGATACATTTAAAGGTTAATGGTTTTCATTTAAATTTTCCAATAATCCAAATTTTTTAATAATTTTAATTAGGCTTAAGTTCATTAAATTTAATTTTCATTAAATTATTTTTATGAAGAAAGGAATTTTACAACATGAAAATTAATTAAAATTGTTATTGATAATCTTTCATTTTTGACCGTGGCCAGGGCTCGAACCCGGGCCGGCAGGTTACCATGACATGTTTCGATCGCAACCACTCGATCTCCTCAGATGGATTTGCCGTTTTACACTCGCAGCCATCGACGACTGCTGACGTCAATAGTCAAACATCAAATCTTAAACCAAATTGTATTTTAACCTTTGGTAGATCGAAGTTTGCTTCTGTTTTTTCGCAAGAATTTTTCCTTGAAGTCCAAAGTACATTTTTTTTCAGTTTTTTGTCCTTCTTTTTCTTGTTGACCTTTTTCAGCAATAATATATTATCCGATGCATCTTTTTTTATAAATTTTCTTGTGACTTGTAAGAGCAAATATCCCATTCTGTATAGCAAAGTATGAATCCTGGCGTCCTCGCTTTCATCTCAATATTAACGTTGTTAATTATATTTAATACACAACAATATTAATTTTGCAAAACACATGATTACCAAAGTCTGCTATTGAAATGATCTCATCACGGTTGAAAAGCGCAAAGGATAAAAAAGTACTAAAAACAACGCGGGGGTACTGCGGTATTTTTAATATGAAAAAGTACTGAAAAAAGTACTAAAGTACTGAATTTTTCAACACTGTTGCAGACTATGCCCAAATAAATAACAGCTGCTTAGCACAGGTTAGCTGGCTCACTCTCTCGCTCACCGACCAACTGAGCGGTTAAATGTTTGACAGGCACGTGCTTCTCCACTAAAATCATTGTTTGCGAAAAATCATAAATGGATGAAGCAAATATAGTTAGAATTTATTATCAAGCGAAAAGATGCACTCAACTTACAAGTGTACTTACATTTAAATTACATTTCTATTTATTTCAATTGTATGTAACGTATTTGTAGGTCCACATGAATGTATGTACTACTTACAGTGTATGTATGTTACTTATCCAGATACGATTGTTTGTTGTTTTGCAAACTTCAAAAGGAGAAGTTCTATATAGATTTATAGACATAAATGGTATAAAACACAAAAATGTGTAGTATTCGCTGGTGTTATTTGTATATATGTAATACATATATTCATATGTTGTTTTTTATTGTTATAGAAACATGTTTGATGTATGGAAATTGTATGTATGTATTTTATGAATTAAAAATGTAATATCGATATGTGTATGTACATATATAAATTAGGGAAGTAACGATACGCCTTTTGCCCAATACGATACCGATATTAAAAAAAAAAAAACGATCGGCGATACCGATAGGAATATAAATTTAAATTTAAGGTAAAATTAACAAATCTCAAGTATTAAATGAAATTAAAATTTAAAAAACAAATTACTCTCAACTTTTGCAGAGATGCGGTGGAAAATAGTCTCTTAGATGCAACAGAACAAAATTTTAAATTTTGGGTATAACATTTCATTGCGCCAATAAGCAAGCGGATGTGCGTCTCTAGAAAACTTAGAAGCTGAACCACCGCGTAGGATTGACAGAGGACAATCCTTCTCGAAAGGTTCGTATAAGATTTTCACAAACGCTCCAAAGGTTAAGTCTTGTAGACTTATTAGAACTTTTTCTTCTACAGAGTCATGTTAAGAAGCTCAATAGACGTGTTTTCGATCTATTTCATTCATTGAAATTAGCGACTTAGTAAGTTGGCAATTTTCGGGACTCTGAACTATTCTGTAGCTAAGTTTATTCATTTTTAGTATTTTCTAATCATGTTTAAAGACAGTTAACTAGCGGAATAGCGTCAGACATTGTAGCAGTGGTTTTGTTTATGGATTTTGTGGCCTATTCGAAATTACCCAAAATTTGTAGAAACATGATTTTTATTATGCATCTGTCAAAAAGTAGTAGAATGCCTATACGTATCGAAAGCATTAAGAAGTATTACTTTCTACTCTAGCATGCTCTGCTATTGAATGTGTTATTGCTCTTAGTTGTTATGCAAAAAATAAGCATAAAAAATTAAATTGTTTGTTAAAAAAAAACTTAAAAAATATCGTCATATCGACATAGAATATCGCCGATACCGATATATCGGCAAAATCAAAGTACCGGCGAAATATCGATATCGGTGTTCGTTACTTCCCCAATATAAATGAAACGGCGATTGTTTGTATGCTAGTTGGTTTCTTATAGGCTCCTAAACTACTGCAGCGATTACCCGACAATTAACATAGGCTATAAATATTTGAAAATTTTTAAATGGGCGTGGCATCTCCCATATAAAGACAATATAAATTACAGTACATCTAAAGAATGGTTACAGTAAAAGTTTCCAAATGTGGGTCAAATACTTTGGTTATTAAAACAAAACATCATCAAAAAGTGGGCAAACTTAAAAAAGTGGGCGTGTCATCTCATATACAAAGACGAAATATCTGCGACAAAAAGGAAAAAGTGCTTGAGTCGACTTAAGCAAAATTCAGGTTTATGGCACCCTTGTAATCTCCATGTTTAAAGGTACGAAGTTTTAACTATTTTGTACTGTACGATTTTTTAAAAAGTTATAGAAAAATTACTTTTTACTTTTTTTTCAATGTGCAATAGCATTTGGAATAATTATTTGAGTTTGCTTCCGATCTGTAACGTAAGAAGTATTAAGGATCAGTTAGCCCGGAGTTACAGTAACGTTGCACATCAGCTGCTTCATTTTGTTGCATGTAGAGCAATCACCCCAATAAAAAATGGAGCTTCCAACGAATCAGGTTTGTAAGGGAGAAACATAAAAGTTTCGCTTACCATTGCGCTTACGGAATACATTAATTTCACATGGCGAGTTCCCACTTTGCAGCAATATATTTTTGACACATAAAAACGGTGACCATATTTTTCAAACGAAAAAAAGGACATTTCGAAATGTAGTAAAAATGATAAATAGTATCAAGGTTATTGGATAGGTAATAAGATAATTTAAAGAATATGATATTAGCAAGTAGAACTACTATTAAAAAATCAATAAAATATATCAGAAATTCATATGTATAAAAAAAGTTATATAAATGTCTAAGACAAAAAAAAATTTATAATTAAAAATCCCAAAAAATTACTTTTGATAATAAACTGTCAAGTGCACGGCCTAAAAAAACTTACCTGGCAACATGCTTTTGCAAGTTGTTTTTTGCATTTGCAACCAGTGAAATGCGCATAGAAATAGCTTGTCCCATCAACAATAAATTTCAGTGTTTTTTATCAAAAATAAAAACTGGGAATTAAGCACGAATAACAAAATCTTTCAAATTAAAATTTTGTATTCCCAAAAATTACTTTTGATATTAAAAATAATTTTTATATTTCTGTAGGAGTAATTTTTTAAATATGACTGTTTTTACATAAAACTAATTTAAATTTTGCACAGTCCATTTGAAATTTGCACTGTTACTAAAATTGATTCTTAAGTACACAGAAAAAATTAAAAACCAACTTCAATTAACGTATTTGTTAGAAATTTGTACTATTAATTAAATTCTTTACTGATTTTCCGCCTGCTAACAAATTGATCATATCAATTAACGCATTTGTAAGTTTCAGCTTTTATTGCTGTTCAGTTTCAAACAATAGGTTTAATTGAAATTTGAGCACCAGTAAAAGAGGCTATTTAAAACGTAAACACAAATCAAAATATTTTTTTCAATCAACACAGTTAATTGAAACAATTAAAAAATTGTTTGAGAATTTAAAATATTTTGAACTTTGTGTGTATGTTTTCATATTTGCAAATAAACACACAAACATTATAATTTCTGTTTTCAATTAAGGCAAATTAATTGGAACAATTAAAAAAATTTTTTAAAACAGCATTATAGAATTAATTGAAAAAATTTTGGTGAAAATTTTTTCTGTGTAACCATTTTTAATTAGGATTTTCGATAAAAATTATTAGCAATTGAAAGTAATCTTTTTTGTTTGCACACTAAAGGACGGCAAAAACAAACAAGATGCTGCAAGCTTCATTATATTTTTACCTCCAAATTTTTTTTAAATTAAAATAGCCAAAATGTTCCATTTATTTTTGATCCACGAAAGTATCATCTCTTCTCCAATTCTCAGCCAATCAAAATGTTAAAGTTTTGCAAACACTGCAGCCCATGAATTTAAATCGTCACTACAGAATACAGATGTTGAGTGATTAATTGAAAATTGGCAGCCTAACTAAACATGAGTGATAGTGATGTTAAAAAATTTTGCACTAAAAAAAAAAAAAAAAAAAATTGTTTGACTTAAAAAAAGCAATCATCAGCTTATTGCAACTTTTTTCTTCTTCACTCATTTGAGTGCAACTTAAATTGTTGCACTAAATTTAAAATTAAAAACTTGTATTTTCATGATTAAAGCCATTAATTATACCGTTATTGACAAAATTTCATTTTGTTGAATGTTTTTTACTTATGCATATCCTCAAAAGAAATCAAAAACCATGCACATGCAAAGTTACATTTTTTAAATTTTAATGAGACAATATTTGTATGCAGCTTTTTTGATTGCATGCCCAAATTTTGCACTACAGTAGAATCTCACAAATTAGAACCACTTTGTGCACCGGGCAGTTCGAATTTCTGAAAAGTTCGAATTTCTGGAAATTTTTTTTGCAGAAAATAATAAAATTATAATGAAATAGTGATGGACAATGAATAGTTGTGTAAGCTTTATTTTAACTCAAAACAGTTTTTATTTAATACCATTTAATTAATTGAACATATTATATATTTTTTTTAATCTTTCACACGTATGACTTTCAGTTATCAACTGACCCAAATTTGTACAAGCATATCAAATTTCATACGGATATGACCGAAGTATACACAACACCAATAACTCGGTGATTCCCCGTTTTATTTTTACTCTAATGAGCGAAAAAAATAATTTGTAGTAAAAATAAAAAATAAAAAAACAGAAATTCGAACACCCTGTTCTAATTTTAGAGCGTTTTTTGGTTTTTCGCCTATTAAGTTCAAAATCATAAAATAAAAATTTCCTAGAAATAAAAACAAAAAAAAAAAAAAAACATTTCCAGAAATTAGAACCACAGGTTCTAATATCAGAGCGTCCAATACATTGAAATGGCCGGTTCTAATTTCTGGATTGTTCGATTTTGTGACGATTCGAATTTGTGAGATTCTACTGTATTTGATTTGAGTGCAGATTTTTGCATTCAAATCTGCGTTTAGTGATAGTGAAAAAATTTGCAATATCACTCAAATTTTTTTAGTGGTAGTTAAAAATAACAATCATCACTAAAGCTGGTAAAAAAGAGTGCAAACTAATTTCTTTGCAGTTTTATTTAGTGATAGTGCATGCTGATTTAAATCAGTATTTAGTGCACTACCCCCAACTATGAACCAATGATAAAAACACATTTTCTTTGGGTGCAACTTATTTTAATTTAAAGTCCTTTAAATTAAGAGCAGCCTCGGGCATTGAAATATGTTGTGACTCTAGTCGACAAATATATTTATGGAATATAAAGGCTTGGCTATGTGCTAAAAGTAACCGCAATCCAGCACCTGGATCATCACAATAATTTTTGCAATGTCGATCTAACGTTGGCATTAATGATAACCAGCGTGTTTTGCTGTATTAATGTTGAAATTTTGTGGTTTTTGGGAAAATAAAACTTATAGTTTTTGAGTTTAAAGAAGAAGTCATAATCTAACAACAGGACAATTAAGTAAAAAAGAACAATCTACTGTCCTATTTTAAAAAAAAAACTCTTAAAGGACTTCGTATCGAAGAAAAGGACGAATGGTCACCGTACACATAAAGCGCATTATTCAGCGCATAAAAAAATTGTTGGATGTTACGATCAGCTTAACACACTGAATGTTTTGATACAGTTATTTTTAATTATTCACCCTTACAAACCTGCTTCGAAGTAAGGGAATGCCGTGGCACTTGAAAGTTGTTGAGAGTTCTTTAACTTACTTTACTGCATTTCTGTATGTCTTATTGCGTAGCGAATAATTGTGCGAATAAAAGTGGGCTAGATTGGAGAAGTGACCATGAAACCTTCAATAGAAAAACACATTTTAGATTTCTGTATATTTGGTAAAAGTATCTAAATTAAGTACAAATTGCGTCGCGGGTTAAGCTAGTGACTTAATAAAATTAAATGTACATACTAACATACTTTTATACAGAAAAAAAGTTTTAGATCTCTATTGAGCCATTTAAGTTGTTTTGCGGCAGTTCAGATATCGAAAGTGCGACAACTCACTTTTTACTACACGAAAAGCAAAACAATACACTCAGGGAAAAATATAAGCAAAATAAAAACAACGGACGTCCTTATATGACCTGACTATTCTTAAGAGCCTACAGTTTCAAAACTCAAATAAATAAATGTTACTTACCATGAGAAATAAATTCCCAGATTCTATTTGTTAAAATAGTTAAGTTAAATACATACAAATTTACAATAGGCACTATCCAGTTATAAGATACAAAGAATGCTGACGAAGGCCGAAATGAGCCGGAAAATGCATTACGTTTTGCTGGTATCTAATAGTTGTATACATTTTCTGTACAATTTACTTCATTGCTAGCCAAAGGATAGCTTAAGTCAGCCTCGTAACAGAAATATACAAACAAAAATTCTGATAGTGCATAGAAAATATTCCTGGAAAATATTAAAGAAATAAGACTTTTAAAGTATAAAAGCTTTTAAAATTGTAGTTTAACTTAGACTACACATTCGAATTAACATGAAAATTTATATAATAACATATTTATTTTAACCTTCTTGATTTAAGTACATACATACAAATATAAGAAACTCACGTTTGTATCGAAAACAATTTTATTACTTCCATTTGTGCACACTAAATACCGGTCAGGTGTTTGAGGACAGTGTTTTTCAAATTAAGTTTCTTGGATTATTCTTAACTATTTAGGATTTCTAATTAGACAACACTATCACTGAAACATTTTTCAAAACTCTCGAGAATTTTATGAAAACTTATAACAAATTTTTCATATTATTCGAATGTGTATTCTATGTCAAATACATTCCTCAAAAACTTTTATACTTTAATAGTCTCATTCCTTCATTATTTCACAGGAATATTTTCTATGCACTATCAGAATTTTTGTTTGTATATTTCTGTTACGAAGCTTACCTTAGCTATCCTTTGGTTAGCAATGAAGTAAATTGTAAAGAAAATCTATTTGATAAAATAATTAAGTTAAATACATAAAATTTACAATAGGCACTATCCAGTTATAAGATACAAAGAATGCTGACGAAGGCCGTAGCGGGCCAGAAAATGCATTACATTCTGCTGGTATCTAATAGTTGTATAAATTTTCTTTACAATTTACTTCATTGCTAACCAAAGGATAGCTAAGGTAAGCTTCGTAACAGAAATATACAAACAAAAATTCTGATAGTGCATAGAAAATATTCCTGTGAAATAATGAAGGAATGAGACTATTAAAGTATAAAAGTTTTTGAGGAATGTATTTGACATAGAATACACATTCGAATAATATGAAAAATTTATAATAAATGTAACTCACCATGAGAAATAAATTCCCAGATTCTATTTGATAAAATAATTAAGTTAAATACATAAAATTTACAATAGGCACTATCCAGTTATAAGATACAAAGAATGCTGACGAAGGCCGTAGCGGGCCAGAAAATGCATTACATTCTGCTGGTATCTAATAGTTGTATAAATTTTCTTTACAATTTACTTCATTGCTAACCAAAGGATAGCTAAGGTAAGCTTCGTAACAGAAATATACAAACAAAAATTCTGATAGTGCATAGAAAATATTCCTGTGAAATAATGAAGGAATGAGACTATTAAAGTATAAAAGTTTTTGAGGAATGTATTTGACATAGAATACACATTCGAATAATATGAAAAATTTATAATAAATGTAACTCACCATGAGAAATAAATTCCCAGATTCTATTTGATAAAATAATTAAGTTAAATACATAAAATTTACAATAGGCACTATCCAGTTATAAGATACAAAGAATGCTGACGAAGGCCGTAGCGGGCCAGAAAATGCATTACATTCTGCTGGTATCTAATAGTTGTATAAATTTTCTTTACAATTTACTTCATTGCTAACCAAAGGATAGCTAAGGTAAGCTTCGTAACAGAAATATACAAACAAAAATTCTGATAGTGCATAGAAAATATTCCTGTGAAATAATGAAGGAATGAGACTATTAAAGTATAAAAGTTTTTGAGGAATGTATTTGACATAGAATACACATTCGAATAATATGAAAAATTTATAATAAATGTAACTCACCATGAGAAATAAATTCCCAGATTCTATTTGATAAAATAATTAAGTTAAATACATAAAATTTACAATAGGCACTATCCAGTTATAAGATACAAAGAATGCTGACGAAGGCCGTAGCGGGCCAGAAAATGCATTACATTCTGCTGGTATCTAATAGTTGTATAAATTTTCTTTACAATTTACTTCATTGCTAACCAAAGGATAGCTAAGGTAAGCTTCGTAACAGAAATATACAAACAAAAATTCTGATAGTGCATAGAAAATATTCCTGTGAAATAATGAAGGAATGAGACTATTAAAGTATAAAAGTTTTTGAGGAATGTATTTGACATAGAATACACATTCGAATAATATGAAAAATTTATAATAAATGTAACTCACCATGAGAAATAAATTCCCAGATTCTATTTGATAAAATAATTAAGTTAAATACATAAAATTTACAATAGGCACTATCCAGTTATAAGATACAAAGAATGCTGACGAAGGCCGTAGCGGGCCAGAAAATGCATTACATTCTGCTGGTATCTAATAGTTGTATAAATTTTCTTTACAATTTACTTCATTGCTAACCAAAGGATAGCTAAGGTAAGCTTCGTAACAGAAATATACAAACAAAAATTCTGATAGTGCATAGAAAATATTCCTGTGAAATAATGAAGGAATGAGACTATTAAAGTATAAAAGTTTTTGAGGAATGTATTTGACATAGAATACACATTCGAATAATATGAAAAATTTATAATAAATGTAACTCACCATGAGAAATAAATTCCCAGATTCTATTTGATAAAATAATTAAGTTAAATACATAAAATTTACAATAGGCACTATCCAGTTATAAGATACAAAGAATGCTGACGAAGGCCGTAGCGGGCCAGAAAATGCATTACATTCTGCTGGTATCTAATAGTTGTATAAATTTTCTTTACAATTTACTTCATTGCTAACCAAAGGATAGCTAAGGTAAGCTTCGTAACAGAAATATACAAACAAAAATTCTGATAGTGCATAGAAAATATTCCTGTGAAATAATGAAGGAATGAGACTATTAAAGTATAAAAGTTTTTGAGGAATGTATTTGACATAGAATACACATTCGAATAATATGAAAAATTTATAATAAATGTAACTCACCATGAGAAATAAATTCCCAGATTCTATTTGATAAAATAATTAAGTTAAATACATAAAATTTACAATAGGCACTATCCAGTTATAAGATACAAAGAATGCTGACGAAGGCCGTAGCGGGCCAGAAAATGCATTACATTCTGCTGGTATCTAATAGTTGTATAAATTTTCTTTACAATTTACTTCATTGCTAACCAAAGGATAGCTAAGGTAAGCTTCGTAACAGAAATATACAAACAAAAATTCTGATAGTGCATAGAAAATATTCCTGTGAAATAATGAAGGAATGAGACTATTAAAGTATAAAAGTTTTTGAGGAATGTATTTGACATAGAATACACATTCGAATAATATGAAAAATTTATAATAAATGTAACTCACCATGAGAAATAAATTCCCAGATTCTATTTGATAAAATAATTAAGTTAAATACATAAAATTTACAATAGGCACTATCCAGTTATAAGATACAAAGAATGCTGACGAAGGCCGTAGCGGGCCAGAAAATGCATTACATTCTGCTGGTATCTAATAGTTGTATAAATTTTCTTTACAATTTACTTCATTGCTAACCAAAGGATAGCTAAGGTAAGCTTCGTAACAGAAATATACAAACAAAAATTCTGATAGTGCATAGAAAATATTCCTGTGAAATAATGAAGGAATGAGACTATTAAAGTATAAAAGTTTTTGAGGAATGTATTTGACATAGAATACACATTCGAATAATATGAAAAATTTATAATAAATGTAACTCACCATGAGAAATAAATTCCCAGATTCTATTTGATAAAATAATTAAGTTAAATACATAAAATTTACAATAGGCACTATCCAGTTATAAGATACAAAGAATGCTGACGAAGGCCGTAGCGGGCCAGAAAATGCATTACATTCTGCTGGTATCTAATAGTTGTATAAATTTTCTTTACAATTTACTTCATTGCTAACCAAAGGATAGCTAAGGTAAGCTTCGTAACAGAAATATACAAACAAAAATTCTGATAGTGCATAGAAAATATTCCTGTGAAATAATGAAGGAATGAGACTATTAAAGTATAAAAGTTTTTGAGGAATGTATTTGACATAGAATACACATTCGAATAATATGAAAAATTTATAATAAATGTAACTCACCATGAGAAATAAATTCCCAGATTCTATTTGATAAAATAATTAAGTTAAATACATAAAATTTACAATAGGCACTATCCAGTTATAAGATACAAAGAATGCTGACGAAGGCCGTAGCGGGCCAGAAAATGCATTACATTCTGCTGGTATCTAATAGTTGTATAAATTTTCTTTACAATTTACTTCATTGCTAACCAAAGGATAGCTAAGGTAAGCTTCGTAACAGAAATATACAAACAAAAATTCTGATAGTGCATAGAAAATATTCCTGTGAAATAATGAAGGAATGAGACTATTAAAGTATAAAAGTTTTTGAGGAATGTATTTGACATAGAATACACATTCGAATAATATGAAAAATTTATAATAAATGTAACTCACCATGAGAAATAAATTCCCAGATTCTATTTGATAAAATAATTAAGTTAAATACATAAAATTTACAATAGGCACTATCCAGTTATAAGATACAAAGAATGCTGACGAAGGCCGTAGCGGGCCAGAAAATGCATTACATTCTGCTGGTATCTAATAGTTGTATAAATTTTCTTTACAATTTACTTCATTGCTAACCAAAGGATAGCTAAGGTAAGCTTCGTAACAGAAATATACAAACAAAAATTCTGATAGTGCATAGAAAATATTCCTGTGAAATAATGAAGGAATGAGACTATTAAAGTATAAAAGTTTTTGAGGAATGTATTTGACATAGAATACACATTCGAATAATATGAAAAATTTATAATAAATGTAACTCACCATGAGAAATAAATTCCCAGATTCTATTTGATAAAATAATTAAGTTAAATACATAAAATTTACAATAGGCACTATCCAGTTATAAGATACAAAGAATGCTGACGAAGGCCGTAGCGGGCCAGAAAATGCATTACATTCTGCTGGTATCTAATAGTTGTATAAATTTTCTTTACAATTTACTTCATTGCTAACCAAAGGATAGCTAAGGTAAGCTTCGTAACAGAAATATACAAACAAAAATTCTGATAGTGCATAGAAAATATTCCTGTGAAATAATGAAGGAATGAGACTATTAAAGTATAAAAGTTTTTGAGGAATGTATTTGACATAGAATACACATTCGAATAATATGAAAAATTTATAATAAATGTAACTCACCATGAGAAATAAATTCCCAGATTCTATTTGATAAAATAATTAAGTTAAATACATAAAATTTACAATAGGCACTATCCAGTTATAAGATACAAAGAATGCTGACGAAGGCCGTAGCGGGCCAGAAAATGCATTACATTCTGCTGGTATCTAATAGTTGTATAAATTTTCTTTACAATTTACTTCATTGCTAACCAAAGGATAGCTAAGGTAAGCTTCGTAACAGAAATATACAAACAAAAATTCTGATAGTGCATAGAAAATATTCCTGTGAAATAATGAAGGAATGAGACTATTAAAGTATAAAAGTTTTTGAGGAATGTATTTGACATAGAATACACATTCGAATAATATGAAAAATTTATAATAAATGTAACTCACCATGAGAAATAAATTCCCAGATTCTATTTGATAAAATAATTAAGTTAAATACATAAAATTTACAATAGGCACTATCCAGTTATAAGATACAAAGAATGCTGACGAAGGCCGTAGCGGGCCAGAAAATGCATTACATTCTGCTGGTATCTAATAGTTGTATAAATTTTCTTTACAATTTACTTCATTGCTAACCAAAGGATAGCTAAGGTAAGCTTCGTAACAGAAATATACAAACAAAAATTCTGATAGTGCATAGAAAATATTCCTGTGAAATAATGAAGGAATGAGACTATTAAAGTATAAAAGTTTTTGAGGAATGTATTTGACATAGAATACACATTCGAATAATATGAAAAATTTATAATAAATGTAACTCACCATGAGAAATAAATTCCCAGATTCTATTTGATAAAATAATTAAGTTAAATACATAAAATTTACAATAGGCACTATCCAGTTATAAGATACAAAGAATGCTGACGAAGGCCGTAGCGGGCCAGAAAATGCATTACATTCTGCTGGTATCTAATAGTTGTATAAATTTTCTTTACAATTTACTTCATTGCTAACCAAAGGATAGCTAAGGTAAGCTTCGTAACAGAAATATACAAACAAAAATTCTGATAGTGCATAGAAAATATTCCTGTGAAATAATGAAGGAATGAGACTATTAAAGTATAAAAGTTTTTGAGGAATGTATTTGACATAGAATACACATTCGAATAATATGAAAAATTTATAATAAATGTAACTCACCATGAGAAATAAATTCCCAGATTCTATTTGATAAAATAATTAAGTTAAATACATAAAATTTACAATAGGCACTATCCAGTTATAAGATACAAAGAATGCTGACGAAGGCCGTAGCGGGCCAGAAAATGCATTACATTCTGCTGGTATCTAATAGTTGTATAAATTTTCTTTACAATTTACTTCATTGCTAACCAAAGGATAGCTAAGGTAAGCTTCGTAACAGAAATATACAAACAAAAATTCTGATAGTGCATAGAAAATATTCCTGTGAAATAATGAAGGAATGAGACTATTAAAGTATAAAAGTTTTTGAGGAATGTATTTGACATAGAATACACATTCGAATAATATGAAAAATTTATAATAAATGTAACTCACCATGAGAAATAAATTCCCAGATTCTATTTGATAAAATAATTAAGTTAAATACATAAAATTTACAATAGGCACTATCCAGTTATAAGATACAAAGAATGCTGACGAAGGCCGTAGCGGGCCAGAAAATGCATTACATTCTGCTGGTATCTAATAGTTGTATAAATTTTCTTTACAATTTACTTCATTGCTAACTAAAGGATAGCTAAGGTAAGCTTCGTAACAGAAATATACAAACAAAAATTCTGATAGTGCATAGAAAATATTCCTGTGAAATAATGAAGGAATGAGACTATTAAAGTATAAAAGTTTTTGAGGAATGTATTTGACATAGAATACACATTCGAATAATATGAAAAATTTATAATAAATGTAACTCACCATGAGAAATAAATTCCCAGATTCTATTTGATAAAATAATTAAGTTAAATACATAAAATTTACAATAGGCACTATCCAGTTATAAGATACAAAGAATGCTGACGAAGGCCGTAGCGGGCCAGAAAATGCATTACATTCTGCTGGTATCTAATAGTTGTATAAATTTTCTTTACAATTTACTTCATTGCTAACCAAAGGATAGCTAAGGTAAGCTTCGTAACAGAAATATACAAACAAAAATTCTGATAGTGCATAGAAAATATTCCTGTGAAATAATGAAGGAATGAGACTATTAAAGTATAAAAGTTTTTGAGGAATGTATTTGACATAGAATACACATTCGAATAATATGAAAAATTTATAATAAATGTAACTCACCATGAGAAATAAATTCCCAGATTCTATTTGATAAAATAATTAAGTTAAATACATAAAATTTACAATAGGCACTATCCAGTTATAAGATACAAAGAATGCTGACGAAGGCCGTAGCGGGCCAGAAAATGCATTACATTCTGCTGGTATCTAATAGTTGTATAAATTTTCTTTACAATTTACTTCATTGCTAACCAAAGGATAGCTAAGGTAAGCTTCGTAACAGAAATATACAAACAAAAATTCTGATAGTGCATAGAAAATATTCCTGTGAAATAATGAAGGAATGAGACTATTAAAGTATAAAAGTTTTTGAGGAATGTATTTGACATAGAATACACATTCGAATAATATGAAAAATTTATAATAAATGTAACTCACCATGAGAAATAAATTCCCAGATTCTATTTGATAAAATAATTAAGTTAAATACATAAAATTTACAATAGGCACTATCCAGTTATAAGATACAAAGAATGCTGACGAAGGCCGTAGCGGGCCAGAAAATGCATTACATTCTGCTGGTATCTAATAGTTGTATAAATTTTCTTTACAATTTACTTCATTGCTAACCAAAGGATAGCTAAGGTAAGCTTCGTAACAGAAATATACAAACAAAAATTCTGATAGTGCATAGAAAATATTCCTGTGAAATAATGAAGGAATGAGACTATTAAAGTATAAAAGTTTTTGAGGAATGTATTTGACATAGAATACACATTCGAATAATATGAAAAATTTATAATAAATGTAACTCACCATGAGAAATAAATTCCCAGATTCTATTTGATAAAATAATTAAGTTAAATACATAAAATTTACAATAGGCACTATCCAGTTATAAGATACAAAGAATGCTGACGAAGGCCGTAGCGGGCCAGAAAATGCATTACATTCTGCTGGTATCTAATAGTTGTATAAATTTTCTTTACAATTTACTTCATTGCTAACCAAAGGATAGCTAAGGTAAGCTTCGTAACAGAAATATACAAACAAAAATTCTGATAGTGCATAGAAAATATTCCTGTGAAATAATGAAGGAATGAGACTATTAAAGTATAAAAGTTTTTGAGGAATGTATTTGACATAGAATACACATTCGAATAATATGAAAAATTTATAATAAATGTAACTCACCATGAGAAATAAATTCCCAGATTCTATTTGATAAAATAATTAAGTTAAATACATAAAATTTACAATAGGCACTATCCAGTTATAAGATACAAAGAATGCTGACGAAGGCCGTAGCGGGCCAGAAAATGCATTACATTCTGCTGGTATCTAATAGTTGTATAAATTTTCTTTACAATTTACTTCATTGCTAACCAAAGGATAGCTAAGGTAAGCTTCGTAACAGAAATATACAAACAAAAATTCTGATAGTGCATAGAAAATATTCCTGTGAAATAATGAAGGAATGAGACTATTAAAGCATAAAAGTTTTTGAGGAATGTATTTGACATAGAATACACATTCGAATAATATGAAAAATTTATAATAAATGTAACTCACCATGAGAAATAAATTCCCAGATTCTATTTGATAAAATAATTAAGTTAAATACATAAAATTTACAATAGGCACTATCCAGTTATAAGATACAAAGAATGCTGACGAAGGCCGTAGCGGGCCAGAAAATGCATTACATTCTGCTGGTATCTAATAGTTGTATAAATTTTCTTTACAATTTACTTCATTGCTAACCAAAGGATAGCTAAGGTAAGCTTCGTAACAGAAATATACAAACAAAAATTCTGATAGTGCATAGAAAATATTCCTGTGAAATAATGAAGGAATGAGACTATTAAAGTATAAAAGTTTTTGAGGAATGTATTTGACATAGAATACACATTCGAATAATATGAAAAATTTATAATAAATGTAACTCACCATGAGAAATAAATTCCCAGATTCTATTTGATAAAATAATTAAGTTAAATACATAAAATTTACAATAGACACTATCCAGTTATAAGATACAAAGAATGCTGACGAAGGCCGTAGCGGGCCAGAAAATGCATTACATTCTGCTGGTATCTAATAGTTGTATAAATTTTCTTTACAATTTACTTCATTGCTAACCAAAGGATAGCTAAGGTAAGCTTCGTAACAGAAATATACAAACAAAAATTCTGATAGTGCATAGAAAATATTCCTGTGAAATAATGAAGGAATGAGACTATTAAAGTATAAAAGTTTTTGAGGAATGTATTTGACATAGAATACACATTCGAATAATATGAAAAATTTATAATAAATGTAACTCACCATGAGAAATAAATTCCCAGATTCTATTTGATAAAATAATTAAGTTAAATACATAAAATTTACAATAGGCACTATCCAGTTATAAGATACAAAGAATGCTGACGAAGGCCGTAGCGGGCCAGAAAATGCATTACATTCTGCTGGTATCTAATAGTTGTATAAATTTTCTTTACAATTTACTTCATTGCTAACCAAAGGATAGCTAAGGTAAGCTTCGTAACAGAAATATACAAACAAAAATTCTGATAGTGCATAGAAAATATTCCTGTGAAATAATGAAGGAATGAGACTATTAAAGTATAAAAGTTTTTGAGGAATGTATTTGACATAGAATACACATTCGAATAATATGAAAAATTTATAATAAATGTAACTCACCATGAGAAATAAATTCCCAGATTCTATTTGATAAAATAATTAAGTTAAATACATAAAATTTACAATAGGCACTATCCAGTTATAAGATACAAAGAATGCTGACGAAGGCCGTAGCGGGCCAGAAAATGCATTACATTCTGCTGGTATCTAATAGTTGTATAAATTTTCTTTACAATTTACTTCATTGCTAACCAAAGGATAGCTAAGGTAAGCTTCGTAACAGAAATATACAAACAAAAATTCTGATAGTGCATAGAAAATATTCCTGTGAAATAATGAAGGAATGAGACTATTAAAGTATAAAAGTTTTTGAGGAATGTATTTGACATAGAATACACATTCGAATAATATGAAAAATTTATAATAAATGTAACTCACCATGAGAAATAAATTCCCAGATTCTATTTGATAAAATAATTAAGTTAAATACATAAAATTTACAATAGGCACTATCCAGTTATAAGATACAAAGAATGCTGACGAAGGCCGTAGCGGGCCAGAAAATGCATTACATTCTGCTGGTATCTAATAGTTGTATAAATTTTCTTTACAATTTACTTCATTGCTAACCAAAGGATAGCTAAGGTAAGCTTCGTAACAGAAATATACAAACAAAAATTCTGATAGTGCATAGAAAATATTCCTGTGAAATAATGAAGGAATGAGACTATTAAAGTATAAAAGTTTTTGAGGAATGTATTTGACATAGAATACACATTCGAATAATATGAAAAATTTATAATAAATGTAACTCACCATGAGAAATAAATTCCCAGATTCTATTTGAGAAAACTTATAACGTAATTTCTTTTTGGAAATGTTGTAAGCTTTCTTATTGAAAATTGATTTACAAGTATAGGCCATAATGGACAAGGCTACGGTGACCATCCGTTCTGTATTATTTAAGCTTTGCTCTATTATCATATAATTTTGTTTATTTGCTTAGAATTTCACATTTTTAAAAGGCAAGTTTATATTTTTAGCAATAATTTTGTTCAAGTGTATAAATTTCATACAATTATTAGTGCTATTTAGTGCTTTCCATTGAAAATCGTAAAAAATAGTTAGACTCCTGTCAAGAATGTGGGACCATTTACATAAATGGTACTAAAAACAAGGCGTATGGCCATTTAATTAGCACCTGAGCGAACATGTTATGGAAAAAATTCATAAGAAGCAATAAAATAAGCTTAGTTGACTTAAGACTTTTTACTCGTTTTTTATTGTAGATATTTTCTTCCCTTAAAATTTACTCTATACCACATTTTTAGACATTCTCATCTAAAATTAAGTGTGTTTCTATGGCTTATTTACAAACATCTAAATAAATATGTATGCAAGTAATTCTGGCTTATGATGAATTCTGACCTCCGCGCGCCAACTAGTTTGTCACACTTTTGAGGCCAGGCACGTATACGCCAAGAGGTCAATTTTCGTTGTCGCTTTAGATTGTTTTGTTGGTATCATTGCCCATTTTACGACCACGACTACACATTCATTTAATCATAAGAAATGTAACTCCTTTTCATTCATGTTCACAAGTACTCGTACATACAGACAGTTACAAATTGTTTTATTGTAGTTCAACAGGTTTTATTTGTTGTTTCTGATAATAAAAGTATCTTTACTAGTACTTATGTACGAGTGTGTTCAGTTAAGTAAGAGTACCAGTAAGTATTGTGTGTACATATGTACATATCGTTACTTTAATATAGAAAAGCCCTAACTAACATTTTCCTTACTTTACAGGAGAAGGAAAAAACTTAATAAAAATTATAGTCTTGTAGTCGCGATTTTTGTTAAACGCAATTTTTTTATTAAATTGCTTAGAGAATTAAATAAAAAACTGCGTTTTAAGAAAATCGCGACTACAAGACTATAATTTTTATTAAGTTTGTTCCTTCTCCTGTTAAGTAAGGAAAACGTTAGTTAGGGCTTTTATATATTAAAGTAACGATATGTATGTTGTTGGAAGTACATATGTATGTATAGAGTACTTATTACTCGTCTTATACAAACTTTATGCTTCAAATCATGTCTCGTTCTTGTTGTTGTTGTTTATTTTTTTGTCAAAATGTTTTACATTTTTAAGTTCTATACGCAGAATTACAATTAAATTAAAATATTGGATACACAATGATGAGCATAAATTAAGCAAACAACTTAAATTTGATACAGCACTAACTAAACGAAGCTTGTGACACACACTATGCAAGTAAAGTGTGCAATTTTTTATTTTTACTTTATAAGTGATAAACAAATAAATATTTAGGAAAAATATTTGCCTGTTTTAATTTTTTCACTAACGTTTTTATATTGCTGCTTTTAATGCGCCATTCTTTGCATAATTTCAAGACATTTTTCCAGAATATTTTTCCCGCACTCATTTTTTATTGTCGACTCTTGAAGACCGCGCCAGAACTGAACATTTTTAACATACACTACACTAGTTCATTGTACAGTTTTACAAACTTGAGCAAATATCAAACTTGTTTTGATTTCTTATGGTTAATCATCTGTTTATGGGTTTTAATCCAAATTTTATTTTTTTTTATTTTTAATCAGGTTTAGGGGCTTATTAAATTTTTCATTTTAAATTTAAAAATTTAAATTTTCATTAAATTATTTTAATTACGGAATAAATTAATATGTATTAATAATTTGACTGAACAAGGGCTTGAACTGGGGTCGAATTTATTGCATGTTTAGAAAACATCCACGTTCACATCATCAGAACTCTTTGCAGTTTTACCCTTTCCGCCACTGCGATGGATGGCGGCCTATAGTCAAGCATCAATCTTTAAACCAATGGTATTTTAATTGGAGGGATCGAAATATGCTGTAATTAATTAGAATTTTTTTTTAAATTCCCAAGTACATTTACTTTTTATATTTTACTTATTTTGTCCTTTTCCTAGTGACTTTTTGTACAACTTGATCTTTACTCAGTTCACTGCGAAGATAGCAAAAACACCGCCATACACCCGACTTAAGCTCTAAACTTGTATAGTGTATGGCCGACATTAGTAAGGCTTTTAATTGTTTCGAATGCAACAAGCTTAAGATAAAGTATTTCCACTATCCTTAGTAAGATATTTCAAGTTGACTCGTAGATCAGAATGCTGATCCAATTGCCGTGGCAGTGGCCTTCTTTAGGTGGTCCTTGGGGATCGCCTCATTTGATATGGAAGCGATTTTAAGCTACAGTCTTTAGCATGCACGAATGTCAATGTGAGAACATGGCGTTTTGGGGAGCAGTGTTGCGAATTTAGCCATTTATTGGCTAGATTTAGCCATTTTTCATCTTGTTTAGCCATTAAGAAATGAATTTACTAAATATTTTCCAACTTGTTAGTCATAATTTTTTTTGTTGCCGTTTTTCTTTAAAAATAATAAATTTTATATAAATTTTATTTTATTTAACCTTTTTTATTAAATTGCAATATAATTTATTATTATATTATAATTATTATTTTTTCATTTTTTTGTGAACGTTATTGTAATTGTTTAATTATTTCCCTGACGATGATAGACATTGCTGTATCGAAATATTGGAACTAATAAATAAATGTTTTTTAATTTTTTATATAAAGCAAAAAAACCTCAAGCTTAATAAATTATATTGCAATTTAATAATAAATTTTATTTTCTTACAAAAGTTAATAAAAGTAAATAAAAAATTTTTAGCAATAAAAACACATTTAATTCAAATCGCAACTTTAACAAATATTGAAAATCGCTATAAATGATGGTGGTGAAACATCTTTCAAAATCAAGGAACAGTATTCCAATATTAAATTTATAAAATGGATCAACACAGAATTTACTATAAAGTTTCTCTCACTTCCAAGCTAAAAAGCTGAAATGGAGAGGGTCCCTGCAAATGATAGGACTAGTCCAAACACGGGTGTAAAATGTAGCACACAAGGGACTAGGACTAGTCCAAAAGTAACCCAAACGTATGGAAAAACATGGTCTGTTTAACTTTACGATGTCCTAGGGCAGGACCATATAACCCAGCTTTGGATTACAAAGGAGTAGTCTTAAAACTACTCCATGGTATACTCAAGAGGATTAGTTTTGAAGTCGTTTGAAAAGAAAACATGTCGGTAGAAAACGAAGACATGTCGCTCACTACAAACACTTTTTAACAATGACATGGTCCATGCTTGCATTACATTGGACCAGTCCATGGAGTAGTCCATTTTATCAAAATGGGTCACGTAGTCCAATATTATTTGCAGGGGTATTATGCATTTATGCTGATGTTTGTAACACCTTAAAATATTGGTCCTTAATGTATACCGATCGATTTAGAATCACTTTCTGAGTCGAATTAACGATGTCCGTCCGGCTGGATGGCAGGCTGTCTGGCTGGCTGTCCATTTAAACCTTGTGCCCAAAGTACAGGTCGCAATTTTAAAGAGATTATTTGATAAAATTTGTAACTTATGTTCTAATGCAGTTTAGGATATCATATAGTCGGGTTTGACCGACTATAGTTTCTTACTTGTTTTTATTGATCTTATTAATTTGGACTCAAAAGGTTAGGTAAATGTTGTCATGATTATGATTTATCTTCAAAATATTTAAAGCTAATAGGCACGAGTGATTCCTATGAAATGGAAAATAACGACATAAAATTTATCGATGATTTAAATATTTTAATGATGAAATATTTAATTTACGTTTATTCTTATGTAACAAATTAATCTCATCTTACAATTTCATTGTAAAAAATTTTTAATGAATGATTTCTGTCTTGCTTTTAAATTTTAATGTGTTTTTATTTAAAAATGTTTTCGAGTCCTCACATATATCCTGAAAATAAAATGCTGTATAATGGAGAGAAACATTGATCCAGCTATTTAAAAATTTTTTATATGCATTAAACATAATGAACTTTATATCTCTAGAAAACTTAATTTGGATCAAGTATACGCTTAGCTTAAATATGTATGACGTTTTGCAAAACCGTAAACGAAATAAAACTTTTATTGCTTCTATTTTTAATGCATTTATTTCGCTTTGTCAGTGTATATGTTGCATTTTACGAACTCAAGAATTAAGGCATTTTGAAGCGACCAAATTTCTTTTTCTAGAAAACAAAAATACTTGTTTATTTCCTTGTTGATGTATTCTATATAGACCATTATGAGCATAATGGCGGTTTCATCACAAATGATGACAGGGTGAGCCGACTTGAATTGGTCGCAACAGGGATAGTAAACGGATTTACCAAGTTAAAGCAATTATAACGTTACCCTGCGAGCATCAATCCCTTATCCCCAAAAGCTTGGATTGGCGAACGCTTGGGTGGATTGGGCACACATTACGTAAATCGCCCACATATGTATGCCCTAATGTACAATCCCCAAGGCTCAAGGAGACCCGAGCGTCCAAACACAACTTGGAGAAGAGCTACGCTGAACGAAATCAATAGTGTCTCCGAAAATAGAAGTTACAGCAATATCGGTGGACAGCCTGCAGAACAACCAGAATAAGGGTAATTACGCTGTGTTAGAATTTGACACTTTTTTTAAGACAAGCGGGGCACCTGGCGTCTAATTAAGCTGAAGGTCCACACCATGCGTTTATGCATACACGTATCAACGTATCAACTTTTGTATGCGTCACATGTGTGGTGAAAAAAAGTCAGCTGTTATTGATGTCCATGGATGACAAATCATATTTTATTTTCAATGTTATCAATTAATATGTTTGTGTGGTTGATTATTTTTTGCTATTTGCTTGCATTCAAAAAGGTTTTTAATAAAAGAAAATGCTTTCGTAATAAAGTTTGCATAAACTTTAAAAAATAAAATACATAAAAATTTATTTTTAATTTGCCATTCTAGTTATCGATTACTTTTATATTCTGATTATCATCTTTGTTGTGTTTATTATTTTTTTGAACAAATGCCATGAACTGGAAAGTTATTGATACCGTAAGAAATCATGAATATTTGTGTTATAAAAGCTTAATCCTCTTTGAATCCTTTTAAATAAATTCCATTAATTCCATTCCATTTTTGCCAAAATTATTTGTATTTAATAAAAATATTCTCACAACAGCTGATAAAAAAAAAACAATTTGTCGCATAAAACGCATTGCATGTAACTTGAATTTAGAAACGTATAAACTGCACAAAAAATATCATACGCATCAACGCATGGTGTGAACCTTCAGCTTTAATCTTATTCGGGTGCTTACCGTTGGGTTTAGGTTAGCTTTTGTTTTGATTGTGTTTTTTACTTTGTTCAATAAATTAAACCGTTTTTGAGTTACGTAAATATGTATGTATATGTTGTGCAACCTCCTCCATTTTCGAAGTAACAGTTGTCTGTTTTTTCAACTTGCGTAGTGTTATTATTATTATTATTATTATTTATTAATCGCTACGGTTATATGGGTCGTTAAGTAAATTATGGACTGATATTCACAAAATGTGACAATTTGATTTTTAGTCAAATCAAACTGTGACCGACCAAAATTTATTACAATAGCATTGTTCGTTACGGTTTAAGACGTACTTAAGTGGTTTTCGAAAGGGGGCTTTATATGGGGCATATGGTAAATTATAGACCGATCCTCACGACATTTTGTGGCATAATATCTAGCCATATAGCACGAATTGGTGCAAGATTTTAAATCAATATGTGCATTCCGGCACTATTTATTTTTTAGGGTGGTTGCTCCACATTTTGATATGTTGCTCTTTTCATACTGAACCGATTTTGCTGGATTTCAATTCCAAACTGCTTAGGATCATTAAAAACAATTAGACACCAATATTATTATTTTCTTTTAAGTCGTTTGAAAGTTAGATAATTTTAGCAGACTGACAGACGTACAAGCAGACAGAACATTAAGAATTACTCAAGGACCCAGAATATACATATATACTTTATGGGGCCTTAGATGAGTATTAAAAAAGTTTCGTACGGAATAACAAACTTAGAATATCTTCTTCAGAAATAGTCGCGGTTTTTGTTGGTGTGACCTAATGCGAATTTATTCCGAACGACAAAGGCTAATGACAAGATTTTGTATATTTATACAAACCATATAGAGGACTTTAAAAAACCATTAAAATAATATTACATTATTGACTCGATTTAATTATATAGCCATCTTAGCTACTTGGGAAAAATTTTGCTGAGAACAATAGGTAATAAGTTACATGGATGAGAACAAACATCTGCTTGGCCAAAATTCCAAATTTTGACCCCTATAACTCAGATAGTTCTTAAACGATTTTGTTGAAAAGTTGTGCCCAAGATAACAACCAATAGGACCTTGGTGTAAATTTCATCCTTGGTGTAAATTTCATCCCAATCGGATGACACCCGTTTCAAAAGTTGGGTCACTTGACATTAAATCCGCCGTATATGTATGTATGTATATAATTCCAAATTTTGTTTAACTGTTTACAAAATTACTTTAAATATGTTTATTCATTTCGTATCACTGCTAATTTTTTTCACTCTCATGTATAAATCTTGTGCTTCAGTTTAAATTGTCTTGATTTGTTTTTATGTTTGTTTGTTACATGATTTCTGGAACAAGTTACCTTTTGACCACTTGCCCACAGGGTTAGTTGCCCAACATTGTTAGAGAGGTTTAATATGCTCGTGTATGAAAATCTTTAAAATTGCCACTGTATTTTATACGTACTACGAATATTTGTAGTTGTTATACATACTTAAATTTAATGCTACAATTTTTATTACATTTCTGGTTTATGGACTCGACATTATCTTTACTTTGTGAATGTACGAAAGTGTGTTTAACTATTTGTACATTTGACATTTTTCACAACATTTTCTTAGGAAATATGATTTAAGATCTGTGATACAGCACTTTAAATCGGTCATTTAAATTGTTCGTTAAATTGAGGCCATTGACTGTAGAGGTTTTAAAGACAAAAAGTCTAAATTTTGGATAAAAGTGGTAATAAGAGTAAAACTGCACATAATTTTATGAACTGCATTTAAATTGCTGAAAAGAAAAAGTTATGCAACAAAGACAACAAAAGAATCGTAAAGATTTATGAAACAACCAAAAGTTTTGGTAGCCCTCTGGAATAGACGTACATTTTGGCCAGTGCTTAGTTAAAGTAAATGAATTTAAATCTTAATAAATATTTGAAAAAGCTAACAAACTTGCTAAATAAATCGTCAGTATTCTAAATAAAACAAAAAGTGCCTAAAAATCAAGCTCGGTGCAAAAATAAATTTGCTTTGTAATCGTTGTGAATATGACGTAAAAGAAAATACCGATGATTTAATTGGTTGTGATAAATGCAGCATTGTACAAGTTTAGGCAAAAGAAAATTTGAAGATTAAAAAAAATTAAAATTATATTCACTACTGTGAAATATGCAATGAAAGCTGCTTTAATGATGTTGAAAAGGAGCTAAGCTCAATCAAATTGCAAATAATTCGTAAATAAATTGGAAAAGATTAGATTGAACAAGATCCATAAATTTCATGTAAACTAAATTTAATGAGGTAATGAAAAAAGTTCAAGAAAATAACAAAAGATTGCAGAAATACATAAAGAAAATGTCAATTTAAAAAGGAAGTATAAATGTAAAATTCTGTACAAATAATAAACAACGATAGAGTAAAAAAAATATTCGATTATAAATGGCTTACATCTAAAGGAGAAATGTTGATGACGCTGTAGTTAGATTATTTAAAGATATGGATGTTAGTTATGAGGCAAATGCTATTGCATCTGCATATTTTCTGAATGGAAAACCGAACTCGAAAGATAACAAGAATATTATTATTATTATAAAACTTTGGCCAAAAGATCAAAAAGACAAATTAATGTCGACCAAATCGAATCTAAAGAAAATGAAACAACGAAAAATATTTACATAAATGATTTTCATATGAAGCAAGGAAACATTGAACCTGTTCCACATGTTTATGTAAGAAATGCTATAGTTTTTTTTTAAGAAAAGTTCTACTGCGAAGCCGATGTCGTACAGTTAAGCAATAAATCACTGGTGGGTAATGGAATTGATGATAATAATTCTAGCTTAAATGTCAATCATATTTCCTCATTCTTTTTTGTCAATGCATAATGTTTTTTAAAATGATAAAAAATCAACATACATGCATATTAATTAATTTTTTAGTTTTGAATCTTAAGCTATGTTCACACCTATTAAATATTTGACGTTCTACACGTAACCACTAGCTTTATTAAAAAATTATTTGCTTTTGCAAAACGTTTGGGTAGATCAAATATCATTCAACTGTTTCTAAATTACATTATACAATTATCTTCTTACAAATAAAGTTTAGTAAATAGAAAGGGTTACAAATAAGGCTTAAGTTTAAGCGTGACCAGCAAACGCTTTTTTCAGATTTTTTCGTTAAATATTTGCTAGGTCTGAACATACCTTAATAAAATTATTGATATGGCAACACTACAAATTGTTAAATTTCTTTGAGCCATCGCTTGCCATCAATTCAGCTTTGCATTTTGTGAAAATCTCTTTTTACAATAATGGAGATCTTTTGAACTTAACTTTCCAGAGCATAAAATAGATAATTTGTAAAAGATGGGCATCAAAAAGTTTTGCAGTAAAGTCACTTGAGTACACAATTTGAATGAAAGTTTAATTTTCCGCCTTAAGTCGAAATTAGCTATCTTAATTTTTTATCACTGTCACATGCCAATATAGATAGCGGAACTATTTTTTCTGTCATTACTGATGTTAGCCCTAAGGAAAGGAATTAGCTAAATCATAAAATTTTATCTTCAATTTTCATTTTTTTTTTCATTATTTATTTATTGAATCTTCATATATTAAATATGAACTAACAATAATTAATCAAATCTTATCCTAATTCTTTATTTTATGTCCTGCCAGTGCAAGACAAAAATTTTCGTCATCACGGGTTCTCTTCACTTTTCATTGTACGTTTTTTTTACAGGACGAATGTAAGTGCCGGTTCACACACGTCAAGTCTGACTCGTCAAGTCTTGAGTTTTAAGGAGATAGAGGACAAGAATTGGCTTTCTCTTTTCCCTTCTCTCCTAAAAGCTTAAGACTTGACGATTCAAACTTGACGTGTGTGAACGGGAACTAAAATTTGTATTAACTTCCAGTGTACCCAAACTTATTTTAAAAAAATGGCATCTTTACCAATCATTGCAATATACGCTTGTTAGGAAATGACCATTCAAAATTGGTACGGGCAAACTATTAATTTTTCTAGTAACCAAACAAAATCCAAAGTACATAGTAAATGTGCCATTAAGTGAACTTATGTCACTTGTTTTTTATGTTTTGTTTTTGTTTATTAACTGCTTATTTATAAAAAATAAAACAGGTTACTTAAAGGTTTATTCAACAATTTGTCATACTAAATATTATAAAATATCTTTCTTCCTATAAAAGCAATATGCACACAAATAGTCTCCTACGTTTAGTTAAATCTTTAATAATTTCCAAAATAAACTATGCACTAGTTGTCGACAGCAAAGCTGCAAAATCAACATTAAAAATGGTTGAACAAATCCTTAACACAGCCATCCGGTCAAGCCTGAGAGCGTTTCGTACTACTCCAATAAAAAATTTGAAAGCCGAAGGGGGATTTGACTCCCTACGAATACATGCCAACAAACTTAAAGTCCAACTTTGTCATAAAATTTTTTGTAGCAAATCCTCTTTACTGCATAAACACATAAACTCATTAAAGAAAAGAAAGAAGGATCTCAAATGTCCATCAACTTTATCCCATATTTTTAAGGTTACAAGAAAATTTAACCTACAAAAATTAAAGCCACCCCTGCAAATACACCCGCCTTGGCGACTTGAACCCAAACTTTTTCTCAGAAATTTTTAATTCAATGAAGCGTTACATAGGTTGAATTTTAATATAGTTTCTCATTGGATTAATGTAAAAATCCTTTAGATCTGTGACGAAAATTTGTACAGTGTAGAAAAATAAATTTAAGTATTTAGCATCTGTGCTTATTGAAAATATGAAACAAATTACGATATCGGTATTAATACCTGTATTCAATTTTAAATGGTATTTAAGCGGTATCGGTATTAATAATGGCATTGGTTGACAACCTTGATTTATATATAAAAACAACAAATGTTTAACAATATTGAGAATCAATTAGAGTACATAAGATTTTTAAGCATTATTTGGCTTTTTTTTCTATTGCAAGACGTGCATTTGTTCGTAAAATGTAAAAGAAACTTTTTTTTGGCTGATTTGCTTGTAAAGAATAAATATATTTTCTGTTGGATAAAAATTGATAAATAATTTTTTTTATCTACAAAAAACAACTGATTTTTAACTTAAATATTAATGTATCTGGTCAGTGAGTCAGTCGGAATTTTGTTGTGCAGCCTTTATTTGCTATGTCAGTAACATCTGTTTATAAATAATTTCTAATAATATCTCTAGAATAAATTTACTAGAAGCCTGCTACGTTTTAAACAAAATGTTTAGCCGTTATTTATACATACATATATTATTATTAGTGGTACATTTTCTTTCATTGTATGTATGAATATCAGCACATTTCACAAGAACAATTAGATCTATTTGAAGTTTAAAATGAAAAAAGCAGGCGTTTTGTTGGCTGTTAAGAAGACAATTGAACAATTAAAAAAGTTGCTGACATGTAATACAGCACCTCCGCCTACAATTCTCGCTAAAAATCCCATCCTTCTTTATTATTTATTACCTTTTGTCTTTTCTTTTCATCGTTTAATTTCTATTCTATTAAGTATGCCAGGAATTGTTGTAGCCACAATTGTGCTACGCCATCCACAAAGCGGTATCCTTCAACGTGCATACAAAATTCGTTTAGGAATAAAAATAAAGTATTGCATTTCATTTGATAAGATGGGAGTTCTTTAGTTTTTCTTTCTTTAGTTGTTGCCACCTTTCCAAAAATTTAACTCACACTTTCAATTTATCATGTTATATGGAGTTTAACAATTTAAATTGGCAAGCAATTTAATAAAGAAATTTATATTTGGTAAATGGCGTCGCAGTTTTCAACTTCAAATCGGGATTAATCTTTATAGGTTGGATATATAAATAATTTTATAGGGGGCGCTGGGATGCATTAATAAAAACTCCAATTTTCTGCTTTATTTGTGTTACGAACGATTATTTCCAGTCTGGCAACATTAAATATTTGTTTCTTGTTAAAATACTTTTTCAATCCCTATTGTGGTGGCATTGATATGACGAGATAATTTATCTCAACAAACAATTAAATTTAATTCGCATACATTAGAGGGATTGAAAAAAAACAAATACATACTGTTAATATGTATACGTGTGTCGGTGTTGTATTTTTCATAATAAACATCCTCCTAAAACAGTTGTCTCCTTTTGCACAATTATTTATTCTAAACAGTTTGTTTTATCGCAAATGAGTCCCTGAGAATTAAACAAAACAAGGGCACTTCTTTTCCTACATCTCCTTACAATTATTTTCTTGTTTATTTCCTTTTACCGCTTGTACTCGTATTTATCACAACTCAAATGCTCGATTATTAATCAGAGACGTGCTGCACTGTAGATTCGTTGAGTAGCACAGGCAACAACTCTCATCACATCACTATCATGGTCGGAGATCAAATTTCATCATGATCATTTTTTATTATTCTCATCATATCTCGCTGTTAAATCTTGCAAGAATAAAGGGATCATCTCATGTACTATACATGGGTTCTTTAAAGAATTATTTTTATAAAAAATTCTAATAAACAAATTTAAAATTTCTTGAGGGTTTTTTTAGAGGGGAAAATTTAATAGCGTATAGTTATTTGATTATTATTTATTAAATTTGTGTTGGGGACAATTCAGTTTAAATAAAAAAAAATTATAAACCTAAAATTGCGGCCTTTAAAGCACAAAGGCAACCTCCTGAGACAATACGGTTGCTGTCTTTACGGATGCCTTAAAAATTGGTATGTGTTCAAAATCGGGAGTATTTTTTCTGATCTTAAAATATTTGACAATAATTTAAATGAAGACGAGTAAGAATTTAGACACATATTTTCAAATGTGTTTCCTATTTAAGACTTATAAGCACAAATAAAATTATGTTGTGAGGTTAAGATTAATTTAAAAGTTCTTTGTGTCAATTATTATTTCGATATTCATAAGTTTGGAACAAATTAAAATTAAATAAAAAGATGGTTTATAGTCCCAAAGACTCTATTCCGAAAAAACCTTGTATGGGGGCCATGTTAAATTATGTACGAAGCTTCGTCAAATTATCTCCAAAATTACAATCTGTACCTCGCGCATAAGGTTTACATGGAAAGCCATTCGGACGGACGAATATCGTTAGATCGACTCAAAAAGCGATTCCGAGTGTGAAGGTGGTACAAACGTCAGCACAAATGCATAATACCGTAAAGTAAAGTCGGACTTGCGAGTGCAGATGATGCAAATTTTAATAAATTATATTGAATATGTACAACGTTATTAATATTTTTTGGGCAAAATTTTCTTATTGTTAGTTTATTCTCTATCAAATTGAATTTGTTACTATATACATTAGACCGTCTCAGTTTTTATACCTTTTTCGAAATTCTTTCATGAACATCGAATTTCTTAATTCTACTCTAAAAAACCAAGAATATTGGTGTATAACACTTAAATATTGATAAACGGGAAATGGTCTCTCAAATCGTTTTTCGTTTTTTAGGCAAAATGCCTTTTTCCAAAAAATGAAAAATCTTGCTTTAGTAATTTGCCTCTAACTCAAGCAGTTCTTAACGGATTTGAACCTACTTACATGCAAAAGCTTATTAAATTTCCTAAGTGTTTCTCAAAGCAACATTGCTATTCAAGGGTTTTTTATTCATAGCATTACAAATTCAGATTTTCAAATACGTACTTATAATTATTTTCAAGTTAGTTTCAAGCTTTTATAATGGGCTATTTTTACAAAGATATGCATATTAAACTAATATATATCTTTTTTTGTGTGCTCCTACCCAGGGAAGAGACTTGTGGTGGGACATATATGTCCCATCAGGAGTTTGGCATGGGACATATAAGTCCCATTAGTCGTAAACATATAAAAAGACATACAAAATCAAGAAATTGGTTTCTTTTTACGATGTAAATTCACATATATGAATTTACAGAATTTACAGCTGACATCACCAATCTATAAAAATTTATTTTACAATTTCTGTGATTTACGGTCTAGTAACTAGTAACTAGACTCTAGTTTATACATCTTGAATAACTGATCAAAAAACTCCTCCAAACAACACGTGTTATGATAATAAGCAAGACTTGTTTTAAAATTTTTACTTAAACGTCTAAATAACTAAATGGGACAGTTTTGAATCATTTAAAGTGACAAACTTAAATACTGGGATTCTGGTAACATGCAGTGGGATACATATGTCCCAATAGGTGCGAAAGGGTTAAGTACGAATACGAAATAAAACAATTTTATAATTCTTGAATCAAGCGCATTTTTATTATTTCAAGTACGAAATCGGGATAAAATATGGATAATTTAAGTATTTTGCGATTGAAAATCCGTACTAGAATCAATCTTTCTGTACTTGATTAAAGAAAATCCGTACTCACCGTACTTTTATTAATACCGCTTCTGATTGATTTGAGAACGGATGGATTGATTTTTCTTTTGAGTGTAGAGAATCATGTAATCCTTTTTAAATCAATAACCAAACAATACCTCAACATAGGCTTTTTAAATATTTCGGTAAAAATCTCGATCGACGTTTAACCTGGCAATGCCACAAAAAGACAAAATTGAGACAAATAAAACTAAAAGCTATTAAAATAAATTCCCGTTCTAGAACAAAATCCGCCTTAGTTTGGCTGTCAACTCTTGCTTTACAACTCTATCTTAAATCCAATCCAATGCTACGGGTTTTGAGTAAAGTCCCCGAATAAAATTCAACATTGTTAGTATAAAGCAAGTGGATCGCCTCCGTATGTTAGGTGTAGTTTTTGACAAACGTCTTACATTCCAGAAACATTGCTCAGAACTTCGACAGAGCTTAAACCCACGATTAAATATTATAAAATACCTTACGTCAAAGAATGCCAGAATACATGTTAACACAAGCTGAGCATAACCCGATCACTAGTACTCTCTAAAATTGAGTATGCTTTTCCCATCTATGGCTGGTGCGCTCCTTCCCATATCAAATTAATTCAAGGGCCCTACCATGGGGCAATACGACGTAGCATCGGTGCCTTTAGTACAAGCCCAATCACCAACATCTTAGCCGAATCTGGATGTCCATCAATTGCAGACAGAGTCTAATTTTTGACACACAAACTAATACCCAAACTCTTTATCTGCCGCAATAAAATTCTGTTCGAAGAAGTAAACAAATCCATCCAACAAAAAATATTTTACAGACTTGAGTCTGTTATCGACAGATGTGTAAACTTCTCTCGTGACCTAAATATTATGACAAACCCTATACTTGTTAAAAAAATACTGGATCCACCCTGGTCAGTTAAAGAATCTTCATTTATCCAATCTATGATCCAACTTCCTAAATCAACTACTCCACCTTTAGTGTATAAGCAAACATTTAGAAGTATTGTGGACCAATATGTCAACGACAACTGGAATTTGTTATTCACTGATGGCTCCAAGTCTCACGACTCCACAACTCTCGCTAGCTGATAATCAACTTATAAAAACTGGATATATTTCTAACCACTATTCCAATTTAACTGCTGAGGCATTTGCCATATTTCTTGCGGTGGAGTTCGCTGCTCTTAGCCTGGAAAAGTATATTATCTGTACAGATAGTCTGTCATCCATAAACGCCATACAAAGCTCGAAATACGATCACCCATTAATAAACGAAATCCGACATAGTCTTGGTAAATCCTCAAATAGAACAAAACTTATGTGGGTTCCTTCGCATGTTAGCATTGCCGGGTGTTTGATTTTTTAATTATTTATTTTATTTAAAAGTTTATGAATTGTATACGAAGTATAAATAAATTTTTATTTTATTGTTTATTATCGGTAGTCCCACGGTGTAACCGGTTATAAGTAAGTCACTTTTTGAGATGATTGTGGGTTAAACCCGAATAGCGCTAAAGGCTAGTTTACACAAAAATACAATGTATTACGACTTTGTAGAATCAAAATATTATCAAATTCTCTCCGTGTTGAAAAAAAATAAAAGTCTGTTGTAAGTATATTTCATGTTTACAAAGATGGTTTAAGTAAAATAAAAGTAGTAGAGATATTATACAGCTGAGTTACCCTGCAGATAACAAGACTAGTCCATACATGCATGTAAAGAGTAGTCCATAAAGGAGCAGGAGTACTCCAAAACTACTCCAAATATATGGGTAAAAGGTGGCCCATTTAACATTACGATGTCCTAGGAGGGGACCATATAACCCACAGCAGTAGTCCCTAAACTACTCCATGGAGTACTAAAGTGGGTTAGTTTTAAAAGTACTCCATGTCATTACAGTATGGAGTACACTAAAGGGATAGTTTAAGAATTTTTCATTTTTTATTAATCGCCTTTTATGGCTTGCCCTGTGGTCTATTATTGCTATTATTAAATATTTACTTGGTATTTTTAATTTATTTACCTTTTTTTTTCACAAATTTCACAGACTTTCACTTTTAAATAAACAATTAATAATGGACACCATCAGAGCTACCAATGTGTAATACTGTAAACTATAGAAAAGTATACATCATGCAGTTGTTGGCAGCACTGCATGTTATTTTCTTATAACATGATCCATTTTACAGTAGATTGGACCATGTTGTAAGTAGTCCATTTAAGCCACAATGGACCACGTAGTCCAATATTATCTGTAGGGTAATAACAAAAACAACATAAACAATTCCTGAGCTGATTTTGTTGTTTTTGTAATTGTATAAAAATTGTACCACCTTCAATATTTACTGTTTAAATACACCTCTGGTGTGATGAGAATACATAATTTTTTAAAATGGTTTAAAAAATGAACATTTACCGACCGCTTGTCAAATTTTTAATCCGTATTCTCTCTTACTCAATACATATTTTTTATCTCATTCTACATACTTTTTGGTATGTATTACTGTATTTATTACCGTCTAAACTAGCCTTAAAGGATACTTTACACTATCACACCAGTCTTACCTATTTTGACCAAAATGCCGCCCTGGTTTTATTATTGTTTAAACATTTTCGAAAAACAATAAAAACTTATTGGTTGTGTTTTCGTCAAAACATTTAAAACTTGTGTAGTAGCGTAAAACGGCCTTAAGAGATATGATATGGATACAATGATAGAACGGATATTATAAGATTGGCTAAACAGTTGCTTCTGTCATCTAGGATTGATGATAACCTTCTTACCGATAATGGTACTCTGGAACCAAATTAGACAATTGTAGTTTTCAAAAAACACTTAAAAGTAAAATACTGACAAATGTTAAAATTAAAAATTAATAATTAGTAGTAATAAGAGTATTAAATGGTGTTATGTATATATTAACAATACAAACCCGTCTTTATTATTTTTAATAATTACTGAGTTTTTTTATTTTATAATTTAATTAGCCCTACGATTGTTGCCTTACGATAAAAAAAAACTTTTACAAACTACAATTCCAACACCGATGTTCACATCATGTTCATGATAAATTCTGTGAAAGGAAAAATCAAAAGTCAAAAGGGAGTTTTAAACGCGTGCTGGCTAAATTAAATATATGTACATCCACACTACAAGCATTTAATCGCATACACAAACGACATACATGTAACCAAACATTGTTTGTAATATTGTCGTAATGAACTGTGTGGTGTAATGTAATATAATGGTCATGATGACGAACTATTTAACTACAATATAAGTGTGTTTATTTTTTTCAAAAGCAAAAACAACGAAAACCTTCTATGATATTAGCACTATACACTAAAGTTGTTGTATCTATCTATAAGTAGTATCTGTGAATGTGAGTATGTTAATTTTACACACTTAAGATAATTTTACATTTACGAGCACGATTAACTGCCAGCCAGCAAGTGAAATAAACGGAGAGGGACAAACAAATTTAAGTTGATTGTTTACAAATTGACATGTGGCAATGGGGATGTGTTAATTAAAAGACGGTGTCGATGTCTTAATTGCCACTAAAGTGACCAGTTTAGTAGAATATTAAGTAACTTAAGAATCTATTTTGCTTTTTGGAAATACAAATTTATGTATGTATGTTCCAGTGATGATGATGCGACTATTCGTATTCGTATCGCCGAATATTTGTCTATTTTATGACATTCATATTCGCTAAATTCAAGTGAATATTTTGCGAAAACGTTGAAAAAAAAACTGTACAAATATTTTAAAAATACAACAAAAAATATTAATTTTTAATAATATTTATTAACAGAAAATATGTAATCTTCTTTAAGTAAAGTAAAAAACCAACAAAATATATTTCAATACAAGCATTAACCCATATAGACCTTTAACTATTTTTGTTAAAAAAGTATTTTTTTTTTAGTAATTTTAATTGAGGGCAACCTTAAATTCATTGAAACAAAAAATTAAATAAATATCTAGTGAAAAGGGGGCTACATGGGGACCGAACCATATATGGTACAATAGGGCTACATACATAAAAAAATACAAAATTTCTATATGAGGTTTTTATTTATTTTTTGTAGGATATACAAGAAAATATTCCACATTTTACTTTACACACCTAGTAAGACATTGTTTATGGCATTGTTAACATCTGGTTCGGTTTTCCTGCTTGGTGATATAGTATTCTTTTCCGTCATATCGCGATTCAGATGTTATCGATGACGGGCGACTAGAACCTGGGGTTTCATGTTGCTTATTACCCTTAATAATGGTAATTGCAATACAAAGTCGTAAGTTCAATAAGTCTATAATACCCCCCATTATGTCTGCAAAGCAACCGAAATATGGAAACATTGCCTCTTCTTATGAGAACAGTGTTCAATGCTCTGGGACTTAAAAATCAATATTATAGACTTTAAAGGAAAAAATACTTGTTTACATTGCTGATGCATAGACCTACTGTACCAACTTCGGTACGGGTAACATTGTTAATGGGTAACATTGTTAAAAGTCGAAATGATTTTTCATAGTTACGGTACCACAAAGGGTACGGTCTATATGGGTAAGAAAAGTAAATTCTTATTTCTACATATCTTGTAAAAATAATAATCAAATCTCAATAGATTTAGTTATTATTAAATTCAAAAATAAAAGTTTTGAAGCCTTTTCCCCTTTAAACCTATTGCAATGCGGTGTGTTAATAAAACGCGCACCACTAAACATCCGCTCGCTGGGAGCACACGTTGGTGGCTTCACTAAATATTGCCTGACTATAGGTAAAAGAAGCTTGTATATTTTCTTATTTACTTTCCATTAATTTACTCTGTATTAATACATGTCAAAAACTCAAGAAATGTGTAAAAGTGTTATTTATAGTGTAAATGCAATGTGTATAATAATGACAAGAACAATTACGAAAAAAATTTGACAACTCTTACGACTTCATCGTTTTTTGAAATTTTTCTAAACAATAATCAGGGTTGCCTTTTAACAAAATCATATTCATGTGTGATAGTGTGAATACAAACTGTTATGACAAATTAGATTTTTTGACAGTTGCAACACAACACATTTTTATCTTACAAAGTATTATGGAATAATTGTGTGATAGTGTAAACTAGCCTTTAAGGCTAGACCTACTGTGATATGTCTTGTTTTCACCTATAACAATCTCGCACAATTTTATTACAATATTGGGTTCACTAGTCATGCGATAAATATTTTTAGAACAATTGACACAAATTTCCCCCAGGGACCGTGAAGATTTCTCAGATATCTAGTATATTGTCAGTTATTAACTTTTTCATTTTAAATTTAATATTCTATTTAGCTGTTTTACGTAGGTTAGCGTCGAGCTAAAATTAACATTTCGATCTAAAACGGGTACGGGCAGTTTCTTTTCGTATAAAGTTTTAGAATGAGAATTTACCAAGTGTGGCACTGGTCACTCTAACATGAGTTATAAGTTTCACATGAGAACGCCACTGGTTTTAATATAATTATTAATTAGCTACCGGTTATCTTCTTATACCCAGCGGGGAAAAGAAGGATGTACAAGGCCTGTCCGCTCCATTCCATACTCATATCTTTTTTTACACACGTTGTCATTGCGGAGAAGGCCTTCCGCTCTCGCTTCTTTAACAGGTACATAAGAATGGTAACGGGATCAAAAAAAAATTATTTTGCTTTTGCTTGTGCAGAAAAAAAATACAAAAAATGTTACTCCTTCTCTACTCTCTTCTCAACGAAGCGAGTGTGGAAGGTGTATCTTATCTTTAACACCAAAGAGCCGAGGACTTCTTTAGCATTTAGATAGAATATTGATTGAATTAAAACAATTTTTAGCAGGCCTTTTAAAAGGCCTGAAGTAAGAAGGTCTTCTGAGTTTTACCGCTGAGTAGCTTTTATAAAATAAATTAATATTTATTTACGAAGAATATTTGTGTGGGTGTTACCAAATACTAACCGTTAATAACAAAATATTGATTCGATTTAAATAAGCTGGCGGTTGTTCATTTTGACACCTAGTGCATTGTTAGAAAAATATCATTAAATCATAATGAGTCAGTAAATTAAGTTGTAACAAGTATAAATGATGCTTAACACAAACAAATGATAAAATGAACTCATTCGTGTAATATTTTCACACACACACACCAACATAGATAACAAACAAGTGAAGTTTTAAAAAGGATATTTTTTGTATAGTTGATGAGCTTGAAGATGAATAATTTTTATCACTTAAATTGAAATAAATGATTTTTAGTTTATTTTATTTATATTATGGGAAAATGTGTTATAAACACCACCAATATAAACACCATCATCATTCAGTTAGACGAAAGAGCATCCACGAGCACTTCACATTTATTGCATAATGTTTCCAATTTGGTTTATTTTAAATTCGCATGTAATTTGACCCCATTTGATGGTTGCTTTTGAAAATCCTATACAGCTCTTTCTTTTCTGTAATAATGATGCACTTAATCTTCTGGTATCCTGACTGACTGACAGTTTGTTATTTGTTATTGTTTTTGTAAGGCAAGAGCCATTATTGCAAACTGTGTAACAAAGCCGACACACCAAAAACTAAAAACAATTTTGTGGGCAGATGGGAAGGGAGTGAGTGAGTGCGAAAATATTTCGCACGAGTTATTTGTGTTGAAAACATTTTTACAGTTTTAAAAATGAATACACAAATACATAAGGAATACACGAAGAACAACGAACAACGGAAGCTTTTAAAGGTGAGGGTTGCATTAGTACACAAACGTTGATAAATGAAGAATTTCGCCTGCACCCCCGCTTTTAAAAATTTTCGCATGGAAACATTTCACTTTTAAGATTTTTGCCCATTTCTTGGTTTCCTTAAGGAAATACCATGAGATTGATGTGTGAGTTAATGTTCGAGTGTGTAAATATGTCGGAGTGGAATAAAAGAATCATAGCATTATATTTATGTGTAGGTCGTACTCATAAAGCAAATGTGTGTGAAACACGCAACCCACAAATTTTGTAAGGATCTACACTTTGGGCTTCATAAAACCAAGTATTATTAACAAGTAACAATTCATTAAATAATAATGTATTAAAGCTTGCTGACGTCCAACCTTCATGTCAAATAAATAACACAGCGTTCTTACATGAGGAAGTTATTCGAAAAAACTGTTTATAAACAAAGAATTCACAGATTATTTTTATTAAAAGTTTAATAGCTCGGTCAATTTTTAACGAATATTTTACAACAAGGTAGCATTTTACTCATAAATAAACATTCTTATAATATAAAAATAAATTCATAAATAATATGGTTGCTGAATAAAAAAATGGGCAAAAACATCTCCAAAGTTAAAAAATAGAGAAAATTTAAAAAAAAAAATTGAGTTTGCTGGAGAAATACGCATAGTTAACTCAATATTACTTAAATATCATGTTTACATCATCGAATGGCCTCAGGTTGTTCTTTCCAAATCCGCAGAAATTTAAAATCCGTTGACATTCAACAAAGTTACAGGCATATAAGTGCAAAAGGTACGAAAAACCGGGTTTTTAACCCGTAACTCGAGATTTTGGAGTTTTTACTAGTTCCAGGACAGAGTCTTGTTGTGCTCGACAAGACCTACTAGAAAAAGGATATCGCAGCCCAGGTTATTATTAATAAAAACTGAAAACATTAACGGAATTGGTATTGGTTGCCAACCTTGAAAAAAACTAACAATGCCCGTTTTCACGACTTAACGATAGCTAAATTTAGGTACCCTACAAGAAGACTACCGGTCAATTTACTAGTTATTTGACCGGTAGTGTTGACCGATATATTGGGTAAAGTTTCTATTAGATTATTAAGCGCAAAATGAAAAAACTAACCGAAACTCTTGTGTACATGTGATTTTGCCTCTCTCTTTAACTAATTAATTCCTCTTGTCTACGGAATATATATCTGTACTGCTTACTCTACTTACAAAAATAAAGTAATTTTCTGCGCTAACAGTGCAGCCACACGATCAAGATTTTCTTGATAGTCTTTTACATATACTATTTGTCAAAATTAACAAAAATTGAAAGTTGTGACGTAGGCTGCATTCAATTTTTGAGCAATTTACATTCAAGATGTCATCAAGAAAACAATTTATAAAGGCAAACGAAAAATTTGCTCACTAACCTTGAAATCAGCTGTTTTCTTGAACGTAAATTGAAGCACTCTCTGGAAAGAGAATTTTAAAGGCAAGTTCGTTTCAATTTTTAAAAGTATGAGTGTATTGGTAGAAAAGTGTGAGAGTATTAAAACTTGATAGGCAAAACTTGATCGTGTCACCCTCAAGTAAGATGCATATTAACCGACTGCAAAACTCTTATATGTTAAATTCAATTATTTTTTTTTTATTTTATTTCTAAGCTTCAAAAAATAAATTTTTTTCTGAGGAATAAATAAATAACACTGATCAACAAGGTTTTTGCCACACGGATTCTGTATGCTAATTATTACTTTACTATATACCCTCATTTCAAAACACAAACTAATTTGTTTCTGTCACGCACAGATTTGTTGTGACACCCACTTATGATTTTACCTTATTTTCCGTTAATACTACTGTACGTTTAAAAACGTGTAACATGTTTTACAGCCCCCTCATGTCGAGCCCACTAAAGTACTTTTACCACCTCTGCATATTAAACTAGGTTTGAAAAAATATTTTGTCAAAGCCAAGGATCGCAACGGCTCATTTTTTACGTACTTGAGACAAAAGTTTCCTAAAGTTAGTGACACAAAACTAAAAGAAGGAATTTTCGTTGGACCTCAGGTCAAAGAATTCTTAAAGGATAACATTTTCGAAGAAAAGTTAAGTTTGTTAGAGAAATCTGCTTGGAAAGGTCTTAAAAATGTAGCACAAAATTTTTTGGAAAGCCACAAAGCAAGTAGATCTACTTTCGACGTATCAAGCATTAGGTTGTAATATATCATTCAAAATACATTTCTACACTCCCACCTCGTATTCTTCCCGAGAACCTAGGAGCGGTTAGCGACGAACACGGCGAAAGGTTCCATCAGGATATTTCCAGCATGGAAAAAGGATACCAGGGCAAATGGAGTCCTTGAATGTTGGCAGATTATTGTTGGATACCTGCTAGAGACCAGCCTCAGGTCAAATACTCCAGAAAATCATAATTTTTAGTTTTAAAAACATATTATCAAGTACAATTGTATATAAAGTATCATTATTTTTTATGAAACATAAAATTCCTGTCAAAAAAAAAAAAAAACTATGGGTGTCAAATTTTTTCTACCTCTGTTTTCCACCTTAGGAAGTCAAAATAAAGTAAAAAAGACCAAAACAGTTCATTTGAGAAATTAAAAGTTAATTTTTGTCAATCAGTGTAATTTTTATTTTCTAAACAAAAAAAAAAAAAAAAAAAAAAAAAAAAAAAAAAAAAAAAAAAACTTAAGAATAATTTTTGTTTTCCAAGGAATAAATTAATCTCAGAAAATAATCGGTAAAGTAGAGTTTTTTTAATAAAACTTACAAAATAAAAATCAATGCATCTAATGATATTCCATGTAACAAGAATTACCTTGGTGTATTTTGTAAGTTTGATTTTTTAGCTTAAATTTAAAAAATGAATCGTTATTTGCAGTGTCTGACTTAAATAATAAATTTTATGAAAATGAACAAGGGATTTAGTCATTTAGCAAACAAGTCGTTACGAATTTAATAGTGTTTGTTTTTTTAATTTTTTTGTTCGCGATTTGCCTTCGTTTTATTATAAGTTTGATGACGAACGTTGTCAAAAATTTTAAAATGTATGGGTGGAATTTTAGATTAACCACAAGTTGTCATTTTTGGTGCCAAAGTTTTGACTTTTCTTACGCAAAATGTAATGTTTATGTTTCTTAATCATTATTAGCGTGATATGTTTTCATTCCGCCCCCTTAGCCTTAGCCTTCGTCTTAAGTTCCTTTTCTTCTTCATCTTTAAGTCATTATTATGGATGTAGCAAATTCACACATACAGAAAACATTCACCAACACACACTCGTGTTCTTTGTTGGTATACTCTGAGAATGTGACTTTGTTCGTTTTTATGGTACTTTAAATGTTGATAAGTGTTATTCATTTCATGATATTCCGGTTGTCGTTAAATTTACAGGATATCGCACAGATATTTCAGCATTCCTTGCGAATATCCGCCACTTCAATACTGAATACAATACATATTTGTTGTTGTTGTTGTTGTCGTTATTGTTTGTTTGTTAAATATTTACTCACTTTCTGACGGGGTTATTTACGGTGATAAAACAATTTCAATACCTTGTTTCGTCGTTATGTGTATAAATAAAAGAATGTGTCTGCAAGTATCAATATTTGGGATTTTTCAAAATATTAAAACAACTGATTGATGACACTTACAGATTTTTTAATGTTTTTAGAAGGATATTGATTTGAATCCTGTGTTAATGGTAATTGAGGTAGAAATGATGTTGCAAAAATTAGATTTGATGGAAATTATTAGATTTGTGCGTAGCAATAATTTACATGTACAGTATTTGCTTAGGATTTCTCTATCTTTATTTATTATGTTAATTTTAAAATTTATGAAAAAAATTCTTTTATTATTAAACTTTATATTTGTGCAGCAAAAAAAATATGGGTAATGCAGGAATTGTGTTATTGTGTAATGGATAATATTTGATACATCATTATTAAATAAAGTGATTTACAAATACTATTTAAATGTCTTTAAGAAAACTGTATTTTTTTTTATTAAATTTCAAGCTTTTTTCATTAACATAAGTCCAATTTTTTCAGAAATATCTAGTCGTTAAAATTTGCTTTTGCAAAAGCAATCCCTTATAATTTCATCTTAAAGTTTTTCCGTTTCTAGTTTACGCAATCGGTTCTAGTTGGTTGTTGTTTAGTTTTTGTAACAGGTCAAGATATGTGCTAAAAATAAATCATTAGCATTAAGATTTGACTTGATATAGAGTGTTAAGAAAATCTTTTGAACTGAAAAAATGTGGTCTAGTTATTTTTTAGGATATTCGACTGTTTTCACAAGTGTCTGCTTCTACCAAACACTCACAAATTACAAGAGAGTTATTTATCAGATAGTTAATTAAGAGTTAAGAACAGAGAATATTTGCCAAGAGAATATGAGTTTAAAGCTAGTGTTCTACGCTCTATTTAATTTACACTTCCGAATTGTTTGATTTGCAACAAAATGACTATTTCGATATTTGCAGATGAAACAGCTGTACTAATTTCGCATGTAAACCCGCAAGTTGCTTCTAATCGACTAGGGAAACTTTCAATATGCAATTGCTAGGTTTTCCTTGTGCAACAAATGAAGGCAGAAACAATAAATTCAGCCGTTTCATAGCTTTTTATGAATTTTGGCATTGATTTGTTAGTTCATATTTTTGCATATTCTATGCTTTGCAGCATTGTTATGCATATTTTAATTAAAAGAGCATTTTTGCTACATTTTTATAATTTTATGGCGCATGTTCTACCTTTTTGAAGCATATCTATAAGAGGGAACTTTTTGGTACCCTTTTTGTTCTTCAGATGGTACTTTTTGAATATCCGTTAGTATTGGAGCTGGAAACATAAATTCAAACATGCAAGGTCCTGAGTGAATGCGAATCTGTAATTGGGATCGTTTTTCGTACTTTTTCATTTATTAACTGGTACTTTTTGAATTTTTAATACTGAAACTGGAAACATAAAATTCAAAAGGCAGAGCCCAGAATCCAGAATGTTTGAGAAACTATAAGAGGAGACTTTTTGGTACTTTTTATTATTCAATTAGTATTTTCTGATATTTCTTTACATATTATTGAACTAACAAAATTAAATTAAACTGGGAAAACACTAGATTTCCTAAATGTGACTTTTTTGGGCATATTTTTAAAATTTTACGGCACATATTAAAATTTTTAAGGGATATTTCTGGTTTCCCTGTTGGGAACTATCTTCGTCGAGTGGAATTCGGCGAATTCGAATAAACAAGTCAAAAAGAAAACACATTAGGTATACACCTGTCACACTTAACAATGTTATTATCAGTGTTCGAAACAAAATATATAGTTCCTGGGTGTTGGGTTTGATAGATTTGTAGAAAACACAAACGCTTATAGTGTTTGTGTAGTAAATAATTAAAAATAATAGCATAAAAAATAAACAGTATAGAACGTTTATAGAACCACTACAATTGTTCTGTTTTATAACGAAGAACAGTACACTAAATAATGTTCGTAAATTTTTTGAGAATAGTTACGTACGGTATTAACGGTTGTGTTCGTAAACGCAAACACCAAAAAAGTGGATATAGTTTCTGGGTGTGTGAGCCGTACGCAAAATAATTTTCTGTTTATTTCGAGCACTGGTTGTTATACCCCGTCTGATTATGGTTTTTAATTTTGTATAAACTTTAATAGACGAATTATTTGGCGTTGACATATAGAAACCAGGAGACTTCACATGAAGTTGACAGACAAATTTGGCATAGTTATCCAAATTTACTTGCAAAATACATTTTTCAAAACCAAAGCCGAAAAAATATGTGAAGGGTCTACCAACTAAAATGAGGAACATTCATGCTATCTGAAAAAGTAAATAATTTTAAAGTTTCAGTCTTAAAATTTTCTTTTTTGATGTTACGCCTTTTATAGGCAGATAAAGTAAATAAATATAAAAGTATAAATAAAAAATGTAAATATTTTTTTTTTAATTTGCGACACGCTGCATATTTTAATAAAGTTGAAAATGGGATTTATAGTAAAATACTATTTTAAGTCGTATTAAACCGAATTTGACAAACTTGTGTTACAATATCACAATTTGTTGGTGCTTTTGGCGAATAACAGTGATTTCTGGAAGGCGACTTTATATGGGACAATGTTAAATTAGGGAACGATCATTGTGGAATCCGGTCAGATAAAACGAATTTATGCCGAATTCATGACAACATCTGCATTTCGCTACCGTTTTTGTAAATTTTCTGTATTTTTGTCTCGTAAATACTTAAAAGGATACACTTAAAGAAATAATTTGTGTTAGTTCCAAATATGTACGAATATAAATTCATTAAAAACTGTTTTGCTGGATGTCAATCAAAAACTGCAAAGAAGAACTAGCAACAATTCGACACCAAAATATTCTTGTGTTGTGTTCTACTCACAATTACTAAAATATATCCATACTTTATAGTGTCCTGAAGTCCTTTAGTAATTCAAAATCGATATAGCCATGTCCGTTTGTATGTCTCTTGAAATCCCGCTCACGTTCACTTTTCGAAGAATAAAAAATAACAGTTTTATTGTCAAATTGTCTCTGGTTCTCCTAAGGATTTGGAATTTGAAATCCAGTACAATCGGTTCGGTAGGAAAAGAGTTATGGATCCAAATGTGGCACGACCACCCTGAAGAATTTGTATTTTTCTTACAAAAACAAACACAAATTTAAATAAGGTCAAATTAAGTTTTCTATGAAATAAAATCATTTAACTTTGTGATGATCGGTGGAGGGTATCAAACATTCCGCACAGCCAAATAAAGCACTTTTACTTGTTAGTCCTCGTCCATCTTATGAAACATTTGCTGCAAAAACATTCTCCAGTTCTCTTTTGAAAGTGCATTCGTGTCCAAAGAATGAAACATTTGTCTTGCAGCACTTAAGTATTTTGTATGCCTTCTTTCTATCTTCTTCTTCCTCTCAATAACAAGAACTGCTTGTACACGAAACAAAGTACACTTTCCATTATCCTTTTCCCTTTCGTCATCAAACTCAATAGTTTCCTAATATAGACGAGGACTTATTTATCAATTTCAAGGAAAAAAAGTTAAATTACCTACACCACCATAGTCAAAAACTATTTTTAGTTTGTGATAAAATTTGTAACGCATAAAATATTGATAGGTTTACATGGAAATCTTGTGTACAATTTACAAGTTTTAATTTTAAAGTTAATTTCATGATTTCATCTAACTTTTATACTTATGGAACGCTGTCTATCGTACACAAATAAATCACATTTTAGGTGCAATTGGTAAGAAAACTAGATCGTGTTATTGAAAAATCCCACTAATATTAAACAATCAAACCAAAGTTTATAAAATATTTGATGACTCGGATTGAACGACTCTAAAGCTGCTTCTTTTCAGAGTTCCTAAATTATTTCTTCAGCAGACAGATTAAGATACATACCAATATCCTATCGAAATTTAGATTCAAATTTGTATCTGTAAAAATTTGTATTGCATTAAAAAAATGTTTTTACTTTGTGATTTAAAAAAAATTTTGCATTCTAGACGTTACTCACAACAAATCAATAGCAACATTTCTATTTAAGCTGTCTTGTGAATTCGAAAATTAAAAAAAAGTAAATTGTATTTTATCCTTGGAAAATAATGTCGCATAGTATGATAACAATGTATTTAAAATAATACAGCATATATTTTTCCGTATAAAACCAAAAATAATTCAAATTGTTTCCCTTAACTTAAGGAAGACAAAAAGTTGTTATCGAATGTTGCACCCAACAATTTAAACGGTCGACATTTACACGAAACTGGGGGAAAAAACACTTGAACACTAAAATATGTCAGCCAAATAAGTACACTTGAAAAATTTAACTAACTAGTAGCATAATTACAGGTAGATTATCTTCATCCAAACATCCATCAATCCAATCCGAACGTCCGATGCACAAAACAGTCGGCCGGACGACATTTCAGCAAAAGACGAAATGATTTAAAAGAGGCATGTTGTGTCAACATGAGAATTCGCACTTGTCAACAAGTACACAAATACAATACAATATTCGAATTGTCAGTCAGTCAGTTAGCCAGCCATTTAACGATTATGCTCCACCGATGATCTCTCTACCACCGGCATTGCCATCACCATTGATTGCTTAGAAAAGCACAAAAAGTATTCGAACTTGCCACGAATATACAATGGATCAACTGCAAGTTTAAGCAAAAACCTGTCAACAACTGCGAAAAATTGTACAAATTTTAAACATACCGCTCAACGTATTAATCTTTTTACTTCACTTGATCAACTAAACGAATAACATTTAACTTGAATCATAATGTTACCAATTGGAAAAAGAAATCTACTAGTTAAGATCTGAAAAATATCTTAAAGTATTCTTAGAATAACACAACGGTGGTAGGATTGGAGGAAATTTTAATGTAAAGGGTATTTTTTTAAGCCCAATCGAACTTTCAAAAGGGTAGCTGTCAAACAAACTGTCATACTCGTTTAGTTTTGAGCACTTATGAGCAGTATACTCTAGTAAATCACCATTAAACAGCGCCCAGAATTTTTTAAATTAACTTTAAGAGCCGTTGTCGATTTGATCAACTAATAGACAACTTTGTGATTTTCATGGAAAACATAAATGTACATCTGAGCTAGCGATCCATCGAACTGCGGCTATATTCTATACCACATACTCTAAATGATGCAAAAACACCAACGCTTCTAAGGAATGTGCGAGCAAATTTATCGATTCGTCGATAACTACGAGAAATTTTTTTTTGCAAAAAGCTTGTCCTTCATCCATATAGATCCGGCTGGTGCAGAATTATATAAGCCATGAGATCATCATATGTGTCGTTATATCGCGGATTGGGCTCTAGCGCAGCTGGAAACTTACCAGATGTTTTATCGAAAAATTGTGTTTAGTGATGAGGTTCATTTTTGGCTTAACGGGTTTGGCTATAAAAAAATTGCCTCATATAAAGTAAGATCAATCCATATCAAAAACAACAGAATTTATTACATCTAAAAAAGCAGTTTATACGCTCCGAACTTATTTTTTCAAAAAACGAAGTCCGAGCTCGACTTACGGTCAATGAACATCGTTACCGCGCGAGGATCAATGATTTTTTGTTTTATTGGGCGGGATGTAGTTTCAACAGGATGTCGCTACGTGCCATATGCGATAAGTTGATTCTGAAAAATGGCCCTGTCAATTGGCCTTTATGCTCGTGTGATTGCACACCTTTCGGGTTTAAAACAATTGCTCCTTGGAGGCCTATATTGTTAGTATTATTGGTAACATACGGCCAGCTATGCTTGAAAAAGTGGCTCAAAATCGGACGATGGGTTTCGACAAAAGCAGCCATGGTGTTAATATCGCTCATTTTCTGCAACATCGTCATAACTCAAAAATATTAGCTCAACAGAAAACGATTATAAAGTTTTAAATTTTCACACAACATAATGGAAAAAGAGAATCAAATCTTCAAGAGTTGAGTTTACAACATCTTCATATGAAATAATGACCACTACATGCATTAGTGATAATAAGTCAAACTTTGCAATGTTTGACTAATGACGTTGTGGCCTCCATGAACTGGCCTTATCAACCAATGAAATGCGCATGGAGGCTGGCTTTCCCTCAACGATAAACTTCAGTGTATTTATCAAATATTAAATATTGGGAATTAAGCACGTCATACGGAAATCTTATTAATAATAAATTTTGTATTCCCAAAAAGAGCGATATTATCTTTTGAAAAAAATTTTTTATTAAGAAAATAATTTTTTTTTGTTATATCTGTTAACATTTTAAATTCTATCGGGCTTAAAAACACGCTTTACTTAGAGTTGCAGTTAGTATCTTTGGCGATTATTCATTTAAGAACGTTATTTCCAGGGTTTTAAAAAACTGCTGTTTAAACAAAAAACTTGTGAACAAAAAACGAAAATTTGCTTACAACTTTTCGTATTTTGAGTTGGTTTGACAGCGACTGTTTACATTTAATGAATCAGAAATAAAAGCAACAGTTTTTTTTGGCCAATGACAAATGAAGAAATGACAGTTTTTCTACATTGACTGCAGTTTTTTTAAACGCTGGTTATCTCATTTCATTGGGGGCTTAATCAATTTTTAAAATCGGAAACTTATTTCATTTGGTTCATGTAGACAGGCCCCAAATAATTTACTTTTTTTTATAATTTATAAAATAATTGTAATTAATATAATTTTAAAAATTACCGTAGTAGATCGTTGTCACTCTATCTCTCTATTCGTAAAGTTTTAAAAATATGAATACTTGTTTTATGTTCATAAAAGGAATAATGTCTCCCCCCTTTTAATGCTCTGCGTATTTCATTGCTTGTTCTATTGAAATTTAATTTAAAATCGGCCTATATCTCTTAAGAAATATCCCAGTATATCGTTACTTTAATTTACAAAAGGCGTATTTAACATACACAAGTTTTTTAAGTTTAAGAGATCAAACTCCTCACCTTTCGACCTCTCCTATTAAAACTATACATAAGTTTCTTTATATACATATATATTTTTTTATTAAGTTTTATAATTAATAACTTTCTGATTTGTAACATTATAAAGAAATAATTTTGCACCAACTTTTTTTTTAATTTTTTTTGTTACTTTTTTAATATTTATTTTCCAATTTTTCATTATTTCCAACTGGCCATTAACGCATTTAGGTATTACTGTCACATTATTTATGTAAGTATAATTAACAGTATGGATCAATAAATAAATACAATATTCGTTGTATTGATACGCAGGAGGCTTTAGAAGATTTTATTGGTGCTGTTTCTGCTGACTGTGGCAAGAAAATTCAGCTTTAAGTGGCAAGTGCGGTATTTAAAATTTTCTTGGAAACTAAACAGAATATTCATACGACTACCATCATAGATCATGTATGGGATGGATGGTGGTTGACAATTGTTAAAAACTATTGTAATAGCAACAACAACAACAGTATTAGTACATGTATGCATTAAATAAGTTTGTTGGTAAGTTAAATATTTAACTACACTCTTAAAAATTCGCAAGCCACTCCATTGTTGGTTTAAAATTCGTTAGAACAGGGTAGCGCAGAATGAATAATATGGATTAAATTGTAAATAACTCCTTAATTTATTTGATTTTAAGTACAGTGTATTATTGAGCATTACATATTTATACCCTTCACCACAGGCGGAAAAGAGTATATATACGTTTGTCATTCCGTTTGTAATTTCTATAGAATTGATCTTAGACCCTATAAAGTATATATATTATGGGTCCTTATGAGGAGAGAAGTTGATTTAACGATGCCCGTCTGTCCGTCCGTCTGTCCAGCCGTCTGTGTCACATATAGTCCACCATATCTTGCTATTGAAATTCAGCAAGATCGGTCCACAAATGGCTGAGATATGACCAAAAAACCACGACTGCCTCTAATTTTTTCCAAAAATCCCTTGTTGTTGTATTTTTATTACTTTTTTCTATATATCTGGAGAACGGCAAGAGCCAAAGTTTCCAAATTAGGAACAAAAATTTAGGTTATAAATACACACCATTCCACAAAATGTGGGCGGGATTGAAGAAGTGAGCGTGGTACCTCCCATACAAAAAATATCAAAAATTTTATAAAAACCTGAATTTTTTTACTGTAATATGACCTATGGTTACGTCTTATATATCAAAAGATCGGAAATTTTTAGTAGAAAATATTTTCTAAAAAACTCGGGACTAATTACACTGTGCATGAAATTGACACTTTTTTTTCGTGACAAGCCGGGCACATGGCGTTTTAACATAATTCGGGGACGCTGAATCCAGTGGTGCCCGCGGTTTTTTCAGATTGGCTCTGGTTTTCGAGATATACCGTTATTTCGAAAATGGAGGAGATTGCTCAACATATATTCGCGTAACTCAAAAACGGTTTAGTTTATTGAAATTACTAAAAAAAAACGAAATTCCGCAATAAAATTTCATTTCAGAAAAGTAAAAGTCTTTTTCTAATAGAGTAGTCGTTATTGAAACATAATTTTTTTTTTAAAAAAAAAATTAGTTTTTTTATCAAAATATCGAAATTTTTGTTTTTTTAAAAATTCATACAAAATTAAAAAATGCAGCTAGGCTTCTAATTCTAAATGATTAAAATCTGTTTGCAACTTTTGATTTTATTCACAAAAGTCGACAAATTTTTCATTAATTTAAGAATTTCCCTTAGGGGGCTCCCATACAAATATTGCGTTTTATGAAATTCTTTAATTAATTAAAATTTGTCGACTTTTGTGAATAAAATCAAAAGTTGCAAACCGATTTTAATCATTTATGACTTGTTTTGTTTGTAGCTTCGTTTTTTATAAGTCTGCAAAAAATTAGAAGCCTAGCTGCATTTTTTAATTTTGTATGAATTTTTAAAAAACAAAAATTTCGAAATTTTGATAAAAAAATTTATTTTTTTTTCAAAAAAAAAATTATGTTTCAATAACGACTACTCATATTAGAAAAAGACTTTTACTTTTATTGCGGAATTTCGGTTTTTTTAGTAATTTCAATAAACTAAACCGTTTTTGAGTTACGCGAATATATGTTGTGCAACCTCCTCCATTTTCGAAATAACGGTATATTTCGAAAACCAGAGCCAATCTGAAAAAACCGCGGGCACCACTGGATTCAGCGTCCCCGAATTATGTTAAAACGCCATGTGCCCGGCTTGTCAGTTTTTTCAACTTGCATTGTGTTATTCATTTTTTTTTGAAAAATTTCCATTTTCGGGAACCATTGATCTTCCCGAGTCCAAGTTTTATAACCAAAATAACTGGCAAATTTCTTCTTTAACACGTCGGTATATAAATCTGTCAAATAAGTTAAGAAATAGCAGAGTTATGACCAAAATACTGAAATCCCAAAAATTACTCTTTTTTATAATTAAGTTAGTTTTTTATACCCTTCACCGAAGGTTCTACTCCCTATTAAGTATATATGTTTCATCTATTTAACGAAATATTTTAACAAATAGAAACTAGGAATTTTTGCGTTTTTTTTGCTACTTAAAAACTCGCCAAAAGAGATAAATCTGCGGTATGACAACAGAGCCTTTACAAAAAGAAAACAAACGAACACACATACATGGTACAAACTATTTTGGTGAATATAGGCCCCTATTACGGTTCACAACTCAAATAAGTTGATTTGTAATTTTTGTATTATGGTTTACAACTTTGCTATATTCCGGTGAACAAAAACATCAAAAATAATTACAACTTAACTGTGTTGAGTTGTGAACAGTATACGGTCCATATTTCATTTTAATGATATTTAAACAGCGTTCTCTCATGGTTCAGTTGTCTAGAGGGTGTGTTAAGTAAGAAACTGTGAGCTCCCTGGTTCGAATCTTGGTTTTTTAAAAAGAATATTTTTTAAATATTTTTATGTTCTAAAAACGATTTATAAACAATATTTACCAGTTTTCGCTTTTTAAATTTCATTTATAATGAAGGATTAAGTATTGTAAATATGTATGTATATGTAAAAATTATTTAATTGCTCTGTATTCTGCTCGCACAATGGTGAAGGGTATATAAGATTCGGCACAGCCGAATATAGCACTCTACTTGTTTTTGATAATCTTTGAAAAAGGAAATACTTAAATTGGCTGTAATCTTCTGCTTCGCACATATCGTCGTCCGAAAGTTCAAGTGCTCTATACGCCATTTTGACGATTTTGAGTTAAGGATGGCACCTTAGGTTTTTGACCACAAATTTTTTAAATCTGCAATCCGTTTTCGGCTATCTCGTCTGGTGGCTGAGATAAATCGTGTCCATTTTGCTCTATATCCTTTAAAAAAAAAATGTTTTTTGAAATTTTGCACTATATGCCATTTAGTGGCGCATAGAGCAAAATTTCAATACAAAACATGGAAATTGATTGCTGATGGACAGTTTGCTCTACGTGGAGTTAGTATTGTTTAATGCAAATATTTTTCAGTATATTTTCTCTAAAAAAGAATTATTAAGAATATATTTTCTCTTACTATAAAAAAAAAAACAAGTTAGAGTGCTAAATTCGGATGTGCCGAATCTTCGATACCCTCCACCGACAGTTCGAATATTTCAGCAGTGATATTTATATGATATCTTTTTTATTATAAATTTATCTTTATACAAACAGACGTCAGCATTAAAATTGATGGCGGCTTAGACCTTTGTTAAATAATTGATCGACAATAAGAAAGTTTTATGCTTTTTTTAACTATGGGATCTAAGGTAAATTATGGACCGTATATCACAAAATTAATAACATTTTTTCAGGCCATATGAAAGTTGGAAGAAATTTTACCACAATAAATATATCTGCTAAGGTCTTAGGCGAATTTAATTAATTTAGCAGAGTGGGCTTTTTATAGGGACTGTAGTAAATTATTAACCGATAATCACAAAATTTCACAGTGTCATTTGTAGTCATATAAAACTGTGACGTACCAAATATTGTTATGATGGCATTAATAATTACGGTTTTAGGCGTACTAAACGGTTTTCCGATGGTGATTTTCAAGCGAATAAAACGAATTTTTGCCAAATCTTATATCATTCCGTGCATAGTGATATCATTTATGTTAGTTTTTGTATCAAAATTATCCATTTTTAAGGTGGTGGTTCCACATTTTGATTCATAGCTCTGATCCTACTAAACCGATTTTGCCGGATTTCAATCCCAAAAAGCTTGGGATAACTACAAGCAATTTGACACCAAGTGTGTTCGTTTCTTTTGATTTTTTCGAAAGTGAGCGTGTTTTCAACAGACGCACATAGGGGTTTTTTGCCAATCTAGCCGGACATTAAGCAAAAAATTTTTTTTAAGAAATGGAAAAATTTAAGTACGCAGCTCGACAGACAACAAAGTTCTGCATCGTATAGTGAATTTTCAAGTCTTTTGCTTGAGATTTGTGGTTTTGGGACACTGTTAAAACCAGGAAAGTTGATTAAATTGCATGCGTAAAAGACTATATAAACAGCTAATTATGAAAATTTTTAGAAAAATTTTATTTGAATTTTTTATGATAAAAAAATTAGTACGAAATTAAAAAAAACGATTTTTTTGTTCACTTTTTTGTAAAAAAAAAAAATTTAAAAGGTTTTTGAAGGTGAGTTCCGCTGAGTTCTTAAAAATTTTATACATCACGATAAAATTTGAAATCTCTACTTTTAAATTAAAAAAAAAAACGTTGCGCGTTGTTGCGCCATTTTTTTTTATGATTTTTTGAAAATTTCACCTTTTTTCTGTTTTTGCTCATCTTGCATAGGTACATATGATAGAAACCCTTTCGTCATTCATAAAATGTTTTGGTTGTACGTAGATGTTTTTTATTTAAATTATTACATCTAAGACTAATATTACCTGTGTAAAAAAGGGATGTGCGAAACAGTAAGTAACGGGTTTTAACCACATGTGCGGCCGCTAAAGGACGTTATTTAATAGAGCAAACAAATTTTTTTACCTTTTTTCTGTTTTTGCTCATCTTGCATAGGTACATATGATAGAAACCCTTTCGTCAGTCATAAAATGTTTTGGTTGTACGTAGATGGTTTTTATTTAAATTATTACATCTAAGCCTAATATTACCTGTGTAAAAAAAGGGATGTGCGAAACAGTAAGTAACGGGTTTTAACCACCTGTGCGGCCGCTAAAGGACGTTATTTAATAGAGCAAAATAAATGTACCTGTTTTGCATAACTTTTAAAATCATTAACAACAAAAATAATATATAATAAAAAATCAAATCTGGGCTCTAGGTACTTAGTTTTTTTAAATATATATTGTGGTTTTTGCATAAAATTGTTATCAGAACCATTTTGAAGCTTCGAGAGTAAAATGGAAAAAGTGTATACGAATTTAGAGTTATTCCAAATTATACATGAATGTAGTTCTAAACTCGTTGAAGAGAAATTACAATTTTTAGTTAGAAAATTGTGCGAAATTTCAAAATGTCAGGGAGATAGTGACATATCAGTAGTAAATCAATGCTTAAAGAAATTCAAATATTTTTTTAAAATATTTTGGCATTCAGCACAAAGAAAAAAGGATCGATTTGTAAGCATGCATGCCAAATGGCTGGAAGGAACAGTGACAATACCTTTTTTTGGGAGTTCGTCTTCAAAACGACTACAAAAGCCGTTTGTTGAATTGACCGAAAGAAGTAAGAGAAGAAAAACTGAAATCTTGCGAACTCAAACCGATGCTGATTTATTGATGCACGCTACCCAAACACAACTACAAACGTCTGGAAAAAAAGATGCCTCAGGTCTGCTTAAAGAAATTGTGTCTTCTCCGGCAAGAGCTACAAAAATAAAAAAAGCATACAAAGCTGCACAAGAGGATAAAGTAAAACAGCTAACCCCTCTAAAGGCTCTTTCTATATTTGTAGAAGCTGATCTTTCTCGAAAACAATATGAAATAATCCGAAGTGCCGCTAAGAAGGTTTATCCTAGCTACAATATTCTGCAGAGAGAGAAAAGTGAATGCTATCCTCCAAAAGAATCATTTGAAGTAACGGAAACATGTGCTCAAATAAATCTTCAGGATTTGCTTAATCATACTGCAAGTAGATTACTTACATATTTAAAAGATGTTTTATGTGATTCACAAATAGAAGAATGCAACTCCCTCGAACTAATAAGCAAATGGGGCTGCGATGGATCACACCAGGCACAATTTAAGCAAAAGATGAAAAATGATGCTTCTGATTCTCATATTTTTCAGAGTAGTTTCGTACCGCTTCGACTAATATATGGTGCAAAAAAGGAGAAAATATTATGGCAAAATCCAACTCCTTCATCACCGCGATATTGTAGACCTATTCGCATCAGATTTGTTAAAGAAACTGTAGATGTAATCCAAGAAGAAATTAATTATGTACAAGATGCCATTACTACATTACAAAACACTAATTTTTTAATGGAAGGAAAGTTATATTCCATAAAACATACAATGGTATTTACAATGATAGATGCAAAAGTATGTAATGCCGCAACACAAACTACGTCCACAATGAAGTGCTATATTTGTGGGGCTACTTCAAAAGAATTTAACAATTTGAAAATCAAAAGGGATATAGACGTAGATGCACTTTCTTTCGGATTATCTACTTTGCACGCCAGAATTCGTCTATTTGAGAGCATATTACACCTATCGTATAAACTCACAGTAAAAAAGTGGCAATTAAGATCGGATGAGGACAAAACTATTGTTAATGAGAGGAAAAAAACTATCCAAGAAAAATTTAGAAGTGAATTAGGGCTAATAGTGGATGTACCGAAGACTGGATTTGGAAACAGCAACGATGGTAACACCAGCAGACGATTTTTTTCCAATCCTGAATTAGCTGCAGAAATAACTGGAATTGCATTGGATTTCATCTACCGGATCAAAGTTATTATTGAAGTAATTACAAGTGGTCACAAAATCCATTTGCACGAGTTTGCCAATTATTGCTTAGACACTGCAAAACTTTACGTTACTCTATATCCCTGGCATCCTATGACACCTACAATGCACAAGATTTTAGTACATGGCGCAACTGTAATGAGTGAGGCATTGTTGCCTATCGGGCTATTATCAGAAGAAGCGTCTGAGGCACGAAATAAACATTATCGGCTTTACAGGCAGAATTTTGCTAGAAAGTTTTCGAGGGTTCAGTGTAACAAAGATGTTATAAATAGACTTTTGCTCAGTTCTGACCCACTGATTACTAGTATAAGACCAACTCCAAAAAAAAAGTCACTACCCTTTACGAAAGAAGCAATTTCTTTTATGCTTCCACCTGTACTTGGCTCTAAAGAGAATTCAGATTCAGAAGAGGATTTTGAAGAAGCAGACGAAGAAGAACCATGGCACTCATCATCATCTTAGTGCAAAAGAGAAGTTATTTTAAATAAATTAGTTGTTATTATTTTAAATAAAATTTGCTGTTACTATTATAAATAAGTTATTATTACGAATATATTAATTATTTTCAGATAAATTAAATACTATAAAATATATAAAAGTCACATAAAATCTTAAAAATTAATATGTTTTGGAAATTAGCAAAAAAAAAAAAATTTTTACAGGGTCGTTCCGGGGGGGGGGGGGGTGTTTGGAGGGATATCTCCCCCTACCCATTAAAGTTCAAAAATTTAATTTTTATAGTATTAAGGCGTTAGTAATCTATTTCTTTTAATATTTACATTTTTTTTAAATATTATTTTATGTAACCGCCCTCAAAAGGGGGCGGGGGGCGAAAAGTGTAATTTTACGATCTCATGGGTCTTATTTTAGGTTTTTTAACTTTCGCCGACGTTAAAAGTTGCATTTGCCAAACAAAAGTATGGGAAAAGTTTAAAAAAAATTGCATTTTTCAGAGGTTGGATTAGTTCTTCTAGGGGGAACATTTTCTTCCTTGGTCCGATTTTATTTATTTTTTAGGTTTACCTGCCTATGACAATATCACATATTTCATCGATCTAGGGGCACTCAATAACTTTTAAGAAGCAATATAAGCTAAAACAAAAAGTAATGTCCGGCTAGATTGGCAAAAAACCCCTATGTGAGACGGTCAGACGGACAAAATCGACTTAGAATTACTCAAGGAGCCAGAATATATATACTTTATGGGGTTTGCGATGAATAATAATTGAAATGTAAACATAAGAGCTTGTGCCATAGCTATTTTAAGAACAATTGTGATTTTTAGTTGAACTGTTAATTTTAAATTGGTTAAAATGGTTACGTGTCCTACGTGTCAAATATTTAATAGGTGTGAACATAGCTTTAGCCCTAACCCAAATGTTATCAGAGCTTTAGAGCTCATACATGTTTTAATTGTTATGATTTACAAATAAATTCAGGAGAAAATGTAGAAGTGTAAACTTAAAGTCAACAAATCAGAATAGCTGCTATGCAAAAAACACTTCCGAAAATCCCTTTCACAACCATAAATCTCTTATAAAAGTTGTTATCGGGACAAAACCATCATGAATATGTATTTTAAAATTATTTGTACAGGTTATTTACTTTAAGTGTAGTTAGTTGGTTGGTTAGTCAGTTATCTAGCTGAAAGAAATGAGTTTAAGATAGATATTTAGCCATCTTTGTTGGCGGCTGTTTGATAAATCGATAATTTTTACACTCGATCACTGTGGGCCACAACAATGTATTTGTTAGTTTGCTTGTGCGTTTTTACGAGTATAATTCTGATTTTTTTGTTCAAAACTGAACTAGTTAGACACAGTGGCAACTTGTTTCAAAATGTGGCGGTCTACGTATGCGTGTGTGCATTTATTAATGCACTCTTTGGCATTTGTGGTATGACGTTAATTAACTACTGCCGGTCGATCGAACGGATCGGAACGTTTAGTTTTAAGTTGGCTGTGTTTACTTGTTGTGCGTTAGTGTATGAGTGTGTGTCATTTATAGTAGAGTGATCGATCGATCGGTTCGCTCACTTTGGGCAGTTTGATTTGTTATTGATCTCTTTGATCGTAAATGGATGTGCTGAAGTGAATGTTTGTGATGTTGGCCGACAGGTGCTCTCTGATAATTTTCATTAAAATAAACAAAAATTAGCTCACGTAACTTGATTAGACTTTTAAAGACTTTCTTAGAACTGTTGTGGTGAAAAGCATATCAGATTCGTAACCCAAGAGTTTGTATTTCTGTTGAATTTTTAGCTGTCTGCGTCTACTACATGTACATAATAATTTGTTCAATGAAGTGCAGATCGTTAACAAGAAAAAAATTTTACTTTCGACTACTGTTTTTTAGGACCATGAATAATAATGAATGCTCTTTCATTACATGAGCATAGCGTTTGTAATAAAAAAAAGTATTTTATTTTTGAAACTAATGAAAAAACATTTTGAAAGTGTTTTTTTTTTATAAAAAAAGGTGAATGTTTTATAGCGTATTCTAGAAATTTTTTAACCAACGGCATCAATACAATCAATATTTAAAAAGCTCCTTTTCTAAGTCCTTTTTATTTATCAATGATATTTTATGTAAATTTAAACACATTTTAAATACCAAAAACCAAAGTATATCCGAAAACTTCTGAATTTATATTAAATTTCTTTGTTAAATTTTGCTAAATTAGAGCTGCCAACTTATCATGACTAAAAATTAATTTGTACAAAAAAGTAAAATGGCTTTTTGTTTGCTACAAAATATCTGATTATATTTTTTATTTATATTTCCAAAAACAAAATAAGATGATTCTTATTTCAAATAAAAGTTTTAAGGAAACAAAAGAAGTACATCGGAATTAAAATTTTTAAATAACCAAAAATAAATTCTTTGGCTGATTGGTATGTTAGTCTGCCTGTTGGAATGGGGTTTCCGAAAACCCCAGATCTAGAGTATATATTTATGTCACCTATGCCAAGTTAAATTTTGCTATTAAACCCCGACTGCCTCTAACCTAACCCATAAATCCTTTGTTGTTGATTTTTTTCTATACATATGTATATATATCTGGAGAAAGGTGAGAGCCAAAGTTTCCAAATTACGAACAAGCATCTTGGTTATCAATACACAACACTCGAAAAAATTTGGATGGGATTGGTTAGGTGGGCGTATTACTTCCTATCAGTGTTGCCAATTTAGCATTTTTCATGCTAGATCTAGCATTTTTGAAGTCATTTGGCATGAAAAAAAACTGATTTAGCATCTAGCATTATTCAAAATTTCTAGCATTTTTTAGTTCTTGTGGTAATTTTAATATTTTCCATTGATATTTAATACAAATATTAAAAAAAAGAAAGATTCTAACATTGAAATAGATCTTAAAATGCAACAATGTAAATGCTCATATAAATAAACTGAAATAAAAATTAAAACAGGAAAATAAATTTCAAAAATTAGTAAAACCTATTGAAAAAAGTTTCACAAAGATTGGCTAAAGCCATGCTTATGATTCTTATACGCTTAACAGTTTTATTTGGTTTAATATCTTTAGTTTTTCCAAAATCTTTATGGATGAAGTTTCCTGATGATCTGGCCTAAGCAACAAGTGAAATGCGCATAGGAATAGCTTATCCCATCAACAATAAATTTCAAGTGTTTTTATCAAGAATAAAAACTGGGAATTAAACACGAATAACAAAATCTTTTAAATTAAAATTTTGTATTCCCAAAAATTACTTTTGATAATAAACTGGCAAGTGCACTGCCTAAAAAAACTACCTGGCAACATGCTTTTGCAAGTTGTTTTTGCATTTTGTTTTTTCTTAACCTACTTACAACTACAATTAATGTTGAGAGAATTTCAACTAATTGTAGTGGGGAATGTAAGATGAGATAAACCCACTGTTTATTGTTGATGTGTTTTGTTTAAACTTTGATATTATTACAAGTAGAACTGTTGCTATAAGTCTTATACGCTTAACAGTTTTATTTGGTTTAATATCTTTAGTTTTTCCAAAATCTTTATGGATGATGTTTCCTGATGATCTGGCCTAAGCAACCAGTGAAATGCGCATAGGAATAGCTTATCCCATCAACAATAAATTTCAAGTGTTTTTATCAAGAATAAAAACTGGGAATTAAGCACGAATAACAAAATCTTTTAAAATAAAGCACTTAAAGTTAAAACAATGGGTGAAAGAAACAGACGAAAAAACCTTTTGAAATCACTGGAAATGCTATATTGTTTCTAAATTTAGTGGCCCGGAGCAACATGCAGAAACAAGGAAGCACAAAAATGCTACCGGCATAACTAAAGACCATCCTTTTAAAAGAATTAATTACAAATGTTCAGCAGAGGCGGTATTAAGTGTATGTGCTGTGCACAGTTCAGTTGCACCTGTCGATCATCTGACAAACCTTTGTAAAAGGCAATTTAACACCTCGTCGCAACACTGCTTCGCATGCAAAGACATTATAAATATCTGCATATCAAGAGAACGGCAAAAACCAAAGTTTTCAATTTAGGTTTAAGCATCAAAGTTATCAATAGACAGCATCGGGTAAAATGTGGGCAGGAGGTGAGACGTGGGCGTGTCATTAATAAAATTTTTTTTTTTTTTATTAAAAGACCAGTAAGAGGAAAATGGTCCAAATTTGGTACACATAGCTGGATTACAATACACAACCCTTTTAAAAATATGGGCGGGATTAGAGAAGTAAAGAGTTAAAATTATTTAAAAATTAAAAATATCGAAATTCTGAAATGTTAAAATACCAAATTTCTTAAATCCTAAATTTAAAAATCCCGATATCAAATCCCAAATTTGGAAGCTTGAGTTAGCGAAGCCGGTGTTTGTTTAGCCATAGAGGAGAAAATTCTTGCGCACGGGCAAAGTCCCAATCATGCTATCTATCGCACGATTTCTAAAAGCAAAACTGCAGTTTTTCGGGATGTAAAAATTTATGATTTTAAAATTCGTAAGTTTGATATTTGTCATTTTGGAATTCGGGATGTTTTCAACACTTAAAAAAACAACTCATTCTTTTGTCAATATGTAACTATAAAAAAATTACACTGTTATGGCTTTATTTCCATTTTGGTTGCTAAACTGCATTTGAGTGTTGCCAGTATGGTTTTTTTCTCACTTCATTAAGATGTAAGACCATATGACTTTATTGCATACGCCTTTATAACGTATATATTTATATATGTAAATTAGTGTGTCCCAAAAAAAAATTTTTTTGGGGCTCAAGCATAATTTAAAGGCTTATAGGGTAAAGTATTTTCGAGATTTTTTTCAGATTTTTCGGAAGAGGTTTAGAGGTCGTTCAAGTCGAATTTTTGCCAAAAATCGTGTCTGCCGGACTTTTTTTAAGTTTTCTTCATAACTTTGCAAAAACCACGATTTTCTTCGCTTTTAAGGAAATAGTTTGATTTTAATTTGTTAGTTGGGTATGAGTAATAATATCAAAACTGGGTATACATAAATCTAAAAACCAGTGTTACTCTGGAACGGTAAGAGCGAATTCAAAAATATTTGTTTCCAAGTTATTAAGAATAAAAACTTTCAAAAAATCTTTCGAAAAATCTGAAAAAAATCTTAAAAATTCTTTACCCTATAAGCTCTTAAATTATGCTTGAGCACCCATGATAATCCAAAAAAAATTTTTTGGGACACACTAATGTACATATATGTATAAACAGAATCTAGGAATTTTATTTCTCATTATATATAAATTTTCATATTCCAGAAAAATATTGAAGGAATAAAAGACTATTAAAGTATAAAAGCGTTTGAGGATTGTAATTTGACTTAGAATACACATTTGAATAATATGAAAATTTATATACACATATGTTTAACTTATATTTATAAGTATACTTTAAATAATTTGCAGTAATATGTATAAAACTCGTTATATTAAAAAAAAGGATCTAATATCGTTAGTTCTCACTGTTTAGTTGTAGTTATGACACACTCATATCGTTAAAATAATTGCGAGAAAGAACACCAAATAAATAACAAACTACTGGTCTTGAAAAGCGACACCATCACCAAAAATTATTTAAAACTGTCATCGCATTCATAATATCACGGTTGGAATTTATTTGTAGTCATGAAACTACGTCTACTTGTGAGCACTCGGCAAATCTTCTTCTTCCAAACAGACATACATTTATACGTACAAACACACATGCAAACATACATACGTTGGTTATTTTATTTTGCCTCTGTAAATGTTAAAAAAGACAAACAAACGAAATAATTTTTAACTGATAAAAATCTTTATTATTTAAGATACTTGTAGACATTCTGTACTGAAGAATTAGTACAACACAAACCGACATATACACCCATATAAACATTTAGTTAAATTGGCGAATTTTTGTTTTGGAAAAAATTAAGATTTGAAAAAATGCATAATAAAAAAATTTAAAATACCCTATATTAAAAAAAAAATGCAAGCAATGAAAACTCCAAACAATTCGCCCTATTATGATTGATTCAGTCTTTCTCATGGCTATGGCAACCATGTTAATTTTTATTGTGACCATTTATATGTTTCAAATTCCAAGCAACAGATAAGCTTAATGCTAGAAACACAACTGGGACGAACAACGAGTTTCGCCCTACACGACGAATTTTTTAGTAAATATTCGCTGAGTAAATTCGTCGTATGAAACACAATAACGACGAATAACTAACAGCTTTACTAATTAAGAAAGTTGTTTGCTGTTTGTGCAAAGAGAGAGAAATAGTGTGACCATATAAAAAAAAATTTAATTAAAAAACACAAACACTAACAAAAACACAATTAAAACTATTCTTATAGTTTTCTACTTTGTATAATTATTTTAAATGCGATAAAATAATAAAAAACAATTATTAAAGTAAAAAAGTAACTTAATATACTAAAATACTTGAAAACTAAAATCAAACATGGTCACATGGTACTGATTTGTTCGTCGGCGTATGAAATATAAATAAATCTATTGCAAAGTCGCCGCGTATGACGAATTTCGGCCGACGCCATGATTGTGTGTATTTTCATATACACAGATATGTTTTATTTTTGGCGACGAATATTCGCGGCCAAAAATTCGTCGTTCGTCCCAGTTGTGTTCCCAGCATAAGGTATAATATACACTTTAACCCCCAAAGAGCATGAAATGGTAAGTAAGCCTGAAGAAGTTTACGCACATCCGCCACAATCTTTATACAGAGTTTTTTTTTAATTCGGAATTACTGACATATTGGCGAAAAAACATTTTTTTATAAAGCAGATTAAGCTTCAGAGCAAAAAAGAAAGCGAACATCTGGCTCGGTAACTGGATTAAGCTCTTTTTCAAGTAAAAACGCGTATTTTCGGATTTTTACAACTGAGCCTTTTTGGCCCGTTTTTCCGGTATGGTTACATATTTTGTTTGTCCGTCTATATCAAGTTGTGAAAACTGTGTTAGAAATGTAAAAACATCCAGAACACGAATAAACTTGCAATTGGTAACAATCCATTAATAAATCTTTTTAGTTTTGCTACAAATATATCCCTTATCAAACAATAAAGTTGAGAGGACTCTTATGTATGTGGTCTGAACTTAGATAATCGATGTTTTCAAGCCTATGCAGAACGATCCGAGTTACGATTAAAAATTAATTCCTTCGAAGAATATAAAGGTTCGAAATATTATATACAGTACTTTTTTTTAATGTCACATCCTTTAGTTGCAGCCAAATCGTGGACTATGTATATCGCTAATGTGACTAGAAGGCTAATTCACATATATGCCACTATGAGGCATATTACTAAATTCAATATAATCAATTTATGTGAATATAGGCAATACAAAATTCATATGTATATATTACACCGACTGCAGGCTTATGGTTTTGGCAATAAAGTTGGATACTGTATAAAAAAAATAGTTGAAATAATATTAAGGTATTTCTCAGTTGATACCAAAGACAAAAGTTAACTTTTTTCGAGTGGAGAGTTGATAAAAAAAATTTAACGATTTTATTCTTAGAGTGTAAATGCACCTCAAAGCCTCAAATTGAATTAAGTGTAAAGAGATTTCATATTTAATACTTTTTTTTAAATTAAATTTGAAAAAAAAGAAAAATTAATAAAAATGTTCTAAAACCGTTCTGTTATTCAGTTTAATATTTTTTCACCATGTTTTTCATATGTCTTCACACGTTTAGTTTCCAAAAGGGTAAAAACCACACAAATTGCTTGCCAAACAAGTCAAAATTTTACATTTGCATGTTTGTATTAGATATATTAAAAGTTTTTTATATTTGGCAGACATGTAGGATTTTCGCATCTAGTGCCAAACGTAATTATTTCAGCGGAAACTTTACAGCTTTCTTTACAATAGTAAATTCAAATGTTTTAGCAGTATTGTTTGCCACAAAACAACTCGTTGTTTTAATTACTTTTTTCTCCAAATTCTTTGCCTATATTTTGTATTTCTTCTCCGTTTTATACAAATAGCGAGCAAAATTGCCGCAGCACTGTCATAGTATGCATTCAATGGAAACAAAAATGAAAAAATGAATGTTTGTACGAAACATGCTTGTGTTGTTTATTTGCGAACACAAAACGGAAACAACGAGTGTGTTTGCCAAGCCATTTGTGTGGTTTATTTTGCCCTTAATCATTTTGGCATTTTAAAATTATTTTCAGACAAAAAATCAAAGTTAGCTGCACTTTGACTTAACTACCCAAAAATCATATTTTCTGTAATTATTCTTCAATATCCTTGTTTACTGGCCTTTTGTGTACCTGTATATTTTTCATATTTTGAGGCAGCTTTAAAATATTTTCCTATAAAACATCAAAGTTAGCTGCACACATGAAAACAAATATGGTGACCACTTTTTCATATAAATATCCAATATCCAAAATTTTATAAAAAAATATAAATTTATTAATAAAAACGTTGTTTTATTATTATACCCTCCACCACAATTAGTTGTGAAGAGGGTATACTAAGTTTGTCATTCCGTGTGAAACTTTTTTATTATTCATCTCAGACCCCATAAAGTATATATATTCTGGCTGCTTGAGTAATTCTAAGTCGATTTAGCCATGTCCGTCTGTCTGTCCGTCTGTCCGTCTGTCCGTCTGTCCGTCTGTTGAAAACACGCTCACTTTCGAAAAACTCAAAAGAAATAAACAAACTAGGTGTCAAATTGCTTGTAGTTATCCTAAGCAGTTTGGGATTGAATTTCAGCAAAATCGGTTCAGTAGGACCATAGCTATGAATCAAAATGTGGAACCACCACCTTCAAAAACTTGATAATTTTGTTACAAAAACTAACATAAATGATGCAAAAATGCACGGAATGACATAAGATTTTGCACAAGTCCGTTTTATTCGATTAGAAATTACACTGTAAGATTTCGCGAAGGTCGGTCCATAATTTACCCTAGGCCCCATATAAACACTACTCCCGGAAAACAGTTTAGTACGCCTAAAACCGTAAAAAATAATGCAATCATAACAAATTTTGGCTCGTCACAATTTTATAGGACTATAAATGATACTGTGAAATTTCGTGAAGATCGGTACATAATTTACCCTAGGCCCCATATATGCCCTACTCCCGGAAAACAGTTTAGTCTCCTAAAACCATAATTAATAACAAATCGTCACAGTTTAAGATAATAATAATAAAAAGACATCATACAGATATTACTCCTTAAACATTCGAACTGTCGGTGGAGGGTATCAAAGATTCGGCACAGCCGAATATAGCACTTTAACTTGTTTTTTAAACACTTTACTTTAGCTGCACTTTTATGCAGGTAACCCCAATTGTGTACCTGCATATTAAGGAGATTGTGCAGCTAAGTCAAAATTACTGGATCACAAATTTGTTAGATTAGGGAATTTATCATTAAATTGGAGATTTTGTTTTGGAAACGGGGTACAATATTTGATTCGAGAGTTTTGGTTTTTATTTTGGGGATTTTAATATTATCATTCTTTCTTCGTAAAAAAATGTTTGTCGAAAAAGTCGACAAACATTCGACGAAAATATTGTAATTAAAAATTGAATTTTATTTACATTGAAGAAATTTAGGCCCCACACAGAAAGAAAAACACTCGGGATAAATCAAATTTTTTATGATTACTTTAAGTACGAGTCGTACTCAAAAATTCAAGTACGAATAACACTTAAACGTACTCAAAACAATCCTAAATGGGATCACTTTCGAAAATCAATCCCGGAATTCCTTGAAATAAGTATGAAATTCTAAAATCAAGTAAAAAAAAGATTAAACTTTTTGTGGTGTTTAACCCTCCGGCCTACGCATGTTTTAATTTTCTATACATATTGAAAAAAGATCTGGCCAGACTCATGTGCACCACTAAGGGTTAAAAAGTAAATTTGAACTCTTGATTCTAATTTAGTTTATATTTTTAGTTAAATATGTACATAAGATTTCTAAAATAAAAATCATATCGGGCATGATATTGGTGTTTTATCATTCTGTAAGGTGTAATACGGGTAAGTAAATCAATCATTATAACTTTTTCTTTCTAATTTTATAATATCTTTTACGCTTTTTTTGTTCAAAATAGTGCTTTTTTTAAATTTTAAAGTGCTTTTTGCTCTCAAAAAGTTGGCATCACTGATTAAAACCATTTTATAATTCTTAATCAAGCGCATTTTGAGATATATTCAATCTTAGTTTTACTTAACTCAATCTCATTTTCGGATTATTTCAAGTACGAAACGGGATTGAATATAGATAATTTATGTATTTTGCGATTGGAAATCCGTACTTGAATCAATCTTTCTGTACTTGATTCAACAAAATCCGTACTCACCGTACTATTAATACCGCTTCGGATTGATTTGAGTACGGATGGATTGATTTTTCTTTTGAGTGTATTAGCTTTACAAACAAAAAAAACATTCAAAAAGACATTTAAGGTTATTTAATCCATCGCTTTGACAAAAGAGATACTTATGTTTTTTGTGTCTAAAAAGTTTACTGCAACAAATGTTAAAGCGCTTCATACTAAATTTAAACTTTTTTAAGACTTATAAACAATAAGACACCTCAATTTCAGCCTAAATTTTACAAACTTGATGCAAGTAATATAGTTTTTATGTATGATGCTAATGAGTTGTTTTTCTTTTAAACACTGTTTGTGCATACAAACGAGTTTTTATAGATGCATTTATCGTTTAAAATAACCAACCGTACAATAAGTGAATGAGCTAGTAGTCGCTTTTTTCACGTTGGTGTTAAGAAAATGATAGAAATAAATGACAGAGAACTTGATTTCGGTCATTTCTTTCTGTCATTTTCTTAACACCAACGTGAAAAAAGTGACAACTGGCTCATTCTCTTCTTGTAGGGAAGAGGCGTGCAAAATATTAAATGCATATAAGCGATAAATACTGTATTAAATTAAATTGTTAAGATCTCGAGTTTAGTTAAAGGCGAAACTAATGATTGGTGTTTATAATTTCAATTGCGACTAGCCATTTGAAAATGGGAAACAGCATTTTTTACTGCTTTCGCAGATCGAAAATTGTGATACATCATACGAGCAAATAATACTTTACACAGCCAATGCAAGTTTGCTGATAATCTTTTATAGTATGAGCCATTTTTCTACTCCATTATTGATACTTGTTTGTGCGTCGTCTCTTTTCGCAAAGTATCGCAGTGATGCATTTACGAATATGCCCTAAAACACAAAGAAATCCGTTAACAGACTCAAATAAGGAATCCATATTCCACTGCTATGCATATGCAAATCAATTTTTTTTTTAATTGATACTTTAAAATCTCAATCTGAAGCAGAAAACATAAAGAAAAAAATTATTTTTTCTGTTAAAATTTTTTGGATTTCTAAAGTACTTTAATGAAAAAGAACAAAGATTACAGAACATTAATCGTACCAAATATCGATGTTCAGTTATTTCCGAACTAAAGATCTTTGTTAACCCATTCTTGTTCATATTAATATTACGTGGGTAACAAACCATATGACAAGCAAAATGTTTGAAATCATTTGTAGAGGGCTTAAAAATACTTGACCGAGCTGTAGAATAAACTTTTACTTGTTTATTTTTAATTCTGTTTCGCCCATTTGTCATTAAAACAAATAATAAAAAATTAAATAAACTGAAAGAGAGAGAGAAAAAAAACGGAGTAACAACTTTGAACATTGCGCATGTGCACCTTTTTTATTGCTGTTACGTGCCACGGTCAGGAGACAATGAAAAATTTGCCATAAAAATGACAATATTTGTGTGTGCTTGGATATTTGTGCACTCTTCCATGCCCGTACCATCAAAATTATATGGATTCGGTTATTTTATTCAAGGAAAGCAAGTTGAACTTTTAAATCACTTTTTTATGACTCTTCTACTGGTAAATGTTTTTTGCTTCAGTTCCGAATTACTTTAATCGAGCTCTTGTTTATCTGATCACAAATACATGAGGAGATGTATTCTTTTTTGTTGCTCTTTTTTATTCTTTTGGTTGGTAAAGGGGGGATTATTTTATTTATATGGAATTTGATGGGTCTTCTCTAAGAATTTCATATAAAATTATTACGTGTTAACAATATATAAACGTGCTATTAACAATTTCGTTTGCTATTTCATATTTATGACTTAAATTTATTAAGAAGTGAATAGATTTTTTAAATCTTTATTGAAATACAACGTATTTAACGTTAAATAACGATAACAGCTCTGTAATGTAATATTAAACAGAAGTTGAGATTTTATAGATTTTTTAAGCTCTGGTTTTAACAGTGTTAAAGTTCAAGAAAGTTAAATACTTTACAAACTAATTAATGGTCTCTTTTTTTAGAAAAAGAAAACTAGTTTTTGGAGCCCGCCGTTGTCCGAGGTAGAGTTTTCAATTAGTTTTGTCGTTTTTGTATTCTTTAGCTCAGAAGTTTTTGGGAAAAAGTACAAAACGTTTAAATTTTTTTCAAAAGGGTTATGCAAAAAGGTACCTAGAGTAAAAAGAAAATGGTATCATCAAACTTTCTGTTTATATTTTTTATTCCAGAAAAATATTTAATGTATATTATGTATGTTTACAAATCAATACTTAGAAGTACATAGTATTTTATGTCTCGATTATACTTTATCCAGCAATATTCAATAGCTTTGATACCTTGTTTAAAGTAAGAATAGTAGTGGTGCGGCGAATGTTAGGTTTCGCATTTGCGAACTGTTTGTTTATTTTTGCTATTTGCATTCGCATATTAAAAGCGAATATCTAACGATGGTAATTTCAATAACATCTGGAAACTTCTTTAAGCAATTAAATTGTAACATCATCCAAAAGCTAATTTGAATAATGGTTTTCAGCAAACTAACAACACCCGACAAAATGTGTTAGGGAGTGGACAAGTGGGCGTTGCACTTTCCGTACAAAGACATTATAGATTTCTGTATATCTGGAGAGCGGCAACAGCCAAAGTTTCCAAATTAGGTACAAGCATCTTGGTTATTAATATACATAATGTGTGCGGAATTGAAGAAGTGGGCTCACCACAAAATATGCGCACCATGGGGAAAAGTAGAGTAACTTCGGGTATTGTGGAACCCCTATTTTTGTTTTGGCAATTTTTAAAAAAAGTATAAGCAAACTCTTCATCGGAATAGGTGAAATATGTTTCTAAATCGATTGCCTAACTATGTTCTTCAAAACAAGTTAGAGTGCTATATTCGGCTGTGCCGAATCTTTGATACCCTCCACCGACAGTTCGAATGTTTAAGGAGTAATATCTGTATGATGTCTTTTTATTATTATTATCTTAAACTGTGACGATTTGTTATTAATTATGGTTTTAGGAGACTAAACTGTTTTCCGGGAGTAGGGCATATATGGGGCCTAGGGTAAATTATGTACCGATCTTCACGAAATTTCACAGTATCATTTATAGTGCTATAAAATTGTGACGAGCCAAAATTTGTTATGATTGCATTATTTTTTACGGTTTTAGGCGTACTAAACTGTTTTCCGGGAGTAGTGTTTATATGGGGCTTAGGGTAAATCATGGACAGACCTTCGCGAAATTTTACAGTGTCATTTCTAGTCGAATAAAACGGACTTGTGCAAAATCTTATGTCATTCCGTGCATTTTTGCATCATTTATGTTAGTTTTTGTAACAAAATTATCAAGTTTTTGAAGGTGGTGGTTCCACATTTTGATTCATAGCTCTGGTCCTACTGAACCGATTTTGCTGAAATTCAATCCCAAACTGCTTAGGATAACTACAAGCAATTTGACACCTAGTTTGTTTATTTCTTTTGAGTTTTTCGAAAGTGAGCGTGTTTTCAACAGACGGACAGACGGACAGACAGACGGACATGGCTAAATCGACTTAGAATTACTCAAGCAGCCAGAATATATATACTTTATGGGGTCTGAGATGAATAATAAAAAAGTTTCACACGGAATGACAAACTTAGTATACCCTTTTCACAACTAATTGTGGTGGAGGGTATAAAAAGACATCATACAGATATTACTCCTTAAACATTCGAACTATCGGTGGAGGGTATCAAAGATTCGACACAGCCGAATATAGCACTCTAACTTGTTTTTTATAAAAGTTGTTGAGAGTTCTTTCACTTACTTTACTGCATTTCTGTATGTCTTATTGCGTAGCGCATAATTGTGCGCTTATTCTTTTAAATGTACCATTAGTGCTTCGCAAAATGATAAATTTTTTTTATTGGGATGCCAATAAATTACAATGACTGGAAAATTGTCTGATAATGCGGACGAAGGTGGTTTATACGATTGTCAGATGTCTGACAATATTGTTGCTTTACAATTACCTGACAATGCTCTTTCTAACAACGTTGTAAGACACAAATTGGCAGTTCACACAGTTGTAAGACATTTTTAGGCAATTTTACTGATTATATTGTTAGATCTTACAATCGTCTGTACATAGCTTTTGGAATAAAAATGCTTGTAAGATGTTTAAATATACACAAATTGTTTTAAATATTTTTATTAATGGTTTATTGTTCAAAAGAAATGCAGATGATATTTAGTTACAAAGTGCTTAAAGTTTTGTATATTTATAATACTTATTGTAATAATTAATGTTTTTAAAGAATAATTTTTTTTGAAATAAAATAAATGTTATTAATATAAATTATGTAAACAATTACAAATGAAGAAAGAACGAATTTTTTAATTTAACAATTTTCAAACAAAATAAACAATATCCGACATCTACGGCTTATCACAATAATACTGGAATGTTTTCTAAATTTATAAATAATTTATTTATATTAGCAATATAATTCCTAAAAACTAACTACTACTACTTATTTAATTGAATGTAAATTATAAGTGAATACTGGTGAAATTTAAAAAATAATACTCTTAGCTATTTAAAGAAACGTTTATTTGTTAAATAATAAACTATTTTTTTTATAGATAAGTTTTTTTATACTACAAATCGTTTAGTGTATTAGTTTAATTAATTAAGGAGTTTTTTGTTGAAAACTTTTCACTTAGGCCTTCTCATCTCTGACATGTTCACTTATAATCTCTTTAGTTTCTTCTCTTTTATCCGATACTGTTTCGTTTAATTGATTGTTGTTAATATTGTTATTATTTTCATTGACTTTCTCTACTTCAATATATTCATCCTCTTCAGCATGGTTGAAATTGTGATCAGTTTCAATTACTTCTTGTTTAACATCGTTTAATCCTTCGACAGGTTTGTCTGATTTCATACTATTTAAAGGTTCTTTTTTATTAACCGAATGTTCTTGCTCATTTTTAACTGCCGCCGGCAATTCTCTTATATCGTGATCGACTAGATGATGATCTAATTCGGCACGGAAGTAGAACTTCTCTGGACATAAATTGCAATCATAGGGCTTTGAGTTGGCACCATGCTCGAGCATATGATTAAGCAGACCACTTGGTGCAGTGAAAACAGCCGAACAGATGTAGCAGTTAAATCCACGATCCTCACAACCGGCGAAGGTATGTTCGACCAAGTGCTCTTGAAGTTTTTGGGAGTGTGGCAAAATCATTTTGCAAAGATTGCAACGATTTTCAATGTACTGCCTAAGTTCGACGGGACGTTCAAAGTGTTCACGTTGCTTGAATTTAGCATTGAGATTATGTTTACGGCAGCATTTCTCGCAGACCTTGGCCTCAGTGGGCGAACTTGTGATAGGCTCAAGGCAAAGAGCACAAACATTTTCCTGAACAGTGGAGTTTTTAACATGGAATCTAAAGATCATGATTAAAGATAGAAAATGTATATAAAGTATTTATAAAAAATTAAAACTGCAAAAATATATTATTAAAAAAAAAAAAAAATTTTGTATTCCCGTAAATAACTTTGATAATATACTTGATTGTGCCCGTGCAGAAAACAGAACTGGCAAACTGGTTTTTTGTTGTTTTTTCTTTTTACCCACTTACAACTACAATTCGAGTCGGAAAAAACCCAACCAATTTTAGGGGGATGTAACAAAGGATAAACCCACTGTTTATTGTTGATGTTTTGTTAAAGTTTTGATAATGTTTAAAATTCTTATTCGCTTTAGGATTTTATTTGTTTATTATTTTTAGCTTTTCTAAAATCTTTGGAAAAGGTTTCCTGATGAGCTGGCCTAAGCAACCAGTGAAATGCGCATAGAATTTAGCTGTCCCTCAACAATAAATTTCAGTGTATTAATCAAATATGAAAAATTGGGAATGTAACACGTCATACAAAAATCTTATTAATAAAAAAAAAAAAAAAAAAAAAAAATTGTAATACTTACTTTGCATGCAGACCAATCTCAAACTCCGAATGTAAAGTCTGACGACAACATATACACTGCACTGGCATTTGACCTTCTGTATTGTGTTCGGTTAAATGAGTTTTGAAAGCACTTACATCAGCTAATGCCTTTGAACAATGGGAACATCTTCCCGATTGCCCTACTTTGGAATGTTGTAATTTGTGTTCGGCCAAAATGGCGGGTGAAGGGAAGATCTCATCACATATCAAACACTTGTGTTTCCCCGTTGAGTTATGACAGGTTTTCATATGGTGTTCCAACTCACTGCGTGATTTGAAGTTGCCCGAACAATAGGCACATTTTAAGCTGACTCCGGTCTTTAGATTGTGTACAATCTTGCGATGTGAATGAACTTCAGACTCGGTGCGAAAATCATTTCGCTCACAAATTCCACAACTAAAACCAGTATTGTTTATTGGCGAGGTGGGCAAATCTGTTCTAAGATGAACATCATGAGCTCCCGAAGTTGGTTGCTTGGGGCTTATAAAATAATTTCCTTGTGTTTTGTTACTATCCTGATGATGTTGTTGTTGTTGCTGCTGCTGCTGTTGATACATCTCCATGACAGTGCGATTGGTGTCAAAATATCTTTGTGACAAACCGTACATTAAGGCTGAATGTTTCATGGCATTCGTGTCAATTTGGAGAGGATTGTAGAATTTGTTGGGAGCCGTATTAGGAAATAGACCCTTGTTAAGGTGAGAGGCAAATGCCATGTTATAATCGAGAATGCTACTGTTGTTGTTCTGTGGCGCCAATGGCATTAATGGAGATTTACCAAAAAGAGCATTTACATAGAGAGAGTTCATAGGTGAGATAGCATTTGGATTGGGAACGGGAGATGAGTGTTCTTCTGCTGTATTTTGCTGTAGGGGAGGTGGTGGAGGTCGCTCTAAGCCACCATGATGTGTTTGCATATGTCTATCAAGTAAAAATTCAACATGGAAGGTTTCCGGACAAGAAGGACAACGAAACTGTCTGGCATGAGCGGCCAAGTGAAATTGCATTTCCAAGTCTGAAGAGCAAACCGTACGACAAAACATGCACTGCAAAGAATTAACAGGAGCAGGCGTATTGTTAATAGCTTGGTGACGTGTTTTGACATGCAAGTTAAAATCCGCTTCCGTTCTGAAAACATCCATACAGGCCGAACATCTTAGGATTTTAGTTTCAGCCGAGTGCGTACAGGCAAAATGCACTTGTATGGCAACTTTCGATTCAAACATTTCACTGCAAAGACCACATTTAAACATGGTTATAGCATGTTGATCTAATAGATGCTTTTGTAATTCCTCTGGTTTTCCAAAAGACTTTTGACAATTTCCCGAACAATTGTACTCTGAATTTGTAATGAGAAAATGTGATATAACATGTCTTTCGTACTCAGCATGTTCCCTAAGTAACAACCCACAATGATGACATACCAAATTCAAACCCTGGGCAATGTGGGTCTTTAAATGATTGCGGAAGGACTCAAAGTCGGGTAAACCAGCATTGCACTGGTTGCAGAAAAATAAACCTGGCTTTTCTGTGGCAGGAAAGTTTTCCTGTGGAGAATTCTGTGGAGTATTTGTTGGTGTCATGGATCTACGATTTTGGCTAAGATCTGTTGGTTCATCTTCACTTTGTCGTGTCAAAGCCTCTACTGATTTGGGGCTGGATAAATTGTGTTCCTCTTTTATGTTGTTCTCCTCCGCACTAGCCGTACTTCTCAGAGGTGGTCCAGTTAACAAGCGGGGGCTAAAAGTACCGGAGGCAGCTAAACGATTAAAATGCTCAAAGTATGAATTGGGACTGGTTAAACGATCTAAATGGGCTGAACGCATATGCTGAAACATGGCAGCGATGTTGGGAAATTTCATTGTGCAGTATTCACAAGATAGTTGAAATGTATGATTATCCACTGCCTGATGATTGTTTATGGCCGGAGGAGTCATAGAATGTGCCAACTCTTTTTCGTGTTGAGTTTGAAGATGATTGTTTAACTGTTCCACTGCAGTGAAATCAGACTTTGAGCAAAATGTGCACTTGAGCACATTTGACGACGATGAACGACCACGTTTTGGATAATCAAGGCGATTGGGGCTCTGTTCTGCTGCTCCAGCTAAACCATAACGCCTCTTCTGTAAACTGCCATTGCTAGAAGCTGAGCCTGTAGAACGTGGGCTGTAATTGATAGCTTGCGGATTTCCACCTGCAGCCAAAAGAGCAGCTTGTTTTTTATGATTTTGCATATGAGATGTAAGAGCTGCGGCCGTGTTGTAGCCCCGATTACAAATAGTACATTGAAATGGTTTTTGGTTATCATGTGTTTTCATATGGATCTTTAAATGATCGCTGGGAAAAATATTTAACAATATTAAAGACATACATAAATTAAAAACTTTTAAGGGAAGACCATGGCATAAAAAGTACAAGGTAGGTTCATTAGAATATAAGTTCTCAATTTTAAATAACATGTAATGTCAAAAAAACATGGGTTAATAATGACAAGTCTCCCAAATGACTATACCTTGTACTTATCTTACTCTAGGGAAAACTAAAAAAATTAAATAAAAAAAATAAATTATTTTAAATAAAATATTTACCTTCTTGAAAAGGCCGCTTCGCAATGAGGGCAGCGATAACGACGATCGCCTGTATGCAATTTAGTATGACGGTCACGGGAACGTTTGTGCTTAAAGAGGCGAGCACAGTAATCACATTTAAAAGGCAAATGTTCAGCATGGCTCTGAAAAAATTCAAAATAAAAGGAAATGTTTAAAAATAATCTTATATTTAGGAAAAAAACGTTTTGCTTTTTGTGGTCTAACGTTTCAATTGTATTTACAGCTATTCAACTATAAATTCAATTTACACCTTTCAAATGACAGTCGTTTGGTGACAAATGAAAATATTTTGATACTCCAAATACTGCAAAAAAAGATAAACTATAAATACATCACAACTTTAATGTGGCAACCATAAATATTTGAAAAATTCTTTAGTCAAACTTCAAGTATTTGCAGTTTTTGTTTTATTTTAAACTCCAAGTTGTTGATGAAACTTTTGTTAAATTGTTTTAAGTACCAAACAAACGAACAAACACGTTGTTGGCTCCTTTAAGATTTTTATCAACATGCGCAAATTTTAAGTAACAACTTTTGATGTTGTCGCTTGTCATCATACCGCACGTTCTGATTTTTTTTTTATTTTTTTTTCTTGTTTCATCAACTTTGTTACTCTTTAAGTCTTTTGATTTGGTTGACATTTTTACTCGCTATAGCGGGTTGGAAAAATAATTTTCAAAAAATTTACAAGTTTCTGAAAAAGGTACTGTTTAATCTGAATGATTGTATATACATATACAAATTCTAAACCTTTTTGAAATTAACGGAGTATCTAGATACCTTTGTCCGTCTGTTGAATGTATGACGATGCTCGAAACACGAGATCTAGAGCAGAAGTGTCAAACTAAATCTGCAGTTGAGTTAGTAAGCAAGAGAAAATTGCATTGAAAGAACAGTTGAGTGTCAAAAGCTTTTATAAAGAATATATTAAAAAAGTTGTATGAAACTGTTTGTAACATATCGAACTTGATTAGTCGCCACCGTTTTGGAAAAATTCAAATTGAATGTTCACAAGCACTAATCCCTATTTCCTTTTGCTCATATCTTATTTTCCTAATACCAACACAATGTAGCTAGAGTTTCTACGCGGGAAAGAATTCCCGGGAATCCCGGGACATTTTTTTTAAAACTAATCCCGGGACATTTTTCCGGGAATTTTCGGGAGTTTCAAATTAAATTTTTTGAAATTTTAAAACCAAAAACGAGCAATAACAACATATATTCTTTACTAAAATTAATAAAACTACATACAAATCGAACTATTTTTTCCTACGCCAATAAATCAACGGTCTTTATACTTGCTGATGAAATGTCTAAAAAGCTTCTTGAAGCAGAAAATGAAAATGTACACGATGATATACCATCTACTATATTTAAAGAACACCTTGAAAACGCTTTATCAATTCTAAAAAATTAAATTTAAAGAAAATACAAAAGCCAACAAATTTATAATCTTTGTATGATGAGCTTCTTACTATAAAACCGACGTCTGTAGAAAGCGAGAGCACGTTTTCGATAAAAGGCAATATATGTACATATTAACAAGGATTAGAAATAGAATCTCTGATGAGTTTTTAAATGCTTTAATAATACTATAAAAATTTTTCTTAAAAGAAAATTAATTTTACCAAGTTGCTATTAATAACAACTACTTGATATTAATAAGTTTTAATAATTCGTGATCTCAAAAAAAAAAAAAAAATAATAATAAATAAATATATGCATGTACATATGAATGTAACAATTTATTTGGTTTTGTTTTGGTGGTCTGTGGAATTATACAGCTAATTTCTTTAGAGTGTTGTTTATGTGTATATTCTTTTAAAAAATTTAAAACTTTTGTCTTGAACTCATTCAATAAAATCATTGTTTTATTCAAAGAATCCCGGGATTCCCGGGAATAAGATTTTTTTTGTTTCGTTTCCCGGGAATAGAAAAAGTCCGGGAAATTAGAAACCCTAGTGTTAGTCCAAAGTAGGGGTGCCAGACGTATTGTTTTTAGCAGTACATTTACTGATTTTTGTCTGTTGTACTGTTTTATGCACAACACCCAACACAGTTCGCAAATGTATTGTTTTTATACTTTGTACTGTTTTTTGTACTGATTTTTTGGTTTGTCTCCAAACAACAAAGATATTTAGAGAAACCCTGTTTAAGTAATACCCATTTGAGAATTTTTAACGGTATGCTATCAAGTCATATTGCCATAATATCCTAATATTTCACAATATATATAGCTTAAAGAATTAGTTGTTGTGTTCTGAACAAAAAAGTTCTAAAATATAAGACGTGCTGTGGTGATTCTTGAAACATGTAAATTCAACACAGGTTCGAGCCCCAGCTCAGCCAAGAAAATTATCAATAAAAATTTTAATAAAAATTTCATGTTGTAAAATACTTTCCTTCAGTAAAAATAATTTAATAAAAATTAAATTTAATTTTATTTTTTTTTTCATTTAAAAAAAAATCGATATGTAATATTTATATATACCCGCTGTAAAATATTTAAACTTTTGCAGAAAATTTCTAAATTTTGAGTTAATACCCTCTTTCTGATCAAGTACGAAATCTGTGCTCACAAGAAATAACAGCTTAAGTCGTCTTAGGACAAATTTTACTTTTTACTTTTTACTTCTTTTTGCTTCCAATCAACTGTTGCTTCATTAAAAATGGAAGTAAAAACAAGTAAGAAAGTATAGTCAGTCAAGCCCGACCATATGATACCCTATACCACATTATACCAATATAGTGTTTGTTGTATCTTTGATACCCTCCATCGACAGTTAGAATATTTCAGCAGTGGGCCTTATATGGGGCCTATGGTAAAGTATGGTCTGATGCTAACGAAATTTTGTGGTATTTTTTCTAGTCATATAGATCGAATTTGTGCAAAGTCTCAGTTTGTATGTTCCGCCTTTATTTTTGAGGCTAGTGGTTCCACGTTTGGATTCATTAATGTTATCCTACTGAACCGATTTTGCTGGATTTTAATTCCAAACTGCTTAAGATAACAAGAAACAATTTGAGACAAATATGGTTCTTTAAGTTTAGGCTTTCCAAAACGAGCATGTTTCGAAAGACAGACGGTCATCGACCTAGAATTACTTAAGGATCCAGAATATATATATATACTCTATGGGGTCTTAGATGGATATTAAAAAAGGCTCACACAGATTGACAAACTTAGTCTACCCCCTTTACAATTAATTGTGGTGGGTATAAACATTATTTCTTTTGAGTCGTTCGGCAGTCATACATCATTATTAACTAGGATCTACTCAAGAGCCCAAATAAGATAAATAAAGGAAAATTTTTTGCGATGCCAAAAATGCTCAGTAAGGTTTACCATATCACCATGAAAAGACCAACAAACCAATGAGCTTGCAAATCATTGAATTTTATTATCAAAATTTGTGCTTTTATGGCTGTCATAGTCGACCTTCCGCCAGGATGATGCGATACCCCACTAGACTATCAGTCTCTCTTGTAGAGGAACCAGCCAAGCCACAGTTCCAGCTCCGAAAGACAACATTTACATAAAATAATCTTTAAAAGGTAACTGGCAGGCATTCGTTTATCGCCCCAAATAAATATTTCATCAACTTTTCATATGTTCTATTTTTTTTCAATTTTTAAACGCTAAAAATATCAACTTTTATTTCTTGGTGTCTCACGCGATACAACAAACTTAATGTGCTTGTTTTCACCCTACGTGGTGGTGGAGGGTTAATAAATAAAAAAGGCGATGGGCAAAATTTTTATTGTCATACATACATAATTTAAATGATTTGTTTGTTAAGTCTTTTAAAAACAGTTTAAAAAACCATAATCAACACACAATAATTCTTTGGGGCTTTAGAAATCTAAAAGAACAGCTACAACAACAACAAAAACAAAAATTAAATCTGTACATGTTATAATTGAGCGTTACATACAAACAACTGAAGCAACCGACTTATTATATGAATACAAATGGGCTAATTTCGGCATAGAATCTTAAGGTTTTTTTTTTATTTTTTTTTTTTGAAACTACCTCAACTACGTTCGTATGTCTGTCTGTTTGGGTCTGCTAAACTAAACGGTATGACTTGTTCGGTAAAAAAGGAGTTTGGCAGTATTTGGTAACTACTCACATCCACACTCACTCGATTTTAAAACGCTGACGCTTAAAAGTTAACATATCAAAGCGTTTTAACCGCTTTCTAAAAGGAGACATATGAACGTAAATGTATAAATTTTTGCGGTAATCATCTAAAACTGTGATGATTCCCCGTTGATGATTATGATGATGACAAAGTATTAGAATATTTATTTTGTTTGTTTTTGTTCGTTTTTGGTTTTTGCAAGCATTTAGCCACCTACGGTCGCTGGTTAGTAGCCATTTATCACACTAAAGTAAGTATCATTCATTCTCCAATCTTGACGAGATGTTTTGGTATGCAGAGGTCGTTTGGTAGCCGCAATTATTAAATAAATTTTACTCTGTTCCAAACGCTTCTTTAGTATTCTCAAACAGTTTTCTAAGAACATTTAATCTAAGTATGTGTGTGCGTGTGTATAATTGTTTTATTCTTTAGTTTTTTTTTTTTTTTTTAAGTTGAAATGCAAGTGCATTTGGCTGTGTTACGTTGTTTTCTGTCTGGGCTATTTTAACTTGTTTTGCAAAATACGCTAATTGCATAAAAGAGTCCAAAATGTTTTATTACAATCACACAAATTTATTCTGGTAAGTCGCAAAATATACTTTTGATAGAAATCTAAATGAGTCTACATACTCGTCTAAGAGAAATGCGTATAATTTATTTAAACACATTCAGTTGTTTATACATGTTTGCATATACGAGCACTTCTGTTAATACATGTGTGAGATACTTTCGTATGTGTGTATGAAGAAAAAAATTAAAAAGTTGCACTAAAACAATTCAAAATATGACTTTAAATAAATCGCAGAATGTTGAGTAGAATTAACAAAAATAAAAAAAAAAAAAACTTAATTTGAACTTAACTTAATACTCAGAGTTTTGGGAACACCAGTTTAATCTCCATATTTTATCTTAGGAGTTGGACTAATCGTGTAAAAATTTTTATCGATTATAATTTTAAATGCTGTTTTTTTAAATTTTATTAATAACGGGTGGTTAAATTTTAAGGGCCGGTGTTGAATGTGAACCACACCTAAACGTCAAGTTTTTTTCTGCATTTCATTTGACATTTCTCAATTTCCGACTAACTCAATTCGCACCATGGAAAGATACGCAATCGAGCAACGCGTTATTATGAAAATAGATGATCAATTTTCGAAGCAAATCATCTTCAGTGATGGGGCACATTTGGGCGACTGATAGTCCAAGAGTGAGTGTCGAAAAACCAATGTACCCACAAAGAGTGACTGTTTGGTATCATCAGGCCGTATTTTTTCCAAAATGAGGCCGGTCAGGCAGTTACTGCGAATGGTGTTTGCTATGGTGAGATGATAACGAACTTTTTATGGCCAGAATTGGAAGATATGGATGTGGATAATGTAAGATAATTCGGCACATTAACGGCATAGAACCTCAATTATGCCTCAGCGTCGTCGATAATTTGGACCATCGAATGGTAGTGTGCCGATGAGGTTGCGGCGGCCATTTGGCCGATATTTTGTTCCATACATAATTGAACCATACCAATATTATCACAATAAAAAGAAATGACAATAATTTCCTAAATAATTTGTGTTTTATTCAAAATCAACATCGGGCCTTAAAAATGTAACCACCCTTTATTAATGAAAATACGTTTTTTATTTGAAAGATCAATATCCGTGGCTGAACATGACAGAGCGCATTCTGAAGAAATAAATCTCGATGATGCCACCAGCGTGTAAACTGCAATAAACTGTGCCTTTTTCATGATGTAATGGAGACAATAGGGCCTGTTGTAGATTCGTCTCACTCCGTATACGGAAATTTTGTTTTGTTGAAAATTATCCTCTTCACTAAGTGCGCGGTAAAGTCGTCTATAATTTGCGCGAATCGATGATGGATTTTCAAAGTAAATTTGTATAGAAGCTTTGTTCAAACTTAAATCTTTTAATGATGATTTGCCAAAGTATACTTATCATAAATCTCAAAAGGTGAGTGAAGTATGGTAGTTCGTTTGACTGTTTACTCTTCGTAAGTTCCTTCGGCCTAAAGAACACCCCTTGTAATTTAATTTAAAACAAGTCAGGAATCAGTCAGTTCAAAATATTCTTGAAAAAATATTTACATATCGCACTTGGTCAACAAAATTTTTATTGTTAATTTTTTTTGAAGAAATCGACACGAAATATTCATATCTACCTACTGTGAACATATCACGGTCGTTTGGCTTCTTGTTGGTAATGAAAAATTGTTTTGCTTCTACTGAAATTTTTTAATTTTGAGTTAATAACCTCTTGTTGATTAAGTGCGATACGTATGTCGTCAGCTCAGAATTGGTTTGGCGCATATGCCAAAAAGTCGGAGTGGAGAAAAACGACAAAGAAGATTTACATGAAGATTGTACCCGATAGAATTTTTTTTATATTTTTACCACTGTTTCCGGCATATGTTTTGAAGAAAAATGTAAATTTTTGCGCACTTTCATGAATGAAGTTAGAATTTAATAGTATTTTTTTGAAAATGAAAAATATTGTTTTGTGCCGCATACGCCACTTTTCTAAAAAAATTTAAAAAAGTGGCTTTTTGTGCTGCATACGTATACTTATTGATGTGTATTGAGAACTTGCTGTTGAGATGAATGTTTCTATATCTACAATCTAATAAAAAGTCAAATGAAATGTTTTTTATTTGGTTTTTTTTTACAAAAACACAAAAACAGTTCTACTGTTATGAAAAGAAACATAAAAAGCCACAAAGTAAAAAACTTAAATAATGCAAAAGTAAAATAGAATCAAGAAAAAACACTTAAAATTTACAATTTAATATTGAGTAAATTTTTATAATAAGTTTTATCAACATGTGGAAGAAATATAAGCAAGTCTTTTTTGTTTCTATTTTTATCGCTGTAAATAAATGATGGTTTCGACATTTTCAAAACATTCGTCAACAAATTCTCAGGAGTTGCATATGTTTGTTTTTGTAAGAGAAATATTTATTTATTTAGGGTTGTTCCACATTAAGATTCATAAATATTTTCCTACTGCGCCGATTGTGCTGGATGAAGTGCTTGCAATAACTAAAATATAATTTTACACCCATAGCTTTTTGTTATTTTGAGTTGTTCAAAAGTGAGCGTGATTTTAACTGAAGGTAAGAAAGACGAACATGGCTAAATCGACTAAGAATTACTCAAGGACCCAAAATATATTCATATACATATAACATATAACCCCATATGATCAATATAAAAAAATCACAACTGCAGCAGAATTTTAAGTTTTGTAAAATGGACCGCACACAGTTTTACCTGGACTCCCATGCAAAAAAAAATTTTTGCACAAAGAATTTTGAATGATAAATGTGGCAACTTTTAAACAAATTTTATATTAATTAAAAACATGGAAATATTTATAAATAAAAAAAAATTAAGATTTCAAACATGGTGAAATTAGTAATTAGTTATTTCACCATGATTTTAAACGTATTTTAAAACTATGTTCCCATACAAATTTTCCTTAGCCCTAGAAGGCTTACCCACGTACCTAACGTTGAAAACATAAACAAAACATTTTAAGTCGTTAACCGTTAGATGTCCCATATGGTCTGGCCAGACCATATTTGCCTTTCACATGGAATATCTTTTTTGGCGGCAAAAGTTTTAAGAAACGAAGTCTATGTATTCTGTTGTCCTGAATCGAATAAAAAAAAATTGGAATCATTTGGATCACATTTAGTGCACCTCCCTCCCACAAGAAAAAGTTCACTAAGTGCACCTCATGGTCTGGCTGGACCACAGGTACCTTATATATTTAACAATTATATTAAAAAAGACTGATTTATTTTAAAATAACACAAAATAAGTACAAAATTTTGTTTAGTTTACTTATTTGGCTGGGGTTTTCAATCGTGGTCTGGCCAGACCATGAGGTGCACTTAGCGGTACTAAGGTTGTAGTACATCGATGGGTTAAAGTGCTCTAAAGAAGAAGAAAAAATCTCATATAGATGTATGTGCATTAGCGTGGCCGTTAGTTGTATGGAGAACTTTTTTTTTTTGATTTCTTATACTCTCCCCCTCCAAATCGGTTCAGTTTTATGTAAAAAAAATACAAAAAAATTTCGTAGCGATAAGTTGTGTTTTAGGGAGGGCGTCCGCCCCTCAAAGTTTGCCATCAAGCCATTTATTCAAATGTAATTTTTTTGCGTATGACTATCTTCTAAAAACAACATTTTACAAGAATATGATATATGGCAATATTTTAGCTCTTCTAGTCAACAACATAATCCTCTAAGAAAGTTTTTTGCTAAAATCAATATTTTAGAAAATAATTAAGAAAATATAAACGAAATACTAAACATTTTATATACGTTTTATATATATAAAAGGGGGATTTCATGTCAAGTGACCCAATTTTGAAATCGATGTCTTCCGATTTGGATGAAATTTGCACCAAGGTTAGTCCTTTTAGATAGTAGCTTAGACACAAATTTTTAACAAGTTTGGTCAAAAAGTTTCTGCGTTAGAGGGGGTCAAAGTTTCACATTTTGGCCATACAGGTGTTCTTTCTCATCCATGTAACTTATTACCTATTGGTGTAAGCAAAATTTGTCCCAAGTAGCTTAGATAGCTATTTAATCAATCTTTTTTAAAAATATATTTTTGTTTTTTTTTTTTAATTTTTTAATATTTTTTTTTAAATTTAAAACTTTTTTTTTTATTTTTTTTAGCCAAGTGTTAAATTAAAAAAATTAAAAAATTTTTTAAAAAAACAAAAAAATTTTTTTTAAAAAGTTTGATCAAAAAGCTATCTAAGCTACTTGGGTCAAATTTTTCTAACACCAATAGGTAATAAGTTACATGGATGAGAAAGAACACCTGTATGGCCAAAATGTCAAACTTTGACCCCCTCTTACTCAGAAACTGTTTGACCGATCGTGTTGAAAATTTGTGTCTAAGCTACTATCTAACAGTACTAAAATTGGTGTAAATTTCATTTAAATCGAAAGACATCTATTTCAAAATTGGGTCACTTGACATTAAATCCCCCTTTTATATATATAAAACGTATATAAAATGTTTGGTATTTTGTTTTTATTTTCTTAATTATTTTCTAAAATATTGATTTTAGCAAACAACTTTCTTAGAGGCTTATGTTGTTGACTAGAAGAGCTAAAATATTGCCATATATCATATTCTTATAAAATGTTGTTTTTAGAAGATAGTCATACGCAAACAAATTACATTTGAATAAATGGCTTGATGGCAAACTTTGAGGGACGGACGCCCCCCCTAAAACACAACTTATCGCTACGAAATTTTTTTGTATTCTTTTTTACATAAAACTGAACCGATTTAGGGGGGGAGAATATAAGAAATCAAAATAAAAAAAATAACGGCCACCCTAATGTGCATATTTGAATAATATTTGGCACAAAGAACTCTTTTTATTATTTTTTTATTACAACCATAATTAGTCAAACAAATATAAATTATTGATAAAAATAGATTTTTAATGCACTTAAGTCTAAGCAAATGATTTACACTAAACAAAATAAGTCATACAACAAAGAAAAATTAATTACTAATTAATAAAAAAATTTTTAACTGCCATTTTTAAAGACGATTCCCGGGGATCGGTTTTAATGTAATCTGGTAAGTTATTCCATAATTTCACAGCACTAATAAAGAACAATCTTGAGGATGATAAATAGCTATAACTAGGTATAATCAGGTTAAAAGTGCGACTAGATCTAGAGAAGCATAGTTTTTCGAAAATATAACCAGGTTCTCGCGAATATACAACCTTCTGAAGAAAAACCAAATTACGAATATTTTAGTATAAAGTCAAACTGCATCCCAGAATCTGTATTGAGTACTAAGATATTCTATCATATTTCCTTTTGTTAAACACATGTCTGGCACAATTGTTGAGCACTTTCTGCAATTTATATTTTAAAGCTGCATCTAGTTAGCCGAAAATAGCACCGTATTTTACAATAGGTATTATAAGAGTTTTTACCGGTTTTAGTTTTGTATTACTCGAAATAAATGCTGATGAGTACCACAGTTTTCGAAGAACATTATACATTCTTGTAATGGAGTAGCTAACATGATCCTTGCAATTAAGTTCAGAGTTAAATACCAAGACTTTGTATAGCCTTTATATATTTGACAACGTCATTTTGCATACAAATTCCAGGCAAGGTATTGCTAGGGTATCCTCAAGTCCCACGGACCGTGACAGATAAATTTGAGCATCATCTGCATATAAATGAATGCTGGAGTTTTTACAACAGTGAATAATATCATTATTGAACATAATAAAAAGTAAAGGGCCGAATATTTATACCTGTGGAACTCCAGATAACACAGGCTTTAGTATTGAGAATGACGACTTCGAACTAACTTGTTGGTAGCGATCCGTAAGAAATGATCTGCTAAGATTGACAGAATTGGCTGGCTGACTGACTGGCTACTACCGAAATAGCTTTTAATGCCATAACTTCTTAAACATAGATATGACATACAAATTGGCGACAATGACTTTAATGATAGCTTCTATGTCATAAAAAAATGTTGTGCTAGTGGGTCCAAATTTAATAATAGGTCCCATATAAACCCCCGTCCTAAAATCACTTAAAGGAAAACAAATCTCATAAAGATGAAGAAATAAATAAATAAATAATAGAAATAAATGGGTCACTCTGGGTCCTCTGGTGTAGTTTATTAGTTAAATTTTTTGCAATGCTTTTAAAAATTTTGTCGAATTGATTTATGTACTTAACGGCAAAATTAATAGTTGTTAAATAACTCTTTATTAAATGTCCGCACTGGGACAACATTTATGTGAAAATTAGTCCTAATACAAAATTTCGAAGGAATTACCTTGTATTCCGCTAAAAGATGCACCCTAATAATTACCATAACCCAAATTAATTGAAATTCAATTCAATTCAAACCAAACAAAATTTTTTTTTTGATATTACACTTTTATGTTAAGTAAATAACTAAAATAGAATTGTATTAAAATCCTTATTTTTAAAAAACCTTAAAAATTTCTGGAAGTGTCTTGAAATTTTTTTTGGTGCTTTAAATTTGTATAGGAAGAACAAATCTTTCAGAATCCTGAGTATTATGGTCTCCACCAGTTATCAAACTAAGTTTTAATGGTCTTCAAGCTGCAATCCGTCTGAGTTTTAAGTGATACTGCAGCAATTCAATTTGAGAACAGGTCGGAAAATTGAGGTTGAAATCGAGTGCCTGTGAAAAATAGTTATACGACTCTTAGCATTTATTCAATGCGTAAACACAAGAAAAACGGACAAAAAAGATTGCCTGATTGCCCTTAAAAAAGGACAAGCTGCTTCCCAGCCGTAGAATTACGAATGTTCTTAGAAATGTTGGGGCATAAGTTCAGTAAAAATGGCATGTGCGATAAAAAATATTGTTTAATCAAAATACTAATTATCAATTACTCGATTAATCAGAAATCTATTTAATGGATTGACTAGCCCAAAATTCACCAAGTTCAGTTATAATTAACTATCAGTTATATAATAACTGTCAAAACATATTGTTAACTGGAAGTTAAAGTAATAGTTAGTTTTAACTGAACTTGGTGAAATTTGGGGGTTGAAGTATTTTTAATCAAGTTGTAATATTTTATTAAAACAACTATTGTTGTCAATAATATGACAGAATTCGGATAAATCAGAAATATTGATAATACCAATCGATTAATTAATTTATCAGCAGTATGAATAATCAAGCTTTTGATTTATGAATTAATCGCACTCCCTAATCTTCATATTGGGATACCAAACACAATTTAAAATTGATTTTTTTTAATTAAAAATTAAAAAATAAAGAAAACGCGCATCTTATTTTTAATTTTTAAAAACTCAGAATAACCCTTCTCCAAAAAAAAGGGACCTAGTGTGTCAAATAACGGGGTTGGACTTAAGAGTGGATTCTGGTACCAAAAAGGGTATATACAGCCGTGTCACAGATTCCGTTCGGAATGCTGTCAATTCCGTATTTGCCATTCCGTTCGAAATCATTTTTGGTGCTTTGGATTCCAATCGTTTTCATCAATCCGAAAAATTTTGTTTAAGCGATTTTTATGTTACCCATTTGGCAACATCAGTATTTATTACAATTTAATATGGCAACAAATTCACTTAGCAAGACAAAAAACAGCTGTTAACAAAATTTTTGTACAAAAAAATTTACATTTGAGTTTTTATTTATGTGTAAAAAAGAAATCAACTTTAAAATTTGTTGTATGTTATTCAATTGTTAAATAAAAATAACTTCTATTACAGTTTTTTAAATTAAAATGCGGGAAATGCAGGCTAAAAAAAAGTTTAACAAATGTAATTGTTTCCAATTTTGCTTTGTTCTTTTCAGTTTTGTTTTGTTTTGTGTGTTGCCGGTATGTAAATTTTGGCAAAATATGATAACAAAAGAGATATGGCAATGCTTCATAAATCCATTACGAAAATTTTGTTTTCTTGTTAAAGATTTTAGAAAGAGTTTTAAATATTTGTAAAATAAATTGCTAAAAATTATTTAAAATATACTTCTTTTGAAAAATAAATAAAGAAAACATATTTGATTATTGATAGAAAGTATATTTTGATAATTATTTGCCGTTTAAGATACAGAAAACTCCCATTCCGGTCATGAAAATAGAAATGGTTTCATTCCGAAAAATTTTTTCGTAATTAATTTTCTGAAGCACCAAAATACGGAATGAATTCCGTTTCCGAACGGAATAGTGTTCTGTGACATGGCTGATAATAAGATAAAATGAGTTAGATTTCTGATAAAAATTTATTTACCCCATAAAAACATCTCCCAACAGAAGGTGTGTTTACAGTGATAATGCGTTATGAAAATTTAAATGCGTTTTTCTTTTCTCGGAGAAGGTCACATACAGAGAAATTAGCCAAGACTTATTTTTATGATCCAGTGTTGCCAGAAAGTCGATATTATAAAGTGCTAAAAAGCCAAACATTTTATGCTTAAATGTTAACAAATGCTAACAACTTTCTTAACTTTTTGTTAGCTTTTTCTGAATTTTAAAGAAAAAGTAAACAAAAATTTCGAAATACAACAAAATTAAAAAAAATACATTTGCTTTCCAAAAAAGTAAAGTTTTGAATAGATAATAAACCTTATTGTGAATGGCGTAGGGGTACACTCAGGTCTCGTTTTATGCGATAGATGCGTTCCAAAAAAAGTCGCAAACATTGAATTACGTAAAATGACACTTCAGCTTCATATTAAAACTAATTCGTTCCAAAATTCTAAAAAACTGAATAAATTCAATTAAATAATTAAAAAATCAAAACAAAACCGCATAAAAAAATCAAGAAAATATATTTTGGGCATTATTTGTGAAGCGGAAAACTCAATAAAAAAATGTAGTTGGAATTACTTTATATTTGGCATAGTTATACATAGTTCTAGAAGTTATGAATTAGTGTGAGAAATATTTTCTATGATGTTTATTTTACGGGGGTAAAGTGTTGTCGTTTTCCAAAAAATGTTTTTTAAAATTATTTTTACAAACCAAAAACTAATGAAACAAAACAAGTTTTAAGCGATTCTTATAGAAAATCGATTGATCTTTAAAAAAAAAAAAATTAATTCGAAAAAAAATTTCATTTGCATAACCGGAAATGACCAATTTAAATCAAATCTTTCTAACTTAATCCTAACATTTTTTTTTTTATTTTTAAACTTAAATTAACCTATAGTGTCCTTATTATATTCTATTAGTTTAAAAGTTATGCAAATTTCTTTGCACTTGTACATGTGGTTATTGCAATGTTGTACCGTAAAAGGTAGGAAAAAACGAGTTTTAATTGAAATTTGTCTGACTTCGACCTAATTTTTTAATTTTATTTTTGCCAAAATTAGCCTTCTGCGTACTAATTATATTTGGGGGATTCACAAGGTGTCATAAAATCATATGTCTTAAAATAATAACATGAAAAAGTACGACTGTTGTGAACAACCCATCATAATTTAGTGTGCTATTTTTAACTTAAGTCAGCTGATTTAAAACAAATATAAAAAAAATTAATATTAACTAAACTCAAAATGTTTTTTAATTCTAATCCATGAATTAATAAATTAAATTAGATCTTTCCTGACTATTTTTCAGACGCAAACCACAAATATTTTATTTTGTTTGTTTACCAAACATCAGAGTCCTAGGCCGATCCAATTTGACGCCGCAAGTGTTTTGTTGCAAAAAATGCTAGCCGCAGGTTAAATTCGGATGATAGCCGGATAAAACTATACCATCAACGGCGACGGCTACAAAATAATAGCCGCTCGGCTCAGTTGCTCGGCGCAGGTCTCTTCTGATTAATAACGACAGCACAATAAACATAGCAAGCAAAGTTTTATTAATTTAAGACACTTTTTGTTTAAAAAGCAACAACAATATTTTTAAACCATTGTAAAATGTTAGAACATTATGACAATACAACATGATAGCACACCTTGTGAATACCCCAATTGTATATATTTCAAAATCTGTAAAAATTCGTCAATTTAAAAATCGCATAAATTTGAATCCGCATAAAACGAGACCTGAGTGTATTTAAACAACAAAGTGGCACATTTTGAGAAGGTTAGTTAGGTGTTTTTAAAAAATGGTATAGTAGTTAGCAAAAACGAAAACAAATACGACACTGTTTACAAATCTGCACAGTAGTTTCAGATATATCGCAAAAGTTAAATTCTTCTTAACCATTTTAAATAATATATCTGCGGTTAAATTACGGGATACGGAATACGATATCGATTTAAATTACAACACAAAACTAATGAACGTTTCGATCGATATCGAATGTCGTCATTTGACCCTGATTCTTATTAAATTATTGCAACAACCATTGCAAGTTTGAATATGTACAAAACATAAAAAAAATAAGCCCGGGAAAATGCTTTAAACGTGCTTAAAAAAAACGCAACAAAACATCAATAGTATGCAAGATCTTCGATTAAAAAACTTATAATTGTTATTATTTAGTTCGTTATTGTTGGTTTAAAATTATTTCTTTTAAGTTTTTTTTTAATTATAATGGATATTAATGAGACGAAATTTGGAAAAAGTATTACAAAAAAGTTATTGCAAAAAAAAATCGGAATGCCACAAAATGCACATATCGCACTTGTTCCTCAAAAGCATCGCAACTCAAAATTTATAGATTTTCAGTAGAGACACAAAACTATTTTCTTTTTTTATGTAGTCTTAAGGCTCAGTTAGTCTTTTCTTTCTGTTCTGTTACGTATCAGCTGATTTATTTTTGTTAATAAAAAACCTGTGAAATTTCTGTTTCTGTTCTGTTGCGGTCCAGTTTGTTAAAATTAAAAACTTGTTAAGTAATTGTAAGTGACAGCAAAATAAATAATAAAAAATACATATTTATATTGAAATAAACTATTTTTTGATTTTAAGAATTCATAAAATTAAATTTCTTCAAATTGATGTGAATTTAAGTTATTGAAATAAAACAGTGGACGGTGCAAAACTAATAAATTTGTCATAAATGGCTGATAAGTTGCTACAGAAAAAGTAACTATTACTATTTCGTAACAGAACGGCACGGAACAGAACAGAAACAGAAAGTAAAGACTAACTGAGCCTTTGTACTACAAAGAGGGAAACCATTGTATTTTTTTTTTTCTAAAATCTTTACAGTGCTTAGATATGACCACTGTTCATCCATTTCTTGCAAAAAGTAAAATTTGAAAAATTTTGAGTTGTTATGCTTTTGAGGAACAAGTGCGATTTATTTTCTAATACAACTTTTTTTAATATTGCAAATTACGCATAAGCTTATTTTTTAACAAAAAGTTTAAAAAACTTATTTTTAATAAACAAAAAATTTAAAAAGCTTTTTTTTTTTAACAAAAAGTTAAAAAACTTACCCTGGCAATAACCAAAAAACAAAGTCCTTTAAAACTTAATGAAGCACCTTTCAACATCCAAACAAACTACAAACTCCCATAAGGATTTTAAATAAAAATTTAAAAAATAATATTAAAAATAATAATTACGAGAAACAACCCCATTAAAAAATTATTTACGCATTAACAACTTAAAAGAAACTTAATGAAGACACCCCATTTAGAGACACACACAAAGAAATTCCTTTAACTTACCTGCTCATGTTTTTTCAAATAACCAAGACGCGGAAATGATTTATCACAGAATTGACATTGATAGGATCCGTCGGCACCGGCACCGGCAGCATTGTTACCACTTTTAATGCCATCTCCTGTCAACTTATCAAACTTGACTGCATTTGCTGTAAGAGTGCCACCACTACCAACGCCAATGGCACTAGCACCATTACCCACCGTCGTTGAATCCCTATCGATTTTACGTAATTTTGAAGGAATTCTTAAGGCATGTTCAGCATAACGATGATGACGACCATGACGTTTAAGTTGATGATGTTGCTGTGTTTGCTGCTGTGGATGTTGATGATGTTCTTCGCCACTTTCAGGAATATTTGCGGTTGACTTACTGTCTGCAACAATTGTGTCGCTATCTTTGCACAGTTTTGTATCATTTTTGTGAATCCTTTCGTTGTTTTGGTCGTTGTCGTTCTCATTGTCATTCGCGTTGTTTTCATAGTCAGCGCCATCCAAGGTGCCATTAGGTTTTTGCCTTTGCAGACGTTGTGTCTGTAGAGCCAACGTTGAGTCTTCTTCATAAGCAGCCGAATTGGGGAATGGTAAATGTGGTGGCACAGCTAAATGCTGGTGGTGGTGATGATGATGATGCTGATGTAGGGAATTTGGTGTAATAGTACCATCTGATATTGAAGGTGAGTAACTTGAGGATGTATGTGTCGAGTACATGTCTAGAAAAAGAAAAAAAAATATAATTTTATGAAATCATTTAAAATAAAATTAGTCATTTATTTATTTGTTCTAGTTATTTAGCACTCTCACACACATTTAAAGTGTGTAGGTGGTTTAAGTGTTGGTTGGTGATATGTTAACATCCTTATTATCATCATGCAATAACAGGAAATGGTTCCTCTATTAAAAGCGATGAGTTGCGAAGTGATACATTAAGATCTATTCATAGCACATATACATATAAGTTAGTTAGCGCAAGTGAAACTAATTAAATTAATCTGATCTTGTCTTATGGGTCGTACACAATTATACGATCCATTTCTATTAAAATGTTTAAATACTAGTGAGAGCCGCTTCACCATCAACACTCATAAGAGTGTGTCATAAAAACAAAGAAAAGCCTCCCTCCCAACGTCAGCGACAACGACACTCATTTCTAGTCATGCAAAGTAATAATTTTTTATTTTACGATTTAAACCTCCGTTTTAATTTTACATGTTAATTAGAATTTTATTTTTTTTTTAACTGATACTGTGGCCACACCAGAATCAAGTGCTAGTAGTCATTTGATGTAGATTATACTCATCTTTATTGCGATTGTCAGAAGGCTAGACGCCCCAGTATTGTTTCAATTGTTTGCTCATTTAACAAGGGAAACTACAAATTAATCTTAATTGGCATCGGCTATTGTTTATTTTTCTCGAGTGTAGAAGAACCAACTTCTTCTTAATAGTCTGTGTGAGCTAAAATCTTGTAATTAGTTGTCTTTTTTTTAATTTGCTTCAATCTGTAAAGTGTGAATTATTGTCAGTTTTTGTAAAAGTATTTCATTTTTAAGGTTTGTTTGGAAAGCATTAGGGTTAAAGGTCTGTTTAAGTTTTGACTCAATTTATTTTTAATCTGAACTTTTATAACCCTGTTTTTGTTTGTTTTTTCTTCTTCTTCGTTTAAATGGACTGTTGGTTATACACAATACTAAATCAGAAACTTACATGGAACTGTTTGTTGTTTTAATGAATTAATGTAACATTTCGTAGTCGGTTTTAGTAGTACTTAACTACATAATTTTTATTAATTATTTTTGAAGGTTTTTTAACTACATCAAAAGAAACTGGATGTTAGAATTAATTCTAAAATTAATTCAGTTTTTTAAGACTTTGATGCAAATTTTTTAAAAGTTTAAAATTGCTTTTAATTGGAAACATGTTTGTGAATGTATACCTCTAAATCAACTGTCAAAGGCTTAAAAAGATTTCTTATTTTTTTTCCTTAAGCTTATCCCGCGAAGCTCTAAGCTCATCTGCAGGAGGCCAGAGTATCTGGCGGGAATCGCACCCGCAACTCACGCACTGATGGACTAGCTCACTACCAGCTAGCCTACCGGGCACCCATTTTTATTTTAACAATTAAAGTACTTAGATCTGCGTAGAACAATATATAGATAGATATAGAATCATTAAGTTCGTTTCTAAAATTTCTAACTTATGATTGATATTTTAAATCGCTTGCTAGAAAGGAACAAAAGTGGATTAATTTGAATATCTATATATATATAAATAAGTTGTCCTATGTTCGTCATTTTATAACTCGAGAACCACTCAACCGATTTTCCAACGGATACATGCGTTGGAAAGGTCTACTTTCATCTAAAAATTTTTACGAATATGCGTTATGTATGTATTTTTTTTCCTTATGAGAATTAAATTTTGTCTAGAAAATTTAATTTTTATTGTATTGTTTAGCAACGCGGGCAGGTTTACTCTAGTATTATATAAAAATAATTTCTAATCAACTTTTTGTATACATTGAAAAAATGCAAGTTCATATTGTTTAAATAATATTAATAAAGCGACTTTTTTTAAGCGCTTCCTAGCTTTATATCGTCGAAATTTTTTAATCGTTTAAAGTGCCTGTGTATGGAATACAATATCTTGAAAATGTTCAACTTTCCATGGCTATAGCTCCTAAATTTGACCGATGACATATTGATATTGGCCTATAGTGCCGCTATGGCTTGTGACTTATTCACATAGATTTATGACTTAAGACAACTCCACACAAAATATTCTAACGGGGTCAAATCTTACGATCTCGTTGGCCAGTTCACATCACCTCCACGTAAGCTGATCATGCCCTCAAATCGCTTGAGCTGAATCTCCAAAAGGCATGAGCTGTGTAGCCGCAGTTCCGTTGAAACCACACTTCGTTGCTGAGCATATAAACTAATTCAAACCAAAAGAAGTTGGTAACCATCAACTCATAGCGCTCGCGCTCGACGGTGATCGCTCGGCCAATATCGTTTATCGATCCAAATTTGAAAATTTTGTTCGTTGTTGTACCCATTCATACAGAAATAGCCTTTATCGCTGAAACTGATTTGTTAGAAAAATTTGGGTCATTTAAAAATTGTATCATTTGTGTTACTGAACGCTATTTCCGTCCATAGTGAATTGGCAAAAAATACTTAACAAATGACAGCCAATGACAGATTCAGCTATGGTGCGAAAAATTCAAAGGCGTTAAAATAAACTTCTTCGAATAACCACAGTTACTCCCTGATACCAAATATTCACAAGGATCTCAATTTGCCATTTGTTAAAACAATAATTACAAAATATTGATGTAGTGGTCACACTCGCTTAAGGAAAATATATACTACATAATTCACCCGATTAGAAGAGCGCTAAACGCCCACATATGTGAACAGAAACCGAGAAAGCAAACTTTTACGTCCAGCACTGGCAGGACATAAAACTGTATCAACTGTAAAACTTTACTTAAAGGTAATTTTATTGAGGAGTTTCGGGTTTTTACATTATTTAATAAACTAAACCGTTTTGAGTTACGCGATATGTTGTGCAATCTCCTCTATTTTCGAAATAACGACATATCTCTAAAAACAAGGGTTAACCTAAGAAACGAATTAACGGTTAACCCGCCTGGTGCCCCGCTTGACAGTTTGTTCAACCAGCACAATGTTATTTTTGTTTCTTGGTTTTTTCAGCATTTTGTGGCGAAGGCCTGGGGAATTTAATGTGAATAACTTCACAATCGAACAACGCATCAAAACAATTGAATTTTATTTTTCCAACAAACAATCCATTGTGTTCACAATTTGGTCAACAAGCTAAACTGCTTGATTCGGGCCACGAAGAATCCAAAAGCAGTTTATCTGCGACCGACAATAACACCCGCTTAAATGTTCTGTTTGGTGCGGTCTATCGCCCGAAATGATAACACTGTAAGTCAAATTTTAACTTTCGAAATGCCATAGAAAAACTTTGATACACCCCAACTTAATTTTGGGCCGAAGAATATAGTGGTATACTCCGTTTTAAAAGATTAGGTCACAATCAAGAAATATGTATATCATTTTTATTTTTGTATTGTCTCTCAAGCGGTCTGTTGGTGTTTCAAGGAAAATACACACAAAGCTCTTTAAAATTACTTTAGCTTTTGTTTATTTGTAGAAATAAAACTCTTATGATGATGGCCTTTCACCTTCCGGCTAGCACAATTTATTAATTTTGTGTGGTACTATTTAATCCAATTTTTATCAATTTTATAATGCATATAATTGATAAAATTAAATTAGACTAAATAAAGCCACAGACTGAAGATAATTGAATTGTATCCACTTGAAAATAGAAGGCTATCATTGTTAGAGTTTGGTATCGACAAATAAATAATAAATAATGTTATTTCAAACGAGTTTCGAAGCCTTGTTTAATATATAGTATAAAAATAGCTTGCGAGACAACACAAACTCAAAAATGGAATATCTCGTGACTTTGACCTAATCTTTTAAAACGGAGTATACCACTGTGTTCTACGGCCCAAAATTAAGTTGGGGTGTCTCGGCGTTTTTCTGTGTCATTTTGACGTACTTGCAGTGTAATTGTCAAACATTTCTTGTTCAAATGGCATTGGTGCTTTATCTCTGTAAACCGTGGTACCTGTCGGACGTTGTGAGAACTTTTTATTATTTATTTTATTTATTTATTTTAATATAAGTAATATACAAAAGCCTATCAATGCCAATAAAAACAAGTAAGAAAGTATAGTCGGTCAAGCCCGACTATATGATACCCTACACCACAGTATTTGAAAACACATAACGCTTATGTTATTAATATGGATTTATCTATGTTTATAAACTTCATTAAAATCGGTTTGATAGTTTCTGAGAGGCAGAAATATCCCCCTATCTTCCCTCGTGGTCCTACGATGCGGCCCATTTTCAATAGGCTTAGTCCTTGTGTCAACAAGAACCTATGTCCTAAATTTTAACAAATTATCTTCAAAATTGTACTTTGCGCACAAAGTTACATGAACAGCCAGCCAGCCAGCCAGCCGGATGGACATCGTTAGTTCAACTCGGAAAGTGATTCTAAGTCGATCGGTATACTTTAAGGTGGGTCTAGGACCAATATTTAAAGGCGTTACACACATCAGCACAAATGCATAATACCCTCTCCACCATTGTGGTGTGGGTAATTTCCATTTTTCTTCGAAAATGAGCAAGGAGTGGCCGTTACAGTCAATGGCGATCGTTTTCGGGCCATGTTGAACGAATTTTTGTTCACAAAAATTGAAGAGGAGGATATTGGCAACATTTGGTTTCAACAGGACGGCGCTACGTGCCACACAGCCGAAGCTAGGCTCGATGTTTTGCGCCCTGTTTTTTGAAGATCGCATTATAAGCTGATGTCGTTTGGCCACCTCGGACTATTATTTGTGGGGTGCCGTCAAAGATAAGTGTTACGCCGACAAGCCAGAGACAATTGACGTTTTAAAGGACAATATTCGTGAAGACATTGGTGAAATACAGCTGTGCTTAAAAATTGGACCTATCGTGTAGGCTACTGCATGGCCAGCCGAGTCAGCCATTTGAATGAAATTATTATCCATTATTAACCGGAAGGATTGCACTTTCAAATAAAAAAGATATTTGAGAAAATATTCAGTAGTTTTTTTTATAGCATTTTCAAAAAAAAAATTTAGTTGGCGGTTCCTTTATATACACCTAATTATAAAAATACTAATACAGCCAATGATTGAAAGAAATTTTTTAAAAATATTAATTTATCAATTAACAGGTCCCAAACTAGTAGCCCAGATTAAAAAAAAATAAGTCAAGTAGACATACCATTACAAAACATTCTGTGTGAAATAAAATAAATAAAATGAACATTAGATTAGGCAAAAGGAGAAAAAAAAATCCTTAATCCTGAACAAAAAAATATACCATAATTTTTAATCGGAATTCATTATTTGAATGAGAGAATATACGAAGGTCCACTGGTAAATAATTCCAACATCGAGCTACTCTAACAATAAACGACCGTTCAAAACAACTACAGCAAATTCTAGGTATAATAAGTTGTGGGTTTCTAGTTGAAGGTGTGAAGAAAAACTTGGAACAAAGTTGAGAAGGTTGTCCAGTTTTCATAACTCTAAAAAATAGTAGCAAGTTACGATAGGAAATAAATCTTTTAAAAGTACAACCAAGAAAACGTTTGACATATCCAGAAATATAAACTCGGCGCCTAACACCATACGTATATCGCACAATAGTGTTCACAATACGATTCAATCTAGCTATAACGAGAGCCAGATACAACCTCAAGCCCATAAAAAATATGCGGCATTAATAGTCCATAAGCCAATTTATACTTTATGTGAAATGGTAAATAAAAATTGTTCGAGTAACTTCTTCTCAAAATTGCAGTCTATCCCCACCAATAAAAATATTTAAATCAACAAAATGATGACGAGTTATCCCAAAGAGGATCGCCTTAGTCTTAGAAGTATTGATAATTAAGGAGTTACTATACGATTATTGTGAAAATCGTTCAAGGCTGTTGTTAATATTGAATTTAAGAATATCAATATTATCACGATCAGCACCAAAAAGTAGAAACACATCATCAGCAAAAAGAAAAGAACTGCATACATTATCATCAATATATTCAGAAAGGTCATTTACGTATAATAAAAAAGGAGTGGTCCTAAGACAGAGCCTTGAGGTACTCCTGAGTGAAGGGGAATAATCCCCGAATATTTACCAAGCACATCAACAAATTATTAAGACATATCTGGAAAATTGCAGGTGCCTTAACCCTAGAGTACTAACATGATTTTTTTTCTACATTAATACTAATTGTTAGTCAAATCGGCTAACATGAATATAACTCCGATTTTTTTTGTTAGCTTCACATGAAATAATTTTAATATTTTTTTAATTTGATAACTTATTTTGTCCAGTGTCTAAAAAAACAATAATATGAAAGTTTTCCAAAATAATTTAATTTTTGCATTTATTTCATTAAAGGTGCTCTTCTAGGAACACTTTTGCAAACACAAATTTTTTAATGAAAAATAAAAGTAAAAAAATACAAAATAAAAAATTTTAAATTCATTGGTAATTTAAGAAAACATGTCAAATAATACCGAAAAGGCAAAAAAAAATAATTTTTAGAGTTTTATTTACATTTGTGAAATGCTCCATTATTACAGTGTCCAGAATATGTTATATGAGATACGTACATACATAGTATGAGGTAAACAAACAAAAAACAATAACAAAACTTCATTAAAGCCTATATTAAAACTTAAATAATAACTCAGTTAAAATACTATACATTTTTAGGAACAACTCTGGCAAAAATATGTACTTAATATGTAGGGGTAAAAGTTACACAGATGCTAATTGTTAGTCATTTTGACTAACATGACTTCAAAAACTCAAAAATAGCATTACTTACTGCAGCAAAGTGACCGTTATAAGCAAGAGCGTACCATCAAATGAGATTACAAAAAAAATTAGATCTTTTCATAGCAGCAAAAAAAAGTTACACGCAAAAATAAAAACAGTGTTAGTCAAAATGACTAACATTAGTACTGCAGGGTTAATGGGACATATTCCGCGAACGCATTAAGTCGATTTTTACTGGCCTCCATGTTTACAGGACTAAACAGTTTCCGACAGTTTTCTTTGGAGAGAATAGTTGAAAGAAAGAGAGCATGTTAACAAGCTAAGAAATCAACATTAGAAATGAAATCAGTTAACACCGTGCGTTTTGGTTGGCTCACCCTTTAATTAAAAATTTTTCCAATTTACAAGGAATCGGTTATTGTAAATAGTGTTTGAAAAGAAAATATTTCAATTGTAGACTCACAAAACGACTCAAAAGTAAGAATCATGAGCATGAGAGCTTCGATTTCTCCATTTTAGAAAATAAATTAAGTTTTTTAAACGATCAGCTTCTAACGGATGAAAATTACGCCGATAATGCATAATATATTAGTTCATGGTACAGTTAACATAAAGAACGAATTGCCCATTGGACATTTCTCAGAGGAGGCCGCAGAAGCGCGTAATAAACATTTAAGGGTATTTCGAGACATTTTCCTTTTAAGGTCACACCACCTTAAAAGTAGCATGATGAACGCAAAAAGAAAAATAATAAACTTCTTTTTGTCTAAAACAATAGCTCTGCTTATGTGAGCGAAGGCGAATATTCGTGACGCATCTTCAGAGACCGACGAAGTAGGAAATTAGCTTTTAAAAATAAATTTTGCGATTTTTTTTGAATAAATCGTGTTTATAAGCTTAATTAATATAACATAAAATAATTTTGGCCGCGTAGATTATCCAAATGCCCGTATGTGCGTCGTATCGACAGGAAAATATCGCCGATACCGATATATTAGTAAACCTGAAGTATCGCCGATAAATCAGGATCGGTTACGTCCCTAATGTAAACCTCTCCTAGTGATGTAAAAATCTTAAAATTCTTTGATCTAACGGTTCTTTTAATAATGACTATATTCAAAGTGCAAGCAAAAACAAAATAAAAAAAATTATGAATTAAAAATACGAATAATTTTTTAAAAAATTACTGTCCTCGTTTATCAAAGAGCTTTTATATTTTATAATTTTTTCTTTAAATGCTAAAGATTTTAACTTATTAAAATTTTTAATTAATTGTGCACAATATAGAAAAACAATGAATAGGTATATTTAAAAGTTTTGTTTCAATTATTTTCAAGACAATGCATTTTAATTAATTAATCGATTTGTATTTTTGTAATTACCAGCATTAACAATTTCCTTGGTGGCTTGAATTTTTTCAATTAAGTTTTCTAATCTTGAACTGGGCCCACGGTATAACATTTTTAAAGCCATCATGGCTTAACACTTACACTTATTTAAACGATTTTTGTTTTTTTCAGAAACTTTTTTACGTTTTTGTTTCTAATAATATTTTTTTTTTATCAATTAAACGTTTTTATTAACGCTTTAAATATCCTTTTGCACAAGCACTAATTTTAAAAATTTGATTTAATTGAAATTTAATTAATTTTCGTACATAATTTTTGTTGTTTCAAAATATTTTATATTTTTAAACTTTGTGTAACACCATAACAATTTTTTTAACGTCCACATAGAAAGAGCACCAAAGATTGACTAAATATCAGCCTCGAGATGTAGCGAGACAACCAAGCGCACTTAAACAACGCCACTGAACCAAATACTTTTGGTTACACAAACAACAATTTCAAGAAAAATCCGAAAACGCACTTTAAAAGGCGTAACTAGACCAGCAGCAGTACTAAAACATTCAAATACATACATAAATAACGGTAATGATGTTGATGCTACTGCGTATGGTGGCGTATGATGATGGTGTTAATAGTGGATCTCCAAATGGAACTCTTAATAATGAATCATTTGCATGTAAAAGTATTTGTATATCAAGCATCAAATAAAAGTAAATAGATAACTCAAACTCGTGTATATACAACAAGTATTTAAATTATGGTTTAAAACACTAGGCAGAGGTGCCTAAGACCGTAACGAAATGTTAGAACGAGCGAGCGAACAAACGAATGAGTGAGCAAGCGACTACGGTTAAGAACAAACAAATAAACGTCTGGTGCTTACGAACGACAACCCAAGACTGGTGGTGCTACAACCATCATCGTCATCATCATTATTGTTTTGTTGTTGAAGCGCAATGGGATTGGGACAACATACCGGAATCACATAATAAAAAAAAAAAAAAACAAAAACAACTCGCACACACTCTACCAGTTGCCTGATAAGAACACATAAAGCGCACACTGAACATTATTTGGGTCCACTGCATGTGGCCAATGTAATGAGAGCATAATACGAGTTAAATACAACAACAAGAGAGCACAAAGATTGGAAGAGTATGAGTTTGTACATGCTTAAATATGCAAGTTTGAGGTGATAAATGGCGCCCACACAAACTCACAATATACACACACTCTTGTTTGCGTGAGACTCATTCCCCCCAAAACGCACACATTAGCACTTCGAGCCTTTAATGCGATGGTGCCCACAGTAACAATGATAATGATGATGATGACAATTAAATACCTCTAATAAAGAAAAAAAAAAAGACTTGTAGTGGTAGTGTGGTGGTGGTTGTGTTTATGGTGTTTTTTTTTTTGTCCGTAGTTAATGGTGCAGTGAGTGTAAGAGAGAGAATTCAAATTTGTATGAGCGTGTTTGTGTTGAGTATATAAAATACTTAAAAAAGGCGGAGCATGGGTTCCATGGGTTTCTTTAAATGTATCACTGTAAAACAGTCAATGTCCATGGGTATGTATGTATGCATTACTCTAGAAACAGATACATAAATGTACTGCAGTGTAGTGCTATTTGTGTGTGGCTGATTTTGTATTGTAATGAACGAAAGTATGTACCTTATGGATTTCTGTGTGTTGTTTGGAATAATGAATTTGTTATTGTCTGTAAATTTGGTTTCTTTTTACCGATTGTGATACTAATGGGTTATTCGTGTTTTTTTTTATTCAACTATGCCAAGTGTCTATTTTATTTGTGGCTCTTGCAATTTTTGTTCCTAATTGTATAAATTAATACATATACATTTTATGATGATATTTAAGTGAAGTCAAAAAAAGAAACTTAGTATCTTTTATAGCAGACATACGATTACAAACATTTATATTTAATTAAGATCTAATTTTTGAATTGTGGACTATTTAATAGGTATTTCAAATACAACAAAATAGAGTTTTTTTTATTTCAAATAATAACAATTATTCAAATAAAGACGCCGACAAGTTTAAGCTGCTACAACCGCTTCTGAGCCTCCATTTAAAATATCAAACTCATATTGCCCTTACATCGGTTATATAAAATTGTAAACTGGATTCTAATAAGCTTAAGCAATATTTTTTTCATAATTTATTTCCTGAATCTGAATATGAACTAAAAATAATTAATCAAACCTTATTCTAATTCTTAAGATTACTTCTTGCCAATGACGGACAAAAATTATCCTTTTCAAGGTTTCCGTTCACAAAAGTGCTTAGCGCTCTGCTGAATGGAGAAGTGCTGCAGTATCTCCACTCCTTAACACGAAATACATTTTCATTCGAAAACTTCTTCAAACTCTTAGCAATGTGTTGGTAAAATCACACAATGATTATTTTATTAGAATTTGTAAACTCAATTTTATTTTTAGTGTTGCTGTTTTTTTTCTAAATCAATCTTACGAAAAGCTTTAGAAATATGATTAATTTTGTATTTTTAAATATTTAGCAGATAAAAATGTTATTAATTTTTATGAACAAATTAAATTGCAATACGTTTTTCCACAATATCTTCAAGGATTTTCAAGAACTTGTTGAGAATTTTTAAACTGTTATAATGAAACTTCAGTGATCCATATTGCGGCACAATTGGGCCTTTTGTAGCACTTTTGAATGTTTAATGGCCCTGTTGCATTTCTAGTTTATTTTGGCCCTTTTGACTAGCTCTGTCCCTGAACTAACTACTACAAATAAAATACAAAAGATGTTTGATCAAAGATATTAAGCACGTATAGAGCAAGCTTGTAAAAAAATCAAAAATATTTAATATTCATAAAAACTCCTTGACTTACATAAATAAAAAAAAAAATAAAAATGTGTTTAAGTTAATCAAGTAGGTTAGGATAGGTTAAGAAAGATTATGTTCAAGGATACACCCAAACCCGGAAACTAAGGCTGTCCATTCAAAAATAACCGCAGAGAAAAAACATCTTTAAATATGGGCACCTCCAACAAAACTATTTTTAAAGAAATTGTTAAACATATTATGTTTAATTTTACTATACTTTTCTCTCTGACAACAATGTTGTTGTTAAATTAGTGTTTTATCAGGAAGCCACAACCATATTATGGTTGCTTTACAACATGTTATGATTAAATATGACAATAATTTGTTTTTAAATTAACAATAGTATTTTCCTCTTTTCCAGGAGTAACATGCTATGGTTGAAAACCATAGCATTTTAGTTATTACTAACCAAAACATGTTCGGAGGCAACCATAGTATGGCTGTGGCTTCTTGATGGAGCACGATTTTAACCATAATATGGTTGTCAGAGCCAATAATATGGTTAAATTAAACATAACATGTTTGAAATTTTCTTTAAAAATAGTTTCGTTAGAGTTGACCATATTTTAACATGTTTTTTCTCTGGGTTTATTTCTCTGACAAAACCCAGTAGATTAACTGGATAACATCCAGCGATACTCCCCAGTTCGTTGTCAGACATATTTCTCAGCTATTTCTGTCAGAAACCCTGTATCCTAGGACAGTGGCACAGTACATGTTGAACCATCTCTAATCAGCATCCTTGCATAATCTGCCTGTATGGTATTATCCCATTTACTTGTAAAAGCCCTAACAGAGCAATGACCCGTCAAGTACCCTATAAAAATCATGAGACCATTTCTATCCAAGCCCAATAGAACCTTGTTTGCCTTTTCATCCAATCCGGGCCGTAACGCCCTAGACACTCTTAAATCCGTTCAATCCATCCAAGTATCGTGGAATCTATGCCGGGTCAACAAATGGTAGTGAAACATGGGGGCTTTAAGTTAATTAAAAAATTCTTGGTACATAAATAAAATTTTGTATTGAAATTTGTAAAATATAAGCATTTTTGCATTTTAAAAAATTTATATGAAAATATTTTTTAAAGGAAATCAGAAGAAGTGTTTCGGAAAATAGTCCCCAAAGTGAGTAGTAATTAAATGAAACACAAATTCTTTTTTGTTTGTTTTAACGGTGGCCATATTTTTGAAACCAAAATACAGAGCAGTATTTGAAATATTTCTTAAAGGCACACAAAAGTGACCCAGAAATACAAACCAAAAAGGCAAAAACTTCTCAGAAATTGTTTTTATACTATTGGAATTAATCCAATTATAATCTTCAAAATATTTTTTGTTGAATTTGAAATTGACTTCAGCCATTTTTATGAACTCTTCCTTGAGGACAGAATAGATTCAAGTAGCATTGATTATAATACAGAAAAATTTAAGGCTTTCTACCAAAAAAATAATTCAAACATAACGGAGCTCTAAAACACAGTACTGGGGGCAAATTATGCCAGTCTTGATCGAATACTTCTTCGATTTGAAATCAATTTTATTTCAGTCAAAACTTAACGAATCGTAATTATTTTTTCAGTGTTGTGAAAACTCAAATAAATACTTTACAACACTAAGAAAAAAAATGTCGATCCGTTCAGTATGTACAGAAAGAATAACAGCCTTTCGAAAGTTAACGTTGGCATAGAAAATTATATTTAAAACAAAAACAAAATTCGAAAATTTGTGGACGTTCGAAATAGCTAAACAGGCAGTAAGAAATAAAATTACTTTCGAATAGAAAAAGCATAAGATTACGACTGCCATAATTTGCCCCCTGTTCTGTATAATACAGTACGTATGGTCACGGTACCTATATTACTATTACTATTAGTTTTATTTATGTGAATACAAACTTATAATCAAATACACCCCAAAAATTTTTTTGGCCCTATTAAAAATATTTTGGCCATTAAAAAAAAGGATTAACTGCTTCATATATTATATGAGCTTATGAGTTTGCGTTCAGCCAATAACGGACGTAAATTCTACAAACTACGGCTTCGTTCAAATAGTTGTTAAGCGCTCTTCTGATCCGCTAAGTGCTGCAGAGTCTTCTCTCCTTAAGTGAGTGGGGCCGCCACCATTTTAAATATTTCGAGCAAATGGATTTAAGCGCGGTTCCAGCATTTTTAAATATGTAATTAAATACCTACTTTGTAATTATAGCTTTAACTGGTGGTACATTGAGGTCTTTGTAAATGTTCGAGTTTTTCTCTTTGAACTATTCTTTTTTCAGCCAAGGATTGTTCGACATCTGCAAAATATATTTTTTTATGTCTGATTTGTTTGGGGGCTATAAAAAATGTGTAACAGCTTGTTTGAGATATCTATCAATTTTGGCAATCTTGTGTAGGTAGCGGTATATTTTCCGTGCAGTGGGTATTGATATATTTTTTCATTTTAGCCAATTTATCCGTGGGACAGCTGTAGTGAACAATCAGTTTTATTCCTTGTAGTTCCTATGGTGGGTGTGTGATTAAAATAAAGTTTTAGGGAAGCTTTTACATAAGTCGTTTCTATCGGGATGTTTTTAACCACGCCGAAATCGATGACATCTGAAGTTTTCTGCTGATTTTTGTGCCAGCAGGTGTGTTGCCCACTCATTATTACGTTTATTTCCATTTTAGAAATTGTATTAAATAAAACATGACCTTTTGGTGTTATAAGTCGTGACCCCCAGTAGGTATGTTTTGCGTTGTAATCAGCAGCAGCCAAAAAACCGGGGCCTAGTAATTTATAATTTGTTACGAAAGTGACTTTAGTTAAGAATTAGTTGTAATTATTAGTTAAGAATTAGTTGAATTTATTAGTTATCTTGTATTTATTAGTTAACTTGTATTCATAAGTAATTTTATTAGTTTACATCGTTTTTGTTATAATTTAGTACACTTCAATCCCAATGTGCAGAAAGCCCTAGAAATGACCGTTAAAAAAGCTTCTTCAGTATAAGAGGTAAAATTATGTAAACATAAGTGCTACCATAAATCAAATTAAAGTGTGGTGAATAAAAAAAAGCCTCGAACCTTCGAAAAACATTTCGAATATTCTAGACAACCAAATTGCAGTATAAATACTAGCGGCGAGTAGCAGAACAAGATCATTCTTATTTCAGACTTTGTCAATAACGCATAACGCTGAGAAAATTATAGTTGGTTGTGAATAAAAGCTATAAATTACGGTTGTTAAAAAAGACTTAGTAATTAATAGAGTTGAATAAATTGTAAATAGTGTTTAAAGTGTTTGTGTTTTATTTATTTTATTAAAGTTGCAATAAAGAACTCGAAACGGTTTATTATAAAGGAAATAAACCAAAACGTTATTGAAAGGCAGTAACGTAACAATTGGTGTCAGAAGTGAAATTGCATAAATAAAATAAATAAATTAATAAAAATAATAAAATAAAAAAAAAAATAAATAACAAGAAGACAGCAATGAAATTTGAAGAGCTTAAAGTAGAACAGCTCAAGAAAGAATTGGGCAAGTTGAATCTGCCAACTGCAGGTAATAAAGCAGAGCTGCAAAAGAGACTAATAGATGAATTCGAGCGACGCAATATGGACATTGTGAGTTACGAATTCGAGGATAAAGACGAAATTGAGGTATGTACTCGTGCAGTTGCTAGCAGCGTGGATTTCAACACAATGTTTGCTGCTATGATGGCCAAAATTGACGAAAATTCTAGAGCGATGTTAGCTGAAACTTCTAGAAAAATTGATGAAAATTCTAAAAAAATGGACGATAATTCCAAAAGCATGGTATTGATGATAAAAGAAAATTCGAGTGATATTCTAGCTGAAACTTCTAGAAAAATTGATGAGAAGACGAGCACCATATTAGCCGAAATTCAAGAGAATTCTAGAATAACAAACGAGAAACTTCAAGAGATTTCCAGTGAAATGAACGAAAGAGTAAATGAAATGGAAATAGAATTTAACCAGAAGCTGACTGAAGTAACAACAAAGGTAACAGATATGGATGAAAAGTTTCATCATCTTGAAGCAAAAGTAAATAGTCTACAATGCCAAGAGGGACCAGTGCGTGTTATTCCAGAAGTTTCTAGTAGAATAAAGGCCCCTTGCTTTGACGGTAGTGTTCCATTAAATGTTTTCAAGTTCCAGTTCGATACAGTTGCCAACAGAAATGCATGGAACAGTGAGGAAAAAGCCATCGAGCTAATTCTTGCTTTAAAGGGGACTGCGGCTGAAGTGCTTGAAAGTGTACCAGTAAGTAGCAGAAACAATTATGATGAAATTATGGTAGCACTGCAACGTAAGTATGGAGGTGAACACAAAAAGGAAATTTACAAAATGGAGTTGCGTGGCCGAGTGCAAAAGGCAAACGAAACCTTACAGGACTTCGCACTGGAGATTGAGCGGTTGGTACAGCTAACTTATCCTGGTGAGAATCATCCATTGCTGGACAGCTTCAAAACAGAAGCATTCATTAACGGTATAAGAGATGCTGATGTAAAGTATGCGGTGTGCGCAGCATTAAAGTCAACATTTGCAGAAACTGTTTCATTTGCCCTGGCTCAGGAAACGGCGAGAATAGTTGCAAAGCAGAGGTCGTATAAGGTGCAAAGGCTCAATGTAACTGCTGATGATGATAGAGATATCATAAAGGAATTAAAGGGCCTTAAAGAAGAAGTTTTGCGGGTATTAAATGAGAAGCTGGGCAGAAACAAACTGAAATGCTATAACTGCGGAAAGGTTGGGCACATACAGCGTGACTGTAAAGCACGAAGAAAAAGTTTAAGATCTGCTTCGCCGCCGAGAAACAACCAACGGGCTAGTCATCAGTTATCACAGGAGTCGCCGTTAAGTATGGAGGGAGTGCTACCTTTCGCATCTGAGGACTCGATAATAAATTTAGTAGTGCCAAAGAGTAACAAAAGTATTACGACATTTGGCTACATCGATGGTAAAAAGCGCATTTTGACTATCGACACCGGTGCAGGATTCTCGATAATAAGGCCTGACTTGGTTAAAGGAGCTGTCGAACCACTAAGCGGAGTGAGCTTGCGAACAGCTACAGGTGAGCCTGCTACTGTCTATGGGAAAACACGTGTGGTGTTAAGAATTGCCGATATTGTCGCTTTTCATGAGTTTATTGTGGCCGACATTGTAGACGAAGTACTGATTGGCGCAGATTTTATGATAAGTCATAATATAAGTCTGAATATGGGAAAGCAAATTATGTATTTGTGTGATTATGAAATACCCCTGGATGTTGGGCATGAAAGTGAGGCTCGTGTGGGACAGCCTCTCGAATGTACTCGTCAGGAATCGTCAGCTCACAGTAAAGTTGAAAAACGAGAAAAAGTGGTTGTTCGTGTAAGACAGCTTAGCAGATTGGAAGCCAGGCACTGTACAGAGGCAGAAAGGAGGAAATGCATCAGCGAAGGTCGCTCGTTGAAGGTAGCGCCCAGTAAAGATTGGATAACGGCGCAAAGAAGAGAGCCCGTATCGGTCAAGGTTATAAGGGCCAATAGTATAGGTGGAAGTCAAAAATTTAAAGGAAACTGCCCAAAGCGTGTGGCAGCCAGGAGCACAGCAAATAGAGGTTGTGCGTCGCTTCCACAGTGCAATTGTAATGCGCTACCTCTACCAGAAGATAAGCAGGTATCTTCGCTTGTGTGTAGAAATACTTACGACCAAAGAAAGTCCGTGCGTAGCCGTAGTAAGTTGTGCAGATATGATCGGCCGGTGAATTCCGAAGGATCTAAGGAGGGCCAGTTAGTTTTTCCAATGAATCAACAACCAAAGGAAGGATTAGTTGCCAGGCCACAAATACATTGGAATGGGCCATATAAGGTGATAAAGAAATTTAATGATGTTGTAAATCAACTACGGAAATATAAAAGGCCAAGGGCCAAAATGAAAGTTGTTCATTTAGAACGATTAGCCCCTTATGGAAGAGGTGATTCTGAGCCTATTCGGGACGAACAGGCTTAAGTGGGGGGCAGTGTTACGAAAGTAACTTTAGTTAAGAATTAGTTGTAATTATTAGTTAAGAATTAGTTGAATTTATTAGTTATCTTGTATTTATTAGTTAACTTGTATTCATAAGTAATTTTATTAGTTTACATCGTTTTTGTTATAATTTAGTACACTTCAATCCCAATGTGCAGAAAGCCCTAGAAATGACCGTTAAAAAAGCTTCTTCAGTATAAGAGGTAAAATTATGTAAACATAAGTGCTACCATAAATCAAATTAAAGTGTGGTGTATAAAAAAAAGCCTCGAACCTTCGAAAAACATTTCGAATATTCTAGACAACCAAATTGCAGTATAAATACTAGCGGCGAGTAGAAGAACAAGATCATTCTTATTTCAGACTTTGTCAATAACGCATAACGCTGAGAAAATTATAGTTGGTTGTGAATAAAAGCTATAAATTACGGTTGTTAAAAAAGACTTAGTACTAAATAGAGTTGAATAAATTGTAAATAGTGTTTAAAGTGTTTGTGTTTTATTTATTTTATTAAAGTTGCAATAAAGAACTCGAAACGGTTTATTATAAAGGAAATAAACCAAAACGTTATTGAAAGGCAGTAACGTAACAATATTTAAATATTTATTTTTTTTTTGTTGCCTATGGATTTATCCTTACACACATTTAACAAATTTAAATTTACACTTAAATAACATTTGATTACGTAACATTAATTTCACTATCAATTAAGAAAATCAATTATTAATCTACTTATTTACTTTGGATCCAATAAAAATCAATAAATCTATATAATTGATTGAAAATGTTACACATTCTTCTTAGAGGGTCAGCATCACCATAATAAGCTTTAAAGAATTTGACGGATAACGGTATGAAATTTCGGGATGATCGTTGAGGAATATTAAATGAGATCCCATTAAAAAAAAAAAGAACGCAGATATCACCATTAATAATGTTCAAAATAAACGACATATTCATCATTGTTCTAAGACTTTTTTAAGTAGGAAGCTTTATCACAGCCAGTCGAGCTGTGTATGAAGGCAAGGTTTGTAGGTTGAAATGTAATCCTCGAAGAATGAAGAGCATGAATTGTTTCTGTCAGGGCTGTGGAGTCGGATTCGGAGTTGAAGAGTCGGAGTTGAGGTTTTTGTACCGGAGTCGGAGTCGAAGTACCCACAAAAACTAGCGACTCCGACTCCGACTTTTTTGCATTAAAATTTTTCTAATATTTTTCAAAATAAAAAATTTTAATGACCAGTTTCTCCAATTCTTTTTAAATATCAATTCATATTTAAATATAATTTTTCTTATAATTTTATTTTTATTCGACATAAAAAAACAAATTTTAAACATTAATTGATATTTAAATAAATTAGTGGAATTGGCCATAAGAGGGTCTGCTTTTTGAAATTGTGAATTCAGAAAATAAGGACCAGTATACTTTTCATATGAGTAAGTGAGTTTCAAAAATTAAAAAATTGAGATAACATCTTATTTTGACAATTTGTAGGAATAGTTATATATATTGTATCGAAGCATGTCCTTTTCTATGTTTTATTGTGACCTCAAATTTCTGTAACAAAAACCAGCGGGTTCACTATTTGAATTTCGCCAAGATATCGTTAATGAAATAGAGCCGAATTAAGGAATTTAAAAATTAAATTTGTAAAGATGTTGTTTTTTATTTATCGTATATTAACAAATATTTTTGTAGCCATGTTCATGAATATGACTTGAAATCAGCTGTAGCTCCTGTGGTGAAAGCATTAAGTGAACTACATTTTAAGTTCCAACCTTCAAGGTGAATTATAATAGAACAAGGAACTCGAAAAAATACATGACATTGTTCCAGATATAATTCCCATCAATGTGGGGGTTAACCCGAAAAATGATTTGAGAATACTTTTATCTACTCACTTTAGGGAAAATTGGAGAGATAATAAAGACTTGCAATTTCAAATTTCGGTCTTGGACAATAATAATATTGAATTAGGAACGGAAAAATGCAATGGCGAGTTCTTGATGCCTTTAACGTCTAAGCCAATTGGACTTGGTGTGGTTTTTAACTTTTCTATCTCGAAAGCTACATTAGATAGGACTTATGGAAATTCACACATCTATAAATTCCAACAGTATAAAAAACGTTATTTGAAAAAGATGTGAATTGGTGTAGTTTATCTCTCCCCTACAGAACTATTTTTACATTTTTTAGCACTGTTTGCATAATTTTAATAAATTAATATAACCTTTAAAATATACTAAAGTTCAATGATCCCATACGGATTGAAGCAAAACTCGTTTCTTTCGAAAGTTCGTAACAAAACTCGTTCGTTCCAAAATTAAATCCATTATTTTTCTATATTTCAGTTGGTTTAAATTTTTCAACTGTTGAGTTATAAGTCAAGAATGTCATAACACTTTAGAATTAAAAAAGTTCAACTCATTTGGTCTATTTAATCGGGCGCTATATGTTTTTTGCATTTTTTCCAAAATCTAAATAAAATATTTTGCAGCTTTCCTACTCATATGTTAGTAAGTAGTAGGTTAAAGCTCAATGCGCGGCACGTTAGAATTAAAATATCGATTTAAAATTTAAATTTGCTATATTTAACCAATTTACAGGTACTAAACTAAAAAAGAGTTTAAAGTCAAATAAAAACTAGTCTCTTTAATAATGCTAGGTTAGAGTAGGAGTTGGAGTCGGAGTCTTACTTAAAAAATTTCAGCAAAATGAGTCGGAGTTATAACTATTTCTTAACGACTCCACAGCCCTGGTTTCTGTACCGATTCGATTGAATAAGAATACGTTTATGATATTGGCTTTCTGATATTGTAAAACTAGGTGAATTGCATAACGATGAAATTACTACGTTTCGATTCAACTCTTCAAGTGTTTGTTGCTTGAAGGCAGTCTTCACAAAAGACACACACACTAGGAAATATTTGATTCGAAGCTCTTTTTTTTCTTGGATTTTACAAAAGAGCTACGATATTTTTCATTGGCTCTTTCGCAAGACCATTTGCACCAAACAATGAAAATTCCCTATTGTAATCAGTGTATGAAAGCAAACGTAAAATTTTGGAAACGTTTGCAAAATGAACAATACATGCATATGTTTTAAATGGCTTTAAACGTTTTGTACATGAGCAAAAGCAAAACGAATACATACTTTTTCAATCATCCGCATGCTTTAATTTACCGTTGCAATCGTACATTTTGTACCAAAACATTAAATTGAGTCTGAGTCCTACATTATACTAAAAGGTGGGTCTGGATTCTAGAACCTTATTAAAACGCTTTACACACATTAGCTCAAACGCACAATGACCTCTCCACCCATAGTCGTGTGGGTATAAAACAGTGAAGGGCAACACACATACTATTACATTTATTCTTGTGTGGAAAGCAGCAGGAATCGAATGACGCTCATCAACAAGTGCTGATCTGCAACTGTTGAAATTACTTTGACGAAATGACAACAAAGCACCAGCCGCACGTACATTGTCACAGACCACACTAGGAAGTTTATAGTGTACATGTGCGACGTCACACAAGCAGCATGTTTATTCCTATGCACGCGTACATAGGATTTGAAAAAGTGCCCTTACTGGTATAAAAACAAGGTGGTGTGTTAGAGTGGCTCTGGCTCCTCAAACCTCTTCTCTTAATATAAAAAGATTTGAAACTACACATTTTTTTTAAAAATAAATTCAATATTTACTAAATTTCATTAATGTTTTTTAAAACAACATTTTTAAGGCAAATTTATTTTACATTTTTTTTTAATTAAAAAAAGTTTCTTATATTCTTGCAAATGTTTGTTGTTAAAATTTCGTAAAGAAAATATTTCATTACATAAAACAAACAATAACAAATCGTTACCTAAAACGCAAAAGGCCCTGTTCAATGTTTTAAAAATTTAACAAGAGAAGCAAAAAACCCTCCCTTATTTTTAAAAACAGGTTAATAAAAGATGAATACATAAAACGAATTTTCTATGAAATTTTTTTTACTAACCTGCTTTATTTTTCATAAATAAGGCCGAATACCTATATTTAAAATGATAAATTGCCTCCAACTGTTTGTTCTTTTTTGATTTTTATAGTTAAAACATAAAAACTTACAACAGGAAAGAAAAAATCCCGCTTTCTTTTTGTTAAAATTGTTGAGTTAAGTCTTTAAAGCTAAACACTTTTTTAAATGAAAACATATAAAATTCAATAACAAAACAAAAAAAATTCATTTAAAATTTTTACAATAAAATTGTAAATTAAGATCAATTTGTAACATAAGAATAAACGTTAATTAAACATTTTAGCATTTAAAAAATGTAATCTTTAATAAATTCGATGTCGTTATTGTTCATCTCATAGGAATCACCTATGCCTATTAGTTTTAAAAATTTTGAAGGCAAATCATAATCATAACAATATTGACCCAACCTTTTGAGTGCAAATCTACAATAAATATATAAAAAGATAAAGAAAATTTTATTGTCATTGTAAAAATATTTACCTAATTAATAAAACCGAATTATCGAAGTGGTAGCAACTTTATAGTAAATTATTTATTATCTAAAAAATTTTTTTGCCGCCAGCATCTTTTTATTAAAATACTTCCGACCCCAAGGAAATGATCTTGGAATACTGTTCCTTCATTTTGAATGATGTTTCGTTAGCATCGTTTGCAGCGACTTTCAACATTTGTAAAAGTTGTAATATAAAAAATGCGTTTTAATTGTTAAAAATGCTTATTTTACTTTTAGCAATTTTATAAATTGCATAAACATTTTGTTTGTTTCTATTAACATATTTCATTAACAGCCTGTTTTTGTAAAACATAAGTCTTCTCACTTGAAGTTTTCGTATTAATACGTTTATGTTTAAAATTTGGTTTTTAAAAAACATTTAAAAGCTTTCGTCTATTCATAGTTGACATAAATAGAGCTTTTTTCTTTCGTGAATCAACATTATTGCCAATGCATTAATATTCGTACATTTGTATTATTTTTTCATATTAAGGTTTTGTGTTTGTGGATAACCCTGGCTTTTGTTTACAAAAATTAAAATTAAATTTCAAAAACCAAATATTTTATAAAAAGTGTTACTAAATTAGTAAAAATAAAAGTGTTGAATGAAAATTTTAACAATAATGGCAATAAATAAAAGAAATACATAAAGAAGATCTTTTGCTGCACATCAACATATAGATATGTAGAAGATATTTGCGAAGATATAATTTGTTGGAACATTCGGAAGAACGGTGGTATTTTACACTACACTACACAGATAATAGTACGTACGCCTTAACAATTCTTTAACTTTCCAAAAATTAGAGATATTTAGAAAAAAATATCAAATCAAAAATTTTTAAATGAAAGCAAATATGTATTTCATTATTTAAATTTATGACTATTGATTTGCCCGCATACTTAGGTTCGAAGTCGAGCCGCTTTTATCTGTTTATATCCCCAATTAATGTTTGTTTTTTCTTAGTACGCGGCTATGTAATGTAATGTAAAAATTTTAAAATTTGAACTCAAGGAATTCGCAACGTTCCTTTTGTTAAAAATATATGCACGCATTTCATTACAAATGTTCTTTGTTTTCTTACCTGTTTAACAAAACAGTAATATTTTTTTTTCTAAAATTACTGCAGTCTTTAAGAATTTGCTTGCAAGTTTAGCTTGTGCCACTCTCCGTATATTATTTTTCCTTTAAATCTTCCTAATTTAAAAAGGACAGTTTTCTATTTGGCATCGTACGTATAATTATCTGTGCTTTCAGATTAACTTAAAAGTGTAAAAGTATAATTAGCGGAAATTGACGCAAACTTTTTGTCGATTGGTTTTGACAGTGTGTCGATGCCTTGCAAATTCCAAAAAATATCGATCAGAAATCCAGAGTTATTCTTAAGCTCCAATTTTAGAGGGAGTACGTACTATGCCATGAACAACGGTACGCGACATGATGTGATCGGTTTTTAAATGGCAGCGCTATATTTAAAAAACTAAATGGGCTGCATATGGAGGTGTGGCTATAAAAATTTAACCGTTTTGAAACATCATTGACATACCTTTCATTCAAAGCGGTGACTGGCACAAACTTTTTTTGTAAGGAGGTCGACCCGCTCTTATGTACATAATTATGTTCATATTTTTGAGCGTATGTAGTTCCATTGTTTCTAGAATTTTTTGAACCTGTAAATACATATTTATGTAATTATAAGTGAACCTTTATAGAATATTTTATAATAGTATTAGTTTGTTAGGTTTCCTTTTTTAAAATATCGCAGTTATTTTCCATTTTGTGGTGATTTGTTTTTTAAACGAATGCCTTTTACTTATCGTCTACTTTTCACTTTTGTTTTCATTTATTGCGAAGATGTTCATTTTATATGAACCAAAAATATATAGAAAAAAATTAAAGCTTTTTTTGTCACTCACATGAAATGTTTTTTAATTTTATGAAAACCTAAATCTGATTTCGTTCGTTTTTTTTACGAACGAACAAATATTTTCATTTTCTAAAAACAGGCTGTAAAACTGCAAACAAGTTTTGAACCAATTTTTCGTTTAAAAGCATAATAATTTAATTGGAAAAAAATTGTTTTCTTTTCAATCCAAATTGTACAAATGTTTGTGTTTGAATTTACAATTCTTGTGAACGGTCCCGTTTTAAACAAATTTGTGTTGATTTCACTAAATTCTTTTACTGAATTTGAATTTATATTCTTTGTACTTTAAAACATTTTCTGGTGGGGTTTTTTCATAACAATAAGAACAATTTTTTTATTAAAACGACTATAACATATAAATTTTCCATCCGCTAGACAGCATATTATGGTTACTTTAAGCATACTATGTTTATTTATTCTTGTCAAGATGATGCAACTATAATATGGTTGCTCTATGGTTAAAAATAGCCATAATATGTTTATAATTAATGGGGAGTATGATTGGTTTTCAACTATACCATGTTGATCTTACAAAAGAGGAAAAGGTTCATAGACAAAATTCTCCAAAATTGTTCACCAATTAAAGCATTAATCAAATATATAACCAGTTTTAATTAAAAATTTAATCAAGTGAATTAACCGTTTAATCTAGTGAATTAAACGTTTAATTAATACTATTAACTGGTTAAATTGATACATTAATTTATATACTGGTGCAAATTTACTTAATTTTTTAATTAATATCACAAATTTTTTAATTGAAATCAATTTTTATTTTTTTCTGTGTTGTTGTTAGTTTAAAACCATGCAATTATTAGTAAGTGTTAAACAAATTATTTTAAATATAAAACATGTTCGGAAGCAACCATATAATGGCTGTCGTTTCTTGACTAATGACTAATTTGACCATAATATGGCTGCCGGTGATTAAGTTAGCATAATTGGCTTAAAAATTTTTCGGTTATATAGTTCGGTTATTTGTTCAAAGTGACCATATAGAAAAAGTGTTTTCTGTGCGTGTATTAAAGCAATAAAAAATAAGGAAAAAAATTATATAAATCGGTCTATGAAAAACAGCTTATGGAGTCTGAAATTTTAAGATTACCGTAATTTCACAAGACGAAGCAATCGAGAGAAATTCAAAGTAGTTCCGTAACCCATGACGTCAAACAAAGCAGAATTGTTATATGACAACTGCTGCGTACATTTTTTTCTTTTATATCACTGTGTAATTTAAACGACTTTTTACACTAAAAACAAAAATTTAAGATTTTTAATTATGCTTCACAGTATATGCACTATTATAAACTAACATAAATGTTTTTTCAATATTTTATTAAATTTTATATCAAATTTTATATCAAAAACATTAAGTGGACAATCAACAACATGACTAAATGTACACACAGAACAACAACAAAAATCACTCTCATGACAAAAATGGAATAAAAAAAAAAACAAGGAAAATTCCCAAAAATTGTTTACAAAGTCACATAAATTATGCATTTTATTTTACGTTGAAAACTTTGTTGAAAGCTTTTTAAGGACATGAAATAAGGACAACACGAAAGTCATATACAAATAAAAAGCAAAAAATACTGCTCACAATACAAATACAATAACAAAAACACAAACGAAATTTTGCTAGTTGGTGTTTAAATTTCACTCACTTGAGTGTCGCATCGCAATAATGTCACTCTGAATCATTTATAACATGGACTGAATGAAGAAATCCTATTTACAAAAACATGCACATACACTCTTACACATACACCGATAAATACCTACTCGTGAAAAGAAATTTGTTGTGTTAATTAAATAAAAGTTGTCTTAATAGCACCGTAATTGAATTTGGTAAATAAAAACGAAAAGAAAAATATTTGTTTATGTACTGGCTGCTATTGGTTGTTTCCCATGTAAAACTTGTCGTGTGTGTGGGCGGAGTTGCGCATGGCTTTTATAACTTATGCTATAACTTTGTATGTATGTACGTATGTATATAAATGTACATGCCTGTATTCGTGTTCTCTCTCTATCTCTCTTTCCTTAATTCAGACAAATGCTCATACCCACATCAAAGAGTTTATTGTTATAAGTATTGACAGTTATTTGATGGATTTGATAAGTGTGAATGTATCGTTTGTTGATGTTGTTGTTTGTTTTAAGTGGGAGGTTATGGAATCAGTATGTGTCTTAAGTCTTTTGTTATATTTGGTAATTTGCGTTAAATTTGAAATATTTGGTTAATTGGGCTGCTGCTTACGTGATTTATGTATATTCTGTTACGTAGGTATACCAATTTGAAACCTTTAAAACACATTTTTAATTAATACATTTGCGGGCAAAAGAAGTTATTGCGGTGTTTTGAATAGAAAAAAAATCCTATAGGTATTATGTTTTAATAGTTATTGTTGAATTTTGTACAAGATTTGAACGTTTTCTTAAAAGCCGAATTTTAGATGTACTCAAACCAATTATCAAATCAAAAAGATTTAAAATTTAATTATACAAAAATATATACATACCGTTATTTATAAAATAGAGGAGGTTGCACAACATAGATCCGCGTATCTCAAAAACGGTTCAGTGTATGGAATAAGCTTTAGAAACCGAAATTCTGCAATAAAATTACCTTTGATGAAGGCTATAGTTTTTTCTAATATGCGCAGTAGTTTTTGAACATATTTTTTTTTGGCAAAAACTAAATAATTTTTTAGCAAAATTTCGAAATTTTTGTTATATAAAAAAATCATCAAAAATTGAAAAAAGGCACGTATAGAAAACGAAGTTCCAAATAAAACAACTGCGCATATTAGAAAAACTATATCCTTTCTTAAAGGCAATTTTATTGCGGAATTTCGGCTTTTTTAGTTTATTCAATACACTGAACCATTTTTGCGTTACGCGAATTTATGTTGTGCAGCCTCCTCGAAATAACGGTATATATTTTATATATAATTAAATTTAAAAATGTTTCCGCTGGAATTTTTAAATTACTTTCTTAGAAAAGTTTAATGGTTTCTTGCGAGCTTTAATTTCCTGACATAAGGGTGGTACATTAGCGTTGTACGAACAGAGATCTAGTGGATAAATACTAGAACGAGATACTTGAGGTCAAATACCTCTGAGGGAAAAATATTGATATACCTATATATAAATGAAACTTTAAAATCGGACTGTGAATGCCTAAGACATAACGAAAAATGTAAAAAGGCGACCCCTACGTTTGGCAAAAAATAAGTTTTTTTTTCGAAACCAGTTTTTTTCTTGTATGGCGTTTTTTTCTTGTATGTAAAGGCGTAACTAACAAAAATATAATTTTACAGGAGAAGCAAAAAACTTTGTAAAATGAAAAGCATAAACATTTTTAACGAATTTTTTTTTAATTTTACCTTAAACACACCGACAAATTTATATTTAAACCAAAAATTTTTTTTTTTATTATTTGAAGATACTATATGTTAGATACGCCTTTTTGACTTTTATTTTCTTGAAATGCAAAAAGACGTATCTACAACAAATAAGTTTAAACATATAGTTAAAGTATTTTAAAAAATATTAAATGTCTATTTTCGGCTTGAAGAAGGTATACGAATTAATAATTGATTATAAAAAAATTGAGTTTATTGATTTAATTTGGTAAAAACAACCATCAGGAAAGAGAATAATGTGGTGCATGTCAGGGAATTAATTAAGATCATTTCTTAAATATTCTTAAATATATCGATGAAACCAGATTTTCTCAGTTTCATCCCAAATGAATTTATCGGAGTCATGATTTATAACATTATAAGATGTTTTTTTTTTATTTTTTTAAATTCCCTAAGCTTATCCTGCGAAGCTCTACGCTTGTCTTCAGAAAAGAAACCAGAGTCTCTGGCGGGAATCGAGCCCGCAGTCCCGGCGCTACTAGACTAGCACACTACATACTAGCTAGCCTACCGGGGTACTGTGAAGTAATGAATTTGTTATTTAATTTTATAATAAGCGGAGTTGACATTCGATTGAAAACGTTATTTTCGAAAACGACAATGACGCTCATAATTATGCCCATTATTTTCATTAAAGTTGAAAAAGCATGCAATTTTTGATAGTCACTTCGGTCCCAAAGGGATACTAGTTGTACAAAGAAATTGAATTACTCAATTTGATATTAAGTGGTTTAAGCCAAAGTTTCTTAATGTGGAAATAATATTGTACCAACGAACGTCAGAAAAACATGCGTTGATAACTCGTCCATGGAATTCTTCAAACAATTTTGAAAAAAACCCATTTAATTATATTTTGTTAGAAAAAAATGTGTAGTTACGTCGTTTTGCATTGATAAAACACACTTGTAGTTACTTCCTTTTGTTTTTTTTTTAATAAAAGCATAATTTTTGATCGCAGAAGTGTAAAACTTTGTCAAGACAAGTAGTTTAATGGCATTCATAGTAATCAAACAAAAAGTCGATTTTGAATTTTTTGTTAGTTACGCCTTTTTGCAATTTAGCTAACAATATGTATAATTTTGTAAATATTTTAATTTTTAAAACCTTTTTGTTTCGTAACAGGTTTTAAATTAAAAAAAAAATTTTACATGCAGAAAGAAACATGTTTGGAGTCTGGCTTAAGAACCCTGTTATGGTCTTCCTAATAAACATAAACAATATATTGTCATACTTGGAATAATCTTAGTTTAATCTTTTGGCTTTCTTTAGGCATTTTTGAAAACAAATCTCACTTTTTTAATACAAATTTTAAGTTTTGTTTGTTTTAATTTATCTATTAAAATTAATTTTTGTATTGATGTTTCTACAAACTGACAGTTTAAAATAACACAAAAGCTAAAAAGGGGCTTCATAGTACATTTCTCTTAAATTTGACTATTTTCACAAGTAGAAATTTTAAGCGATTTCTTGAAAACTCTTATTGTATTTATGTTTTTGTGCTAAGTACTTTGTTAACAAATATATTTTTGGTGCAGATGCGTGACGTTCCATTTCATCAACAAGTCCTGTAAAGTTAGGTTTGTAATCACTGATGCACAATCGAATGTAGGCCGTTAATTGATCATCAGTCAAAGAGCTCCTAAATTCTTAGTACATAAAAATTTTAAGTTATAAGATTTGATATAAAACTAGTAAATCTACCTACGATCTACCCATTCCTGTACCCATGTTCTCTAACTTAGGTGAGAGCTTCCCGCATCGAGAATATGTGAAACAAAACATTTCATCGTTTCTCGAAAAGTGAGGAAAAAGTGTGTCTGTAACTCATGTCGAAAACTATCAAAAACGATTACGTTGTTAGATTGCAAATGTCATAATATTCCACTGAGAACGTTAGTCAAACATATCGCGGACGGCGACCAAAATTTCACATCCGATTTTTATTTCGCTTTTCGCAACGAATATAAATTCATGTATGTATTCTTGCTACACTAACAGTTAGTGTAGTCACTGCCGAACTATCCTTTTTCAATCTCAGGAGGCTCTAACCTTGGGAAAGGGCACCTATGACAGCAGACTCTACAACACATCTCCACTTTCACAAAGCAATACCCATTCAATTGGAAGAAGTCATAACTATTTTTTTTGTTTTTTTTTTTTGCTAATTGTGTACGCATTGATAACTGTTTAAGCTGGCGATACACTATCCTATTCAGTCGGACGATTTGTCAAAAAATTCGTGTGTGCTCATAAAGTAGGAAAGTGTGGCTTGAAAATGAATTGAGTGACAGATTTTTTTGACAAGTCTGTGAGACTTGGAAATGTTTATGAAAATCCCAGCAAAAACTTTACTTACCAAGTAAGTTAGCAAATAATGTTGGAGAAAATAAACACTACTTATTTTTCGGCTGAATAACTACTTATTTTTGTTCGAGGTGTCCACAGAATTCAGTACCTACAATACACTTACTAGAAGTCAAAAAATATCTAGTTATTATTTAACTACTAGTAAGTTGAATTGTAAGTACTTACAATATACTTACCAGAAGCCAAAAAATCACTAGTTAATAGACCTAATAAGTAATTATTGAGTGCGTTACCAATAAGTAAATATTCAGTACTGAAAACAATACAAGTAATAAGAAGTTACTGAGTTGATTATTAGTAAGCAAATATTGAGTAGTGAAAATAATAGAAGTAATAAGTAGTTGTTGTGGTCATTACTAGTAAGTACCTTTTTAAGTTTTCAAAATAATGATAATTGTAATGACAACTACTTACCAGGTAACGTATGAAATAACTACCACCTATTACTAAAAATCAAAAAGTTTTTCCTGGGATGTTCATAAAATTATAGTTTCTATGCGATTAGAGTTGCATTTTCTTGTAAAGAAGCTGAGTTATTTGAGTTGGCATCATTTTTGTGGGATAGAGTGGCATTGACAGCAGATTTTGAAGATATTTTTTTATGTCGGATAGAATTCCATCAGATTTTCGTGTGAATGAATTGTACGATTGTGTAGAATAGTGAATCCTGGCCTTTACGGGCACTGTGGGAAAGACAGCATTGTAAAATTCTACATGGTAACATTTTAAAATGCAAGACTTTTGTATAGCTGCTTTGCAGCTGATGTTTTTAATTAAGAGCTTTTATTGTTATCAAATTCGGTTTGGAGGCGCTTGCTGAACAAAAACGGCTTATGGATAAGTTTATTTGTTCATTGCTAAACAAAATGGCAGCACTGTATAAGAGCTTGTTAAAGTTTATACTTGACTCATTATTTTTATTTCTGAGTTAAGAACCTTGGGTCCATGGCGAATTGAGCAATACTTAGGGTCTCCAGTTGATAAATTCGTGTTTGATTAATCGAACAATTTTAGACTATTAATTGTTCGAATAATTTAAAGTTGTCTTTTTCGATTAAAGGATTAATCGAAGGCTTTATACCGATTAATCGAATGATAATAATATATAGTATATCTATTAAATGTATAATTTTTTAAAGTTTTAAGTCGAATAAACAAAAAAATGTGTGTGTCCGTTGGAATCAAAAAAAAAAAAAAAACAGTCATGCTTAGTGAGTAATTTAGCTTATATTTTTTTTAAATTTCACAAAAGACAAAACGACAAAGGTATGTCAACTCAATGATTTATATTAATTTATCGGGTATGTTCTTGAAATTAAAATCAACCGATAATTAAAATTCAATTAAGAACAATTGTGATTTAGTTGAACTGTTAATTTTCAATTTCAATATTTTTAGTTAGGCTTGAGTTCATCAAATTTAATTTTCATTAAATTATTTTTACTGAAGGAAGGAGTTTTACAACATGAACATTTTATTAAAATTCATTGATAATTTTCTTGTCTGAGCTGGGGCTCGAACCTGGGTTGAATTTACATGTTTCAAGAATCACCACATTCTTTCATCAGAATTCTTTGAGTTCTAACCTCTGCACCACTGCGGTGCCTGCCAGCCAACAGTCAAACATCAATCTTTAACCAGTGGTACTGGTGGCCTAACTTAAAATATTGAAATTTAAAATTCAATTATTTACAAAATGACCGTAGTTTTTCGAGGTTTTAAGTGTTGTTTTTGCAAAAATAATAGATAATTAAAGAATGAAGTAGATAAAATGAAATATTTTTATGAACTTTAATTACAAGGTAATTTTTAAAATTTGATCGATTTTAAATCCACTTCATTTCGACTTGTAGAGCTCGCCCGTATTTTTAAACAAAATAGTTCATGCGTTTCTCTCTTCAGAATGAGTTTGGTTTAAAAATATTGTACGAAGGATAAATCTCATAAAGCTTAAGTTAACAGGTGTCCAAAAATGTATTAACGTCAATGTTTTTCTACACCTTTACTAATTTACCAGTTACACGATATATTGTTATATTGCAGCAACAATTTGGAGCTACATTGACAAGTTTTGTTTAAAAAAGAATTCTTATTTCCTTAAGTATTAATTTTTTCTAAAATTATCGAAAACAATCTCGTAATATATAAAATTTCTGGATTTGGAATTATTTGATTAATCGATTAATTTTAAAATTTTATTCGTTTAACGAGTAAGCTAAAAATGTCAATTATCGATTAATCGTTTGATCGAACAAAAATAAAACCCGATTAATTGAACAACAACATGTACAAAAACAATAGATGTTTTTTATTATTCAATTCATTATTTATTATCAGGGCAAGTTTAAATATGCACAAAAACGTTGAAAATGTGCATGCAAATATACCGAAATAAAACTTTAAAATATGCACGCGAAGAAACCAAACTAATAATTTTTAAATAGTTTTATTGTAACAAAATTTTGTATTAGAAAGTATTATCATGTGTATTTCTAAGTTTTAAAATTTTAATGATCTGCGGTTGTCACACAAAACCATAAAGTATATTGAAAATATACGTTCAACATCAGTCGATGTTACTGACGCTTGAATTACAAAATATGTATTTAGTTTTTTTAACTGGGTCAATGTTTGAAAACCAAACCTAATCACAATGTGCATGAATTGCTTTAGTTTAAGCTTTGATATTGTAACAAGTAAAACTGTTGCTTATAATTCTTGTTCGCTTAACAGTTGTATTTGTCTAATATCTTTAATTTTTCTAAAATCTTTAAATAAAGTTTCCTGACGATCTGGCTTAAGCAACCAGTGAAATGCGCAGAGGAATAGCTTATTCATTCAACAAAAAATTTTAGTGTTTTTATCAAGAATAAAAATTGGGAATTAAGCACAACAAACAAAATCTTGTAAATCTTTAAGTTTTTCAATAAATAGTTTAATCTTTATATTTTGAACTTGTTCTATAACATCTTCTATGACGGATGAACTTTCATGTAAAACACATAAAATAGAACGGAACAAAACAATCTTAAAGCTTCTAGGTTATCTCTTACCATACGAGCATTAAAGTCTTTTTAGATTCTTTTGGCGTTTTCAAATAAGTCACAATCGAAATGAAGCGATCCAAAATTGTTTTGTTAAAATTTTCGATATGTATAAGAATATGTATATGAAAGAAAAAGACCGATATATTTTTATTTTGCAATTGCAAGAGATTGACACAAAAGTAAAGCACACTTTTCATGCAAAAAGCATTAAAAACTTGCCCTGGTTATAACAATTTGTTTACATTTTAAATCTAAATCTATTCCTACGAATCCATTCGGCCTGTGTGTATTGTTAACGTCTCGAAATATCAACCATTTCTAAATAAAACATTGTAAAACCAAAGCAAATTGGTTCGAATTGTCATAGTCAGCCACCTGTGGTGAATTCGCCATGCTTGGGGCTTACATGATATATGTGAATAACTGTCATATATTTAATATATACAACATTTTGGGAAATAAAAATTATTTATTATCGGCCTAATTTATAAAAAATAAAACCGGTTAATTAAGGGTTAATAAAATGGATTTTCATACAAAATCCGTTTAATAAACCCTTTATTAACATGTTTTATTTTTTATAAATAAGGCTGTATATCTTTAAGAAACCTGGGGCCAAATTACGGCATTCGATATCGATCGAAATTTCTATTTAAATTGTATTGTAATTTCGATCGATAACGAATGCGGTAATTTGGCCTCTGTGTGAAATTGTACAGTAAAAACAAAATTAAAAAAAAAAAAAATTTAAGTAAAATAATCTTTGAAATGACTATCAAAATGTATAATTCATTACAATAAATCCATTTACCTTAAATAAATAAAACAAGACAGGCTATAAAAATTTTATAAATATTCTTACAATTAGAATTCTTAATAACACTTGAGTCAAATTACTTCTCAAAATATACAAAAGAAAAATGTCAAAATATTTAGAAAACTTACAAAGTCAATTACATTTTAATTTTGAATCAAAACCCACCTCCCTCTCAAAAAAGCCCTTAATTGTTTTCCTAACTTACTTTGACAATTGATATTTGGTGTTGGGCCAAATTGAAAATATTTTTTGTGTTTTATTTAGTAGAAATGATGCCACCTTTGCAGCATCATGGATACCGCTTAATTTTCATTACTAGATCTTAACAATTTTTTTTTTAATGAAATTCGAAAAAAATGTTTATTTATTTTCTAACTTTTTTGTAACTTTTTCAAATGCTAATTACTCTTGAGTGACAGTGACTTTTCGTTGGCGTTCAGTATTGTGACAATTTAATGTTTAACTTGTTTATTTTACAATGTGTTAATGGGTGTGAGAAGGGTGTTGTGGAAAAAAGCCACCTTCAATCCTCCCAGTTTTAATTCTGTACATTTCAATTGTTAATTCATTACAATGGTTAAGTTGGGGTTGAGGCAATGAGTGAGTAAAGGTTTACCCGTTTCTACTACAGATATACATAACAACATAAGAAAATTATATTTAAAAATTCATTTAGAATTGTAAGAAAAAAGTTTTTTGTAATAAAATAAATGTGTGAATGTTTGAAACTAAAAAGCTTTTTTTGTTTCACAAGGCCAATACTCAACCACCCCTTTCATTCATCAGCCTGGTATCGTGCTTAGGTTTTGAATTTTTAATGCGCGGCTAAATGAGCGACCACTGACTGTAGAGATTTGTAGCCACTTAAATAAATTGTCCTATTTTTGCTGTTGTCTTGTCTGTCATACATACAACTTTACAATTTTGTTAGATTTGATTTGTCACAAAAATTCTCCAAAACTTGTCTGACAGTGATGAGTTTAACATTGTCTTTTGACACTCATGTTTAGTACGTATGTGTGTGTGTGTGTGTGTGAAGAAGCACCAATGCATGTTGGCGGACTGGCAGCCCAGTGTGGTGAAAGGGTTAGAGGACATTATCATTTACATCATATATGAGTTAACTCATACATAATAGATAATTTATAAAAACGTCCTTTAGGTCTTTTGTTGCCAACAAAATTAACTCGCACTGTGATGGAAAGTGGGCAATGAGACATTGTATTATTTACACTTAGAGAAAATTTTTTTGCTTTCGGAATAGGGGTTATGACAATCTAAAATATTTCCCATACATGACAGGTATAGCAACATTATGTGGTTTCTGTAATAAGTAACAAAAACGTATGTATATCTTTATTATATAGTTTTATCTTTAACTCGTTGGTTCAATGGGTACGTTAATAAGCGGAATTGTCGATTTTGGAGTGAAGATCAGCCAGAAGCATTGCAAGAGCTACCAATGCATCCAGAAAAAGTCACAGTTTGGTGCGGCTTATGGGCTGGTGGCATCATTGGACCGTACTTCTTCAAAGATGATGCGAATCAAAACGTAACTGTGAATGGTGAGCGCTACCGTGAGATGATATCCAACTTTTCTTTGCCCAAAATGCAAGAGCTTGACTTGCATGACATGTGGTTTCATCAAGACGGTGCCACATGCCACACAGCACGCTTAATGTACTTATTGAGAGGCGAGTTCGGTGAAAATTTTATTTCAGGTTCGGGACCGGTCAATTGGCCGCCTAGATCGTGCGATTTAACGCCTTTAGACTATTTTTTGTGGGGCTATGTTAAAGCTCATGTCTATACACACATGCCCGCTTCAATTGACGCATTGTAAGACAACATTGAAGCATTTATGCATGAGATACCGGCCGAAATATTGGAAAGAGTATGCCAAAATTGTATTAAGCGGATTGAGGCGCAGTCACGGTCAACATTTGCATGAAATAATCTTCAAACATTAAATTATATGGACCGTACTATCGATTCAAATAAAGATTTCATGCATTTTTCTGAATTGTATGTGTTTTTTTTTAAACTTTCCTATAGCTCTTAAAAAATCACCCTTTAGTTGTAAGTAGGTTAAGAAAAAACAAAATGAAAACAAAAACAACTTGCTTTTTGCCAGTTTATTATCAAAGTAATTTTCTTGTTACAAGTAAAACTGTTGCTTATACATAATTCTTATTCGCTTAACAGTTTTATTTGGTTTAATATCTTTAGTTTTTCTAAAATCTTTGGATGAAGTTTCCTGACGATCTGCCCTAAGCAACCAGTGAAATGCGCATAGAAATAGCTTGTCCCATCAACAATAAATTTCAGTGTTTTTATCAAAAATAAAAATTGGGAATTAACCACGACAAATAAAATCTTGTGAATTTAAAATTTTGTATTCCCAAGAAAATTAGTTTGATTATTTAAATAAGTTATGACAAACTATTTCTCTTAAAATAGGACTTTAGTTCAGAATAAGCATTTACATAAGCGTTTAATAGCATGTTTCCAATTTTTATCAAGAAGATTTCGATGAGAAAACACGTTTCCTATCTACGGATGTTTGCCTTAATAGTCAAAGGAACATTTTTTAATCCCACTTTCAGTTTGCTTAGCACTTCCTTCAAAACTTGTAATTCTTTAAAAAAAAAATATTTTCTTCGAATCGAATAATCGTTTTCTTTATTAATTACTTTTGTCATCATCTCTTTCAGAATCTAATCCGAAAAATCTTTTATGCAGCTTCTCTGCATATAAAATCATTACATTCTTTGAAGCAAGTGGGAATTACTTTTTTTTGATTTTGTAAAATAAATCTGGGCCTTTAAATAAATTTAAAATTCTGTACATTTTACTCTTCTTCTTTCGAAATTTCAAAGCATTAAACAATGCCTTACTTATCGGATATGAATTGACATCTCTTAAGCGTTTGTCAAAAATGTCTTAAGTAAGAAACTGTAGTTTTTCGTTATATTACATTAAAAACTATTTATTTGAAGAATTTCATATACTTTTTTCCTAGGAACAAATGGTAACGATTAGAAGCAGTTGTGCTAGACTAAATTGATTTAAACCAAACAAAAGAGACAAAAAATTGAATTGAAGCCAATCAAAGACTCGTTTTTTTGACTTAACCCCTTTTTGCCTAAAGCCTGGTACTCTGTTCAACATTTCACGTGAAATGCTGTCAAAACGCATATGAAAAAAACTTGTGCGGAATATGTATGAAAAAATGTTGATAGAGTTGTACTCTGTTCATTTTGTGAAAAAGCTCCGAAATGTTTCTGGCAACATTTTTTTACAACTGCGAAATAATGTATGCTGCACTTATTTCACGTGGAATTTTAAGCAAAAGCAAAAAAGTATGAACTGATTATTAAATACGAAATAAAAAATTAAAATAACACAACCGGTAACAGTTTCTTATCCATATTTACTTTCTTTTTTATTAAATTTTTTAATAAAAAAAAATATTTTCAGTAAAATACATGTGGGGTTTGTTTACATACGCAAAACAATGTCGCATACTTTGCAGGAATAAAAACGTCAAATTGTACAAACTCGCATGATAGGTGGTAACATTGATACATGTCAATATTTTCGTGTGAAATAATCAATGTTGCTCAACATTTTTCACAAATTTGAACAGAGTACTAGGCTTAACGGCTAAGATCTATTTCATGACACAATTTATTTACAATTATACATAACAGCAGTAAATATAACATAATAAAATAAAAAAAATCCCGGGAATTCCCGCACAAATTTCTCGAAAAATGTGCGGGATCCCGGGATTTGGGTCCCAGGAAAAACACTATTTGAAAAACACGGATGAAAAACACTATTTGACCTACCGACAATTTAAAAAAATGAGTTAGGAATGACGAATTTATTTTTTTTAATACCCCCTTTCTGAATCCAAAACCTGTTTTGCGAATTTTTTTTTTTTGTTTCTGAGATAATCAGCATTTATTTTGCTCCATATCAACTAGTTTAAAGTTTTTTAAGTATTGTTTTGCTAAACACGCCACTATTTGGCGAATGCACCACATTTTTCTTATAAAAACGTACAAAATAATTTTCACTCTTGCTTTGCTGCATTGCCGTAAGAAAAAAAGTAGTTTAGGCAAAAGCTGACTGTTGATTAATTGTAGAGTTGTGTTTTTTTCATGCAATTGTTTTTGATGCCTTCATAACAAGGTGCGTGTTGTTAATTATTGTTGTATTTCTGCATGGACCCAATAATCGGACCATGAGCAAAAGCAAAATAAAATGACAAAAAGAAAAAAATAGTTTTATAAAATAATAAACACATTAACTCGTTAAAATTTCTAAAATTTATTAAAAATATAAAAATGGAACCGTTTTTGCAAAATAAAACAAAAAAAAAAGAAAAAAAATCAACAATGTTGACTCTTTATTAGATTGTTAATATAGAAACTTTCATTTCAGCAAGTTTCTCAATGCAAAGCAAAAAGTATACGTATGCAGCACAAGAAGCTTCTTTTTAAAAATATTTTTCTTCAAAACATATGCCGGAAGCAGCGCAGAAAATATAAAAAATTCTATCGTATAAATTTTGAGAAATCTTCATGTAAACCTACTTTGTCGTGTTTCTCCACTCCGACTTTTTCCCATATGCGCCAAACCAATAATGAGCTGTCGTTGTGCCATAAACTATTTTATAAATTAAATGCCATTAAATTTGTAAGCTAATAAAGCCCACAGTTTGGTCATTCCGTTGAACTTGTTGTGCTTTAAAAATAAAATTAAAATAAATATTTTTATAATGCACATCAAACCATATCTAACCATAAATGAACGACCGGAAAGAAGTTTATTTTCTAAGGTAATCAATTTCGTTTCTTAAAACAAGAAAATCCAAAATAATTTCTTAACTTTTTTCGTTTGTATTTAGTAAAATTTTTTTTAAATAAAGAAACATTTTGCTTGAACCAAGCCTTACATATATTTAGAATAAGTAATTTTTTGGCTTGGACTAGACCATGCAAAATTTTCTTGATTCAAGCCATATTTTCTGGTAATTTAGTAAATAAAACTTTCCATGGAGTATAAAAAACGTAACAGTCTTTGAGTATTCAGATAATATATATAATAGAAGCAATATAATTACGGCTTAAATTCAAAACTTAGAAATAAATTTGAGCAAATCATGTTTAATTCACAATACCAAAAAAAAAAAAAATAAATAATTTGTTTAAAAAAATTATTTCGTTTACTTTTGTACTTGACAATATTATAAAAACAAGTTTCTTTGAAACCTATAGTTTTATAAAAACTCTTCATCCAGACACAAAATATAATTAAACTTTTTTTTTAAAAATTCTACAAACTTATTTCTAGAAGTGTATTCCACATCAAGCCCGTACTGTCAACAGTCACTTAAGCAACATTTATATGTATGAATGTACTTAAAATAAAAAGGTCATCAACAGATTCGTTTTTAAAATCAGCTCCACATATGTTTTCTTCTTCTATATCCATGTCAATGTCTGTCAAAGTTCATTGCAAATAATTTTTAAAAGTCCTTTTTACGAAATTCGGGCTTAAAACAGTTTATTTTTCTCGTGCAAGAGAATATTTTATGAGCTGTGTAAAATTTGTTTTTAGAATTTTTTATATTTTAATGTCCCTTCGTTTGTCTGTCCGCCTAAACGTAGAGAATAGTCCTTTACATGGTCTAAAAACTTGCAGGTACATTTAATTGTCACTTTGATGGATTTGAAATGTACTTGTTTTTTTGTTTGGTGCCTTTAACTTTTACAGAATCCTTTTTTTTTTTTTTGTTCTACTCCTTTTCCAACAACACTCTGTAGCCACTTACAGCACTTCTTATCTGGCGTCTGTGTATCATTTCATTCATTAATCTTGAGGATTAATTATTTGTAACAAACTGAAGAACCAACCAAGTTTGTGATATTTTCCTTTTTGGTTAATGATGTCAATGGGTCTACCGCAATTGTTAGGCCGGTAGTTAATTGATTAGATAATTATTGTTTGTCTTTGTTTTTTCGTGACATTATTTATTGAATACATTCAAATTTGTTTGCTATTGGATTGATGTTGTTAGAGAAATTAGTCAATACGACAGTTTAAAAACCAAGGCACCTTTTTTTTGGAGAAAAAACAGATTTCTAAGGTAAGTCTTAATTTTTGAACTGCCGTTTAATTTGAGTTGGGGTAGAGGAAATCAAAAGTATTGTTTAATTATTTTAACAGAATAAGCCAGCTAGGTTGGTTGAATTGGCAAAAAAAAAAGATGTTTAAAATTGCTTTAGAAGTTTCTTCTAGGAAATGGGCTGCAAGCAATGAGTTTTCCAATTACTCGTACCTCCAGATATCTCATGTATATTGTTAAAATGGTGAACTTCTGAATAAGGAGGTGTTAAACACACTTCGTGTATCAAGTATAATACTAAGAGTTTTTCTTTTTCGGACTTTTTTATTTCCAGGAAAGAGGGTTTTATTTTTTTAACATCCCGGGAATTTCCGGGAATTCTCGCCTTTCTGTGTACTATTTTTTCATGGAAAAAAGCAAAAGAAAAAAACTTATAAGAAGCGTTTTAGATTTTGCATGACTTGCTTCTGTTATTTTACAAGACATATAGAACTTCAATTACGAAAGTAACATAGTTGATAATTTGTGTACTTACACCACAATAGTGGAAAGGGTATTATTCATTAATTCCGGTTGGCTGGCTGGCACACTTTTGGAGATAATTTGATAAAATTCGGTACATGGGTTCTAATTGGCACAAGGACTAAGCTTATGGAAATCGAATCGGTTCATAATTTCGCATAGCTCCCATACAAGGTTTTTTCCGGAGTATTTTTCTTGTGCCCATAAACCATCTTTTTATGTTGGTGTTTAGATTACATTTAGTCCAAGCTTACTTTATTGCAATCAAACTCATCTCACCAAATTTTTTTGGAATCGGTCCATTTTTGACCATAGCTTTCAGAAAAATACTACTCCCGAAAAAAGCTTTTAATGCCATAACTTCCTTATAGATATTAGTATTTATCTACAAATTGGCGACAATGACTTTTAAGATAGCTACTATGTCATGGCAAAATGTACTGGTGGGTCGAAAATTATCCATAGGTAACATTAACCCCTTCCTTAAATCACTCAGAGGCGGACAAATTGCATATAGACAAAGATATCTTTATAAAATTCGGCGCAAAGAACTTTTACATGGAAATTAATCTCAATTACATATTTTTTTCTTGCGGGATCATGATTGCCCATTTCCAAAATAGGGTACACTTGAAAAAATTTGTTTATTTACTGTCGTGTAGGGTATCATATAGTCGGGCTTGACTGAATATCCTTTTTTGCTTGTTTTTATAAACACAAGTTGTTGGGATCATTTGTAAGCCTGTCTCTTAAACACGGTTAACCATTCGCCCGACTAAAGTCGCAATTTGAACCTTTTTTTTAGCGGTCTGCGACTTTTTGTGAGACATTTTTTTATCACCGAACTTTGCGATTTTTTTAATTTTTACCATTTTTTTGTAAAGTTTCTCAGGAAAAACATTTAATTTGAGTATATTAAAAATTTTCTTGTGCTGTTTGCAGTGCTAATTTTACAAAATTATTTTTAGCCGCCGATTTAATGAATGCAGGTCCTTCCAAGAAACGTTATATTTGGTGATACCATTCAAAAGACTGGGAACTGAAGTATAAATGGCATGGAGTCAAAGCGGTCTTTTGCAGTGTTTCTAAACAGCTTTTAGTGAACTAAACAATCAGCTTCAGCGACATGGAAAATACATTATCTATATATAAATCGGCTAAGGCAAAACAGTTAAGAACACTTTCCTCCTCTGTATGTCAACCGATTTGAAAAAAACACACACCATTTGAAAGATATTTACTTACAGAAGTGCACAATGTATATTTTATTAAAATCTTTTCAATATTTTCGGAGAAATAAGCATTCAAATTAGCTACTAACACATATGTACAAAATACAATATTTGTTTTTTCCAATTATCAAGTAATAAAAAAATAGGGTGCTCGATTATTCGACATTTTTAAGAAACCGGTTTTCGAATATATCGACTATATAAATACGGGAAATTAAATTTCTTTATTTTACTTTTCCGTGCTGCATGTGGTGATTTATTTAACTTAGAAACATAATATTATAGGGGCAGGGTCCTGAGTGAATTAAAACCTTTAAGATGAAAATATAATAAGAATATGTAAGGGGAGCTTTTTGGTAGTTTTTTCGTTCAACATCTGGTTTTTTGATTAATTTTCGTTAATATTATACATTGAAAAAAAAAAAAAAAAATTAAATGCAAAGTCCTGAGTGGAGTACAATTTACAAAGGAGATTTTATGATAGTTTTTTGTTTTTCAATTGATATTTTCTGATATTTTTTATAGTAGAAGATAGTATACGAACCAGAGGTGGGTCCCTTGCCAAATCGATCCACTAAAATAGAAAAAATGAATGCTCAAAGCATGTAAATTCATATATACTTAGATGTAGTATCTTCATATGAACCTAAAAATTAATGGTCGAATTTTGACCATTAGGCGAACACTCGTTAACATAAAAAGGCTTGAAAATGAAAAAATTCAACTGACTGTTTTGTTTCAATTGTTTTTTTTTTTTTTGTTTTGCTATGCTTTTTATAAATAAACAAGTTAGAGTGTTATATTCGGCTGTGCCGAATCTTTGATACCCTCCACAGACAATTTGAATATTTCAGGAGGGATATCTTTATGATGTCTATTTATTTATCTTTATAAAAACAGACATCAGCATTAAAATTGGTTGCGGCTTAGACCTATATTAAGTTATTGACCGACAAATGCTATTATGATAGCATTATTTATTACGGTTTTAGGCGTACTTAACTAGGGTAAGTTATGGACCAATCATCACCAAATTTGTTAGTGTCATTTCTAGTCCTAAAAAACTGTGACGTGCCAAATTTTGTTATGATAGCATTAATAATTACTGTTTTAGGCGTACTTAACTGTTTTCCGGGAGTAGGGTTTATATGGGGCCTAGAGTAAATTATAGACCGAATCACAGTGTGATTTCCAGTCGAATAAAACGAACATTTGCAAAACTTCATATAATTTCGGGCGTTGTTGAATCATTTATGTTAGTTTTTATAACAAAATTATCAATTTTTCAAAGTGGTGGTTCCACATTATGATTCATAGCTCTGGTCCTACCGAACCGATTTGGTTGGATTTCAATCCCAAACTGCTTAGGATAACTATAAGCAATTTCACACCCAGTTTTTTTTATTTCATTTGAGTTTTTCGAAAGTGAGCGTGTTTTTCACAGACGAACAGACAGACGGGCATGGCTAAATCGACTTAGAATTCCTCAAGGAGCCAGAATATATATACTTTATGGGGTCTGAGGTGAATAATAAAAAAAGTTTCACACGGAATGACAAACTTAGTATACCCTCTTCACAACTTACTGTGGTGGAGGGTATAAAAACGTAAAAAAGGTATTTAACTTTTATTTTCCTAAACGACAAGTTCTGCGACTTAAACGACGTTTTGTGTGACTTTTGAAAAATTGCTAACGGTAGCCGTGCTTTTGAACATGTGTTTTTTTTAAATCGAACTATCGGTTAAGAAATATTTCGAAAATTCGCCAGTCGCCGACATATCGGTTTGAAATCGAATAAGAAAATTGCAGTTTTCTGAATAATGGGATCTGGTCTATAAAACTTGATAGACCTAAAAATATTATGTGTGTATGTTTGTTTTTTTTTTTTTTATTTCTTAACAAATCAAAAATATTAAGAAACCTCTTTATTTTAAAACGCTTTAATAAATGTCTATTAAAATAAGGTCTGTAAAAGACTTTAGCGCGTGTTTATTAATCCATGGTCAAAAGACTATAAAAAAACTATAAAATTTAAAACCTTATAAAAAGCACCTGTCTTAAATATTGAAATATTGTGGTTTTCAAAACAATTACACTTCACCACAAAAACAAAATCAATAATCACAAGTTAAATGAGTTTCATGAATGAAATATGTATCTACGTATTTTAAAACATTTTATATTAGAAAAACAAAAAAAAAAAAAAAAAAAATATTAAAAAAAACCAACGAAATCATTGAGGGATTAACTAGATTATGAAGTAACTTTAAAAACTAAAACACACTTTGTTTTGACGTTTTCGACGCCAGTCCATTCATTATGAAGGCGCGCATACAAACACACAAAAGTGCATAAAGAGTACAATAAATATGTTTGTGTGCATAACAATGTAATGAAATCAAAAAAACGAAAAAGAGACTGAAAGAGAGCATGACTTGGGAACATGTCATCGTTAATTTCAACGCCTTTTAAAAGGCAGACAATAGACTTAAGAGATTAATGAATATTTCAGGTAAAATTGGTGGGCCCTGTAGTAAAATGTTACCGAAAGTCAAACAAAATTAGGAGATTGATTGATTTGTGTCAGCGCCTTATTTTATTTTTTAATAAATCAAAGTTAACAGTCTGCATTAAGGATTTTGTTGAAAAAAAACTGATCCTTTAACACTGATAAAGTTAACTGTTGTAGGTACTATTTTCAGATAGGTAAAACGAAGTTTAAAACTTTTGTGTTTATTACTTCTCATTAGAATTATTGAATCCATATTTAAAATTTCACTTTAAATTATAAACGAGTTTCTTTTGTTTTTATGTTGAAATATTGAAGTAATAATATTTTATGGCTGCCTAACAAATACATTTTATCATCTTAATTCATCGCCCTAATGAAATCTATAAACATTGTCCGACTTCACTTACCCAATCGGATGTTTGTTATCCATCATGTAAATCTTTGTATTTCAAAACCGTTCTTCAACTGCTTAAAGGTACATTCAACATGCATGTCGACATACATCCATACATAAAAAAGTACGCTTTATTTGCTATAGAATTCTCATTCGACACTAATAAAATCATATGAGAGGTTTATATTCATAAATTTATAAAGAAAACTACACCATATCCAGGAAATTTATAAGATTATATTTAAAAAAAAAAAGTATTTATTTATTAGAAACTTTGTTGTTTTGGAAACAAGAAGTACATTCGGAACAATGGCAACAGTAAGTGACGCATTCTATACAGTGTATATTTTATTTTTTTTTTTTTTTTTTTTTTATTAAAAAATTTATTAATAAAGTTAGGCTTTTCTTTAACAAAAGTTACGTTTTTTCGTCAAAAGTTACGTTTTTAAATATTTTTATTCCATATTTTACACAGGGGAAAAATTGGCAATCTAGCGGCAGAAAAATAAAAAAAAATTATTGCATATAAAAAACAAAGCTGAAAAATCAGTGTATTTAAAAATAAAATTTATTTATCACTAAATTACCTCGTTAGGAAATTGGTCCTTTTTAACATTGAGAAAGAATGGGGTTGTTATTCTTAATTGATTTTTATATCAAACTAGCTTAACCAATAATATATGTTATCTATATGGTATTAGTATTAAAGTTCCTCCGCATTTGCCTACAATGAGGCCCACTTTTTTAACAGATCTTGTTAATTTTTAACAATGCTATTTCTTCCAAATATGTAAATTGTAGCTGTGGCCATCCAGTAAATATAGCGAAATCTAGTTTGCGCCACGCTCACTTCTCCAATCCCGCACACTTTTACAAATGCTGTATGCATATTGTCAACCATTCTACACTGAAAGAATTTTCTTCAGAATACCAATGAATTTTGACATTAATCCCATGAAAAATTGCATTAAAAAGGAACCTATTCAGCGCTTCGTTGGATCAATGAAACCTGTTTCATTAAAATGTATTTAATGAAACATTACATTAGATCTATGAATGTTATTCATTGGATGAATACTTTCAAAAAAGTAAAAAAATTTTTGTTGTTATTTTTTTGAATTTTTTTTAATTTTTTTTTTTTTAATCAATGTTATATATATATATGTGTTCCTCTAACTCCCATTGGAGCATAGGGCGCCAATAACAGCTGATCGTCAGCGGACCCGATTTTGTGCCGTTGATCTTAACTCGTTCCAAGATAGGCCAAGACTGTTCATCTCAGTTTCGGTGGAACGTCGCCACGTTGTACGTGGTCTGCCAGGTTGCCGGCCAGCTTGTTGAAATGGGTTCCATCGAAGTGCCTGTTTGGCGACGTTGTCGTTGTTTCGTCGTAGTGTATGACCAATCCATTGCCAATGTTGTTCTTATTCAACTTTTTTTTTAACCAGAGTCGGTGGCGGTCGGAGGCGCTGATAGACTTTTTTTATTTAATTTTTTTTTTTTTTAATCAAAGTTGTTCTTATTAAACTTTTTTTTTTTTAACCAGAGTCGCTGGCGGGAATCGATCCCGCAACCTCTCGGCGCTGATAGACTAGCTCACTACCAGCTAGCCTACTGGGGCAGTGAAGTTTTTGAAATATTTTTATACTTTTAATTATTGAGACTATAGAGCTATTCGAATGTTAAAAATAATTTTTTTTTTTTCAATAATTATTATAAAAAAATTTTTGATTTCATAAATTTAATGGCATATTACATTAGATGTATGAAATAATTAAATCTTACATTTTTTAATTAACAATTAAACATATTTTTAAGGAAACTATAATTTTGTATTAATTTACGAATATAGTTATGTTTGTATATTGTTTTTTATGTTCCCAATTAAAATTTTTTGTTTAACTTGGACAAACTTTAGTTTTCATATATCCAATAAAATTTTTTAACGTAATTACGAAATCCAATGAATCGATTTTAACGAAAATACTTCATTACAACTACGAAATTCCATTTGGACAATGAAAATTTTCATTTAACCAGTGAAATTTTTTTTATGAAAACAATTCATTTAATATATGAAGCATTTTTCTTTCAGTGTAATTGTACCAAATTGAGGAAATTTTACGCCGACTTATCTTATCGCGCCCACTATTTGACTGAAATTGTAAATTGATTACCAAGCTATTTGTACCAACTTTGGAAATTGAAGCTTTTACCGCTCTCTAGATATTCTGAAATTTCTTTTGCCTTTGAGTGCGAGGTACCTTGCCCACTTATCCATTCCCACCTTATGTTTGGCAGATGGTTGGCATTGCTAACCCAGCTATGTGTACAAAATTTGGCTTATTTTTCTCTTGCCGTTCTTTAAATTTAAATAATATATTTTGAGCCATGCCCACTTATCCAACCCCGCCAAAATCTTGTCGGTTATTGAGTATTACTAAGTTTGTACTTTATTTGGAAACTTTTGCTCCTGCCGTTCTCCAAATACAAAGATATCAATTGGCTTGTGTAGTAGGTGCAACGCCCGCTTCTCCAATCCCACCCATTACTTTGTCGGATGTTGTGTATTGATAACCAATATGCTTCTCCTTTTTTTTTACTTTATAAATTGAATGTATTTAACTCAACAATTAAACAAATAGAAACTGGGAATTATTTCCTTTCCTAGGTTACTTTATATTATATTCAACATTTTATTTTTCGAATTTATTCTATAAAGTATCACTATCCAGTGTGACACAAAGAATGCTGACGAAGGCCGTAGCGGGCCAGAAAATGCATTACATTCTGCTGGTGTCTTATAATTGTAAATTTTTCTGTACATATAATATACCTCATTGCTATCCAAAGAATAGCTAAAGTAAAATGTAACAAGAAAATACAATATAATAGTCTGGTGGTGTACAAAAGTCATTCCTTAAAATTTAAGGAATAGAACTATTGCAAAAAAGCTTTATAAAATAAATAACTGAAATTTAGCTCATAGAATAAATTCGAAAAATAAAATGTTGAACCTATGAAAGGAAATAATTCCCAGTTTCTATTTGTTAAGAATTATATAAAAGTAATTTGTGCCGAATATAATTTTGTTATCTCCATCTATATGAGATTTGTTTGCCCCTAGCCGATTTAAGGAAGGGGGTTTATATGGGACCTATGGTTAATTTTTGGACCTTCCCGCACAACATTTTGTCATGATATACATCGAAAAAGTCATTGTCGCCAATTTTTATGTAAATACCAAAATTTTTAAGGAAGTTATGGCATTAAAAGCTATTTTCGGGAGTATCACTTGTATGGGAGCTATGGTCAAATATGACCGATTCCAAAAACATTTTTTAAGATGATTTTGATTATAATAAGATAAGGTTTGACCAAATTTAAACTAAATACCAACATAATTAGATGATGCATTTAGTTGCATTTTAGTACTTATAAAATTTTGATTATACCAATTAAAAAAAAAAAACGACGATCAATATTTTTTTGCAGCAAATATCTTGCTTTGAACTTTTATTTCGAAACACCTAAGACTGGCCAAATAGAAATGACAAAGACAAATGTTGTTTTTGAACCACGTACGTGAGATTAGAATAGCATCCAAAACAAACCAAAAAATATACCACTAATCGAACTATAAATTTGGTCTTTCCTCATGGATCTTGTTCATTGTTTTTGTAACATTAATGTTAAAGCATAATTCCTGAGTTCCCAGTATCTGTATTTAATCGGAAGAAAATTTAAAATTGTTAATTGCAGTTACTAAAAATGAATCAAAGAGGATTCACTTTAAACTTTTATTTTTTGCTTTTTAAAAATTGTAATAAGCTATAAGAACGTCTGCATAGTAAAATTTGGGTGTTTTATATCTTTTTACCAAATTTGAATAAAAGTTTCAAGCGTTTTAATTTTTTGAGTCGTGGTTGACATTCTCAAGGAAATGCCCATATGTAAAGTAGACTGGTCCTTATGTTCTGACTTAAAACTTTTTAAAGCAGTCCCTCTTAAATTTTTTTATTTTGCTGAAAAATGTTGTAGTCGGCGTTGGAGTTTTTGTGGGTACTTCTACTCAGACTCGGTACAAAAACCTCAACTCCAACTCCGACTCCTAAGCCCTAATTGCAAGTGGACCTACTCATTTGATACCTATTTTTTTTTTATTAATTCCAATAAATATTTTTTAAATCTTTAGGTGTAATAAAACCAAATGAAAATTATTGAAATTATTATAATAATTTTTGGAAATGGTGTAGTAGTTTTGAAGTTCTTGATAAGCAAACGGGTATTTATAAAACATAAAGATGGGTTCATACGCGTGCCGTTAACGTGTTAATTTTTATATATTTTGCCCTTTATGACATGAACGCCGAATGTAAGTGCAGACAAGTTTTGAGTCTTACTACCGTTTTACTATTCCATCATTTCAACAGCGACTCAGCTTGTCGAATATTCACTAGCTTCTCTACCAAATGTTCTAGTTAAGTACATGTATGAACTAAGTAGAATGAGAATAGTAGCACGAGTAGTGAGTGTATTTGCATTTCTTGCTTAAGCTCGTATATGTGACAAACGTGCTTTTCCTATTTAGAGTATTAAGGCCAGCAGCGGTCGTCATCGTCTGTCTGTCCGCTTATCATTCTGTACAATTGTAATTTTAGGAACACTTTTGACTTCCTTCGCCAGTTTATTGTTTCTTATAGAACTCTACTTAAAGTTTTTATTTTTTTTGTTTTATTTTACGATAAATTTATGTGTTGAATTGCTTTTGTTAGTTTCTTTCTTATAATTTTGCATAATCATAAATAATGCCATTAAAGTGGTTCATTATTTAAGTGGTGGTTGCAATATTTATCCTGGATTATATGGACTTTTTATGATCTTATCTTTACTATCAGTAGCCAATTTAGTAATAGTGTAAGGGTAATTGAAGTACATACGTAAGTGAATTAATAATGCAAAAAGTTTTTTATTTTTATTATTTTTTTTTATTTATTTCCGGAATTATTAAATTCCACATATATAAATGTATGCATATTTCCTGTTCAATTTCTTTGGGTGGTTTCAGGTACGAAAAACAAATAAAAAACATATTTTGTAAAAAATCAAACAATTTTAAAATTTACGTTGGATTTTTTTACTGATCATGCCTGAAAGGGTATTTTATTGTGTACTATTTTTCGTCAATAATTCCAATATGTTTTTTATACCATCCGCCAATGTTTGCGAAGAGGGTATACAAAGTTTGTAGGCTTTTTTCCGAAAAAGAGTAGAAGAATATCATGTTCTCCTCCCCTCTTACTAAAAAAAATCTGATTTTCTGAAAGAAACCATTTGTAGTGTGAACCCAGAAAAAGATGTTAAAAATAAGGAAATGATTTTATGATCAATGCTGGGTTAAACCATCTAGTATCTAATTATCCTTTTAGTTTAATAAACAACAACTTAGTTTTGTTTTAATTTTATATTTCAAACTAAACCTTATAACGTTAACTTTAAAAATATTGCATATAAGTATGAAAATAGAAAAAATTAAAAAAGTACAATACTTTTAATTTTTCAACGAAGGTGTAACATAAAACTCATGAACATTTATTCTCAAAAGGAAGAAAAACTTTTGAGGCCAGCACGAAAGAAAAGAAAGTGGAACTTTTTTCTCGACTGCTTTTCTTTTCAATGACGCTGTCAACTCCCAGGATGTTTTTCGAAATAAAACAAGTGAAAACAGCAAAATCTCATAAATAATACTTTTTTTCAACCAGCAGTCAAAAAAATAAAGAAGAAAAAAACAACACCACAAAAAATCCTCTTTGTAAATCTCAACAAGGTGTTTTTCAAATTTCTTTTTTTCATTGTTTCTCTAGCTTGATGGTGCAAGGCAGAAGTTGTTGGCAAAAAAGAAAATGAATGAAAGAAATAAGGATTCTATAAAATGCAAAACAAATCTCAGGTGTAAACAGCTTGACACCACCCCGTCTATAACAACAAACAAAAACACGAAGAAACTTTTTTCCACTGATGTTACTTACAACAGTTTCGCGAAATATGATGGTCAGGATATAATGGCATTAGGAAATGTGCCACCACAAACAAACTCATACCGAAACGACCTAGCGAACAATAGCCAGCCATCATATAAACAATGAGATAATTCTCTAGTGGTTACGATAGTGAAAACGAAAATAAAAATAAGTAAAAAGAAATTTTTGAAGACAATATTTTGCAGTGGGTAAAGTTCGACGTTGCAATATCCTTTAACAGAAACACTATTATTAAGAAAGAGCATATTTTTTTAAATACTTTTTTTTTAAATTCACTAACATTTCAGTACTAGTTTCTTTAATACTGTATTTGCAGTACTAAGCTCACCAAATCTGATCAACCTTCAAAATTATTTATTAATTTTTATATACATTTCACCTTAACTTCGTCTTTATATCTGGCGGAATGTAATATACAATTTCTACAGCAAATTTTGATTTTAATTACAGCTAGGGTGCCCAAGTAAGCTAATTGGTAATGAGCTTATCTAATTGTGCGAGTGTTGCGATTTCAATCCCTGCCAGATTTTCTGGTTGTCTCTATGCAACGGGCTTAGGGTCTACATTGCTATTGCTCTAAATCTAGTTATAATGTAATTTGTAATTGCATTTGTAACATTATTGGCCAATTTATTTACATATCAATTTGTGTTTAGAATTCGTTTTTCATGTCAAATAAAAATAAAATTTAATGAAAAACTATATAATTAAATAAGAATTGATTTTTATTATCATTCGTGAAATTGGGCATTAATAAGTAAAATTTAATAAATAGTTTTAGCAAAATTCATATATAAAATAAGTGCATGGGAACAGACATTAACGAGGTTATTTTCTAAAACACTTTATTTGATAAATATTTTCATAAAAATTCCAAAAATATAAATAATTTCTGAACGTAAGGGATTTACAAAATAACCACCTAATTTCATACATGAGGTGTATAGGTGCAAAGGTAGCAATCTCCTTTTTTTGTTAAATTCTTGCAATGTGTAAATTTGAGAAGAGTAAAGAAAGTGTTTATCGAGCTAAACTCGAAAGCCAAAAAATACTGATTGAAAAAAAGATAGCAATCTCTATTGGAGATTTCTACTTCTATTATGCTCTCATACTGAAATATATTTTTTTTTTTATTTTTGATACCTTTGTTACAGCCATAACTAAGCAAGAGGAAAAAGCGTTTTCTAGCTGCCAAAACTGTTCATGCCCAGACAATCAGCCATGTCACAGAGTACAATTCCGTTCGGAAACGGAATTCATTCCGTATTTTGGTGATTCAGAATATAACAAAAAAAATATTCGGAATGAAACCATTTTTATTTTCAGGAACGGAATGGGAATTTTCTGTATCTGAAAAGCCAAATACTATCAAAATACTTTTTCTATCAATAAACAAATATGTTTTCTTCGGTTCGGAACGCAATCGTTCCTAACGGAATTGTACTCTGTGACATGGCTGCTTATGTATGCAGCATACCAAGATACCGCGGTGGCAACGTTTTACAATTGAAAAATCCGATTTTAACAGCGCATTTAGTTGTGAAGTTGTTCGTCGTTGTTCATAACTAATGGCAACTCAGCTATTTTCAAATCAATCAATCGGTTTTGTCTCAATTTTTTATTTCTATTATGTGGGTTTTATCAAACAAGAAAGTTAACACTACTATTCGTGCCACAATGTTGGCGCTCTTGTTTAGCTATAGCATATTAGCATAAAAACAAAGCGGAAGAAAACGTTCCGTTATTGTTTAGGTATGGCTGTAAGGAAACAAAGCCCTAAAGCAAAGAGTAAATATTAAAAAATTCTTTCCGTATGAAACTTTGATATTTAGCTGGGCTTGAGTTCATCAAATTCAATTTTCATTAAATTATTTTTACTAGAGGAAGGAATACCGTATTTTAAAACTAAGCATAATACGTTTACACGATTAATAAAAAAAGCAGTGTTTGTAATTTAGCTAAAAATCAGTACAGAAATTAAAAAAAAACCAACAATTGTCGTTATGTTCATGGCATTAAAACAAACACAAAAACAATGTTCGAAAATAAACACTAAATATCGCTCCTTAGTGTTCGGTTCGGTAGATTTGTGGAAAACACAAACGCTAATAGTGTTTGTGTAAAAAGTCATTAAAAAAATAACGTTTCCCTGTTAGTCATCTTTCGAAGACAAAAATAATACTGTTTTCATCAAACAAAAGATGAGAACATTTAATGCCGTTCGGGTTCTTTTTAAATCCACAGACTTCAATTTGTTCGGTTCAACTCATTAATGTTAGACCCTTTTGGCTGGTAAGAAAAACCAAATATTTTTTACAAAAACAAAATACACATACGAACAACAAAACAAAAGGCCAGCAAAATAATTTTACACAATACACACACAAGCTAGCTGTTCATGCTGCGGTCGTTGCTAAAATTTTTTGTTTGTTCAGTTCTTTATCAATGAAAAAAAGAAACATTAAAATATAATGTTTGTCTACAGTATCACTACAATTGTTAGGGGTTGTGTTCGTCTACACAATCACTAAAAAAAATAGATATCGATATTGGGTGTGTGAGCCGAACGCTAAATAATGTACTGTTGATTTTCGAACACGGCACAAAAACATAAACAAAATTCAAAAAGAAAATTTGGAGGCTGAATTTTCTTTTTCTAAGTCCCGATTCACATTATACGATTTTTGTCGTTGCAATTATTGTCGTTTCCTCTTTGAAGTCGGTCTCATATTTACATTGTACGATTCGTTGGAGTATGCAGGCACCACCTTGAATCGAGACGGTTCAACATATAATGTGGGTGCTTCACTCCCAAGGAGTAAGCAACTTATAGCGCACAAGTTTCATATTATCGCCAGTGGGGAAACCAGGAAAATCTGGCCCATCATAGATGAGAAAAGGACACGGCGAGCATTACAGCTGCCCAGACATCATCTTAGAAACCTGATTGCGGTTATAACTGGCCACTGGCCCATTGGGAGGCACGCCCAGAGGCTGGGGCTCCCATACAATGACTTATGTAGAAGTTGCGGCGAGGAGGAGGAGGAAGAGTCAACGGAACATCTTCTCTGTAATTGCCCGGCATTCGGAGATCTAAGACTCGAAATGTTTGGTCGAAGAGCCCTTGGGGACAAAACTTGTCTCTCTGATGTTGATGTAAACAGGATCCACTCCTTTACTGAATCGACCGGATGGCTGCGTGGTAATACTAGCAGCCAGATAACTTAGGACCCATGGGAGACGGTGTGACATGGTAACACAACGGGAACTAATTAATGGACCTACGTAAGCTGTGCTTGATCACGGCTGCCAATGGAACCTAACCTGTCTTAATAACCTTAATACATTTTTCGACAAATGAGAGAAAATTCAGAGAACGAATGAATGAACAAAACGAATCGAAGGGTACACTCGCTTCTGTACCCCTTATAATTCCTCTCACCCCTCTTGCCTATAAAGTAAGAATCGCATCGACAAAAATCGTATAATGTAAATGGGCACTAATTTGTTTGTATCAAAGATCATAATATCAATGAAAATATCTATGAATATACAGGTTATTGTTAGTTATTTTTAAAACTACAATTATGGAGAAAGATACCTGAGTTTCTATATACCCCTCATATGTTCGGAATCTACTAGACAAAATATTTCTTTGCAGCTTGGACAAATTCTGTTTTCCAAATAAAAAGTTCTACTGTTTCTATCGATTCTTCCGGTTGTTCGTTACTTTTCGTAATTGATCATATTTTATCAAAAATTTGACTGCCTTATTTCTTTTAAATAACCAAATGTTTTTCGTATGTGACCTTGATGAAATAAAAATGTTAAATTACGGACCAATCCCTATTGGCAACAATATATTTGCTTAAATGAAAAATGTGAATTCTGTGGTAGATTTTAGAACGTTAAACTAATTTTCTGGCAAATACTTTAGATTTATTCTTGGAGAAGTCACAAAACGATGCCGAAAAAAAAAAATGGAAAGATCTAGTTTGAAAAGAACCGTTTACTTAGTTTCACTTAACTGTTTGTAAAATTTCGACTACTTTTGTTGTAGTGATTAGTAGTTTTTTATCAATTAAAATAATTGAAGTTTTGATATTTAGTAAGGCTTGAGTTCATCAAATTAAGTTTTCATTAATGATTTTTACTGAAGGAAGGAATTTTACAACATGAAATTAATTAAAATTTATTGATAAGTTTTTATTTTTGGCTGAGCTGGGGCTCGAACTCGGGTTGAATTTACGTTTCGAGAATAACCACATTCTCATTATTCAGTAAAAATAATTTAATGAAAATTAAATTTGATGAACCTAATCAAAAATCAAAACTTCAAATTAAAATCGACAGTTCAACTAAAAAATTACAATTATTCTAAAAAATTGTTTTAAAAGTATTTCAATTTGATAAATGTGATAATTGAATTAATTATTTTTTTGTTGAAAGAAAATTAAAAATATAATTTGGATTTAATTAACATTTTAGTTGTCTTGAAATAAATTTTTAGTTAAAATATTGATTAAATAACAACAAATCTTAATTAATTTTAATTTAATCAGTTAATAAATTGTTTGAAACGGCAAAGCTTTTTGATAATTTTTTTAATTAAAATTAAAAAAATAAAATTTTCACAATTTTTAATAATCTTTATAATCATTTTGGTAATAGGTGCAAAATCAACAAATTGTTTGCTTGATTCTATGAATTTGGTATGAAATTGTGATTAGAGACAATTTTTAATTTTTTCTGTGATTGCGTAAATATATGCAATTTAAGTTTTGTTATTTTATGCACCCATAGGAGGAATTGTTATAAAATCTTGGAACAAACTGGCACATATTGTTAAATTACATGTTATAATAGTCCTTATACGCAAGAACTTATTTTGATAACATATTTATTTTTTTTAATTTGGCCCACATTTTGTTCATAACGTTTTTTACTAAGCCCGTTTTGCGGGTTTTTAATTCAAGACTTTCAAGTTGAATTACAAACAAAATATGTAATTCAGATTATACTTTTTCGAAGTAAAAGCGTTTTCAACAGCCAAACAAGGCTAAATAAATATAAAATTTTGCATGAATGGAGTATATTTATATTTTATAGAACGAACTCGTCCGTCTAACTAACATTTAAAACACAAACATAATTTCCAAATTTGTTTTTGTTTTAAACGTAAGCTAGACGGACAAGTTTTGCGCTCGTGTTATATAAACCACACATTAATGCTTCGTTCACAATCACAAAAACATTTTCACTTGTGTTCATAATAGAGCAACAATTTTTTTCACAAACTCACAAATTTTGCATTAAGAAACCGTTTGCAAATTTTGTCCACAACAATATTACTTAATGCCTGTTTTTTGTTTAGAAATTTGTATTGAAAACAAAAACAAATGTGAGTTTTTTTTATTGTTGTTTCAATATATTTTCCCAAGCGAACATTTTTATTTTATTTTGAAAAAACAGGCAGTTAATCTATTCACTTATTTACTTATTGTATATAAATGCTATTATTTTATTTCAAATCCTGACTTAAAAATTGGATTAATTAAATGGTAATTCTCTTTCTGCAAACAGACGTTTAGCAGTACTTAAGGGAGTTGCAAACATAATTTTATACCTTATAATTAACCGTTAAAAAAAACTACAAGTATATTTTTGATAACCCGTTTAACAACTGCAAATTTATATCTTATATTATTTTCAAAATGTCCCACTGTACGCTGTTGACTTGTATTGTTATGACACCAAAAAGGCACTTGGACTTCTGGCAGGTTTTACTGCTAGCAAACTTTTTCTTTTTAGTTTTTGTTTCTTTTGTTTTTCTGTTGCAGGACACATGTTCATTTAATATGGTGTAAGTAACAAGTATAGGATCGAAAAAAAAGCAAACAACATGTTTCAAGTATCGCAGACAAATAAACAAACAAAAAGCATAAACACCAGTAACAGATTGTTGTGATTCTTGTGAGATCAACATTGTGGCTGATAAATCTCTAAAGACACTTCACCAGATTTGTTCTTCTTCTTTTTCTTTTTAAGAGAGCAAGCATTTTGATTTCAAGAAGAAACTAAATTGAAATAAAATTTTGCCAAGTCAAATTTAATAAAAGCTATTTTTTTTTTAATTTAATAATTTAAACAAAAATGATTTCCGCTTTTTATTTTTGTTTCTCATTTATATCCTTTTTATAATTTATAATGTCCCTACATTAACCGTGAGGTAGTAAAAGAGAATCGTGTTTCTATACACGTTTTTCCAATTGGATTTTATCCTTAAGGGGTACTTTTGAAACTGCATTATGACACACTTAGGAACAATTCCTTAAAGCCGTCAGGGACCACCCAATCATTCTTTACGTATGAGCCAAAATCTACTTACTAAAGCAATGTATGTAAGTATGTATTAAAAAAAAACATGGGTATGTAAAAGTATAAAAGCTGAAAAAACATTTTGTTTTATAGCTAAAAACCCGGTAAATAAAACAAGCAAGAAAAAAATTTAACTCTCGCACACACACACTCATGAATAACAAAAGTGTTCATAAAAAACACATAAAGCAAAATTGGTTAAAGCACTTTCATCCGCATTACACACAATTATCCTTGCCAAGGAATTTAATCATATTTCTAACGCCAGTGAATTAGTGTGGGGGACGATAGAATATGGTTATTCATATTTTTTATTACAGATACCGTAAGGTGCATATTAGGAACTACATAAATGATATATTTTAACGTTTTTCTAATTTTGTGTTCAATTTTAATACAATAAAATATGATGGTTAACCCTTGAGTGCCCAACTTTTTATTAAAAACAAGTCACGATGCTAAGTTCGGATGTGCGGAATCCTTGATACCCTCCACCGACAGTTAGAAAATACCAGTTGTAAGCTCTATACGGGACTTATAAATTATTAATTAATCTCTATTAAAACTAGAGTTTTTCTTTTCCCGGGAATTCCCGCTCAATACAAATGGATGCAAAATATTATTTAATCTAATTTAACAAATAGAATGTAGGAGTACATATTGCAACTCAACTACTCATATCATGATTCATAATAGTTTTATTTGATCTAAAATTTTTTTGGGAGGAGAACTTATAATGGACCCATGGTAAATTATGGACCAAACGAGCAACGATTGCAAATCGTTAAAATTTATTATCGAAATTCGTGCTCTGTGAGAAATGTCCATCGCTTGTTACGAACTTTTTATGGTCGTCATAATCGACCTAGTGAATCAACAATTCGTGCTATTATCACCAAATTTCGCACCAAATTTACTTTGGTGGACACTATACCACCGACTGGCGCTCGTAGAGTGCGTATTGAAGAGAATATTGCAGCCGTAGCGGCCAGTGTTAATGAGGATAGTGAAATGTCAGTTCGTCGCCACGTGCCATGGAACGCGACTTTTTTTTGCACCAATTGGCAGAGTTAGACTTGGTTGATATGTGGTTTCAACAAGCCAGTGCCACATGCCACAAAGCTCGTGAAACAATCGACATATTGAAGGATGAATTTGGTGAGCAGTTTAACTCTCGAAATGGCCCTGTAAGTTGGCCGCCAAGATCATGTGATTTGACGCCTCTTGACTATTTCTTATAGGGTTATGTGAAGTCGTTGGTCTATGTGGACAAGCCAAACATGATTGAAGCCTTAGAGTACAACCTAACACGTGTTATTCATGGAATACAGGCCAAAATGCTCGAAATAGTGGTGCAAAATTGGACCTTACGAATGGACCATTTGAACCGGAGCAACATTTACATGAAGTTATTTTTAAAAAAGTAAATGGCCAAGACCAATTTATCGATTCCAATAAACATTTTTATTATAAGATGCAAATTTGAGTGTTTTATTCGATTTAAAAAAAAACTACGCTTAAAAAATCACCCATTATTATAATAGCATTATTCGTTATTGTTTTAGACATACTTAACTGTTTACCGAGAGTAGGCTTCATTTTAGGCCTAATACCGTGTTCAGATATGCAACTTACTTGAGTTTTGTGCAATAAATGCCAGTATTGCGCTAAATTATCAATATTAAATTTCAATTTAGTTATTGTTCAATTAAAACGAAATTGTTATAATAAAATATCCATATAAAATTAAAATGCAACACTGTCACAACTTACTAAACAAAGTGTTTTGACAATTGGCAACTGAAATCAAAAACAAAAACAAAGGTCCATCCATTAGGTCTGCGCAAAATCCAGATGCTTATTTTGTTTGTTCTTTAAAGATGTCAGAAGTTGTTTACATTTTGCTTAAGTTAATTGCTAATTGAGTTAGCTAAATTGTGCATGTGTGAACAGAAAGATAATTTTGTCAATAAACCGAATATTAACTCAATAAACAATGTATATCTAAACTCCAAATAAGGTAAATTAGAGACTGATCTTCAAGAAAATCAACAGTGTAATTTCTAGTCTTATAAAACTGTGGAATACCAAGTTCTAATACAACACATTGCAAGGCTATTTAAAACAAAAAATTTTTTTTTGCGGAACGTAGGGAACGCCTTTTTATATTTTGTCTGCTCATTTTTGGTTTTGGCGCATATGCCAACAAGTTATAGTGGAGAAAACAGACACTGAAGTAGTCTTGGGCTTAATCGTTCGTTTAGGTGACCGGTCATTAACGTTCAATTCGAAACAGTGAACGAGTTCGTTCATTTCGTTCAGTCGGTCATTTCAGGTCACTTGTCTTTTGGGTCGGTTGATCGTTTGGATCAGTCGGTCTTTTGTATCAGTTTCTCTTTTGTGGTTTTCGTTCAGTCATTCACAATTGATTGAATACGGCAATGTGTTAAAAGAGTATAGCAATATTCATATAAGAAATATGTATACAATAATACAAAACAATAAACACAAAGCAAATTCGAAGAAACATTTTGCTTTGTGTTTTGCATTGTTTTTTGTGAATGACTGATTCAAACTGATTCAAAAGACCCAAGTGAACCATATTGAACGATGTATTATGAAAATGTGTAAAGCAATGTGACAATGAGTAAAAGAAACAAGTATATTATTCTGGCATAACAAACATATACACAAGAATAGTACTGTTGTTTCTTTTCAATCAGTTGTTCGGTAAGCAAGTGAATGACTGATTCAAACTGATTCAAAAGACCTGAAAAGACCCAAGTGAACCATATTGAACGATGAGACTGAACGGCCGTTCAACGTTCATTTGACTGATTCGTTCAATTGAACCGGGTCGTTCATGACCGACACAACTCTACACTGAAGGTTTCCATGAATTTTTTTAAAAGTACACCCGATAGTTTTTTTTTACCTTCACCACTGCTTCTGGCAAATGTTTTGGAGAAAAATGTAAATTTTTGTAAACGTTTATTAACGAACTTAGAAATTAATGAATAGCATTTTATTTAAAGCGAAAATTATTGTTTTGTGCCGCATAAACCACTTTCCTAAATTTATTTAAAAAAAAAGCTTTATGTGTTGCATACGTATAGTTACTGCTGTGTATTAAGTTGTTGACACTATATTTTGCTTTAACTACTTGTTTTTGTTACGGCAATTAAGCAAAGCCAAAGTTAAATTTATTTTGTATAGTTTTGTATGAGAAATTTGTAGAATTCGCCAAACAACACTTAATTAAAATTAATGCTTAATATTTTAGAGAGCATAAAAAACTTTGTGAAACATGTTTTGGATTCAGAAAGGGTGTATTCAAAACATGTATATCCCATTCCTAACTCAATTTTTTTTTTAAATGGTCGGTAGGTCAAACCAATAATGAAATTATGGTTTTTTGTAATATCTTTGTAATATTTTTTTTTCATCAAATAAAGTTATTTTCCTCATTAATATTTCGCCGCAACACTTAGCTGAAATGGTGTCAATGTAATGGAGTCGATGTGAACACTGTGTTATGAAAGAATACTAAATGTGTTCGTCAGCCAGCCAACATAACGCCCCAAGCAAATCTTATTTGAATCTTAACCTTATAACATAATTTTGTTTTGTCGGGTTCCTGATTGGCCATGGGTCCCAAATAGGTCTTGATCGTCTATATTTTCTGACTTGCTTAAAACAAACATTTGCACTTCGAGAAGGCCAATGCTATCAAAAGAAGAACAAATTTTAGACCTTCTTAAAGAAAAAGCTGCTGGACTCGCTTCTTCGAAAATAAACCGTTATTTTCTAAAGATGCTATTTTTAATTGAAAATGTTACAGTCACCTCACGAACACTTATTTAAATTGAATCATTTATTTGAATGTTTTTTGCTGTTTTTGGCGGTATACATATAAACCGATATACAGTGAGAATGAAAGGTTATAAACCTCTTCCATATAAATATTAGAATATTTAATATTGCATTCAAAATTTTTAAAGTGAAAAGAAAGATTTAAATATGTGGTCAATTTGTTATAAAAAACTATTTTTTATTTTGCCATTATTAAAAAAAATCTGAATAGTAAACACCGTTTCAGGAGAAAAATTAAAATAATAACACAATTCTCGATTATCTTCATTTTGAAAATGTGTGAACGCAGCTGCTCGGAGGATAATGATATCCAGATTGCCGCTTTTCAAAATGTTTATGATGATATTCTGCAATGGCCAACCGACATGTCTTCACAGGCACATAAAGAAAGAAGAAGATTTCTAAATCATATGTTTATCTTGATGAAATATTTTCGTTTTAGTTCCATAATAAACAGAGAAAAATGTACCGAAATGTTTTTATTGTTCCTTTATAATAAAAAGTTTTCGTTGAAAATATTGTTTTACTTTTATTAAAACTTTGGCTTTCTTAAATGTATCTCCAAAAGGGTTAATCTTATTTAATAAATTTTTTTTAATAAAATACATATTTAAACCCTATAGATTATTTGAATATTTGTGCCTTTCAATAAATTGCATACACTAAAGATACCATTTCGAACCTAAAACTACGAAAATTTAAATATAATTTTTGCAAAGGGCTCATCGCCGGAAACTGTAACGACTATTTTCTCGTTCAAATATAACTTTGAATATTTTTGGTATTATAACATAAACAGAGGCTTTAACTTTTAGGAAAAACTCTACTTCAAAAAGTCAAATAGATTAAGAGATATTCAGTTTTATGTGTCTCCTGAACACTTTGCATTTTTTTACCTGAGCCCTTTTCGAAATAAATTTTCAATTAAAACGAAAAAAATATGTTCTAACAAATCTTTTCTCATTTTTAATAGACAGGACTATTTGTTTTAACAGCTGCTTAACATTATTTAAAGTTGTTTTAAATATTTAGAGAGATTAAAAAAAAACAAAAGGAATAACTAAAAGGAACTTTTTAGAAAGAGCAAAAATGGACATATGTAACTACTTTTAGTTGCATTTATAAACAATTATTAAATGTACATACTCATCTTCACAACAAAATCACTTTTGGCCACTTTAAACTACAAATTAAAATAAAACTTATTCCTTTATTTAAGTTCTGTGTCTGAACACGTTTCTGCTCTACTTCTAATGTATCTTAAAATACTAAACAATTGTAAGTAAAATACCATTTATGAGAAAAAAAATTAATTAAGATCGAAAAAATCCCTTTGAATATTCAGACGCCGATAAACAAATTTAGGTCAACAATTAGACAATTAAAAGAAAGTTTATACACACATTAATTCTCTCATACGAGTGTATAAATAATCTAAAAACAACATTTTCACAACGAAAGTTATAGAGACATTTATGGTAAATGTTGCTTGTAAATACAATAAACATAATTAGACAAAGTAATTAAACGTGTACTCGCAGTTCGATGGTCGACATCCTAAAGATTATTAAAGATAATTTTTCAAAAACTAAAACGTTCTTTTAATGGCAATTCTTACAACAAGAAACAGAAATCAAAAACAGGTTAAATGATAAAAATGTTTTCTTATGGTTTTTTGTTTTTGGAAATCATAAAGAACAAATGTGACACTTCAACACAAACTGAACCACATGGATGTGTAGATAAATGTATGTGTCTCAGATATAGATTATGATTTACAATAAAATTAACAGTTTAATTCAGATCATAACAAACATTACATTGTCTTTTTTTTTTAATTAAAAGTACATATGTATGTAGGTATAAGTATGTAAATAAATTTGTTTATGTATGTATGTATGTGTGTAACAATAGCATATAAAGCTTAAGAACGTTTAAAATGTGACATTGATAAAAATCTTTGTTATATTTCTTATGAATGGCGGTATTTTGAAACTAATGAAAACAAGAAAGAAAAAAAGAAATATGTATGTATATGAAGGAAAAAGTTTTAAAACGGAATCTTTACTAAAAACCAGCAGCAGCAACAAAAACAACAACAAATCAAAACCAAATAAGTCATTGTACGTTTAAAATGTCACATGCTTGACAAAGTACCGAATATTTAAAAGATACACTACATACTCCACACTTGAATTTGTGTAAACTTCTGTGTGTTTGTAATGAATCTCTTATAATAATAACCAGTTTATTTCACAAAACACAATTTATGTACAAACAAATTAAATACTTGCTCATACCTACCAACATAAAAATTATAGTTTAGGGGGTCTTGTGGCTGGGAGGGGGAACTTTCGAAAGGGTTAACTCAAATGACATGGCCACACACAAGCATCTTAAGACAGCCCAACACAAAAAGCCAGCTAAAAGCAGTGCAATTGCGAGAAGAAAAAAAGATTTTATTTTTGCAAAATTAAGTATGAGTTTCAGTGAACTTACTACGAATAGTTTCATAAACGTTTAAGTAGACTTGAGAGTTCATTATAACTATTAAAATGTTTTTGGTTTATTTTGGGGAAGTTTTGTTTAAATTGTAGCTTTGAATTTAAGACTGTTGCAATTTGTGACTTATTTTAAGATTAAAAAGAGGTCATCAAGAATTTGTCAAAAAAGTTGATAAACAAATATTACGACCTAAAAATCAATGAGGTTACAGCATTCCGTCGGCTTAATATGTAAACCTGATAACTCCCTTTCGGCACTTTTTCAGGAGAGACAACAACTTTTTATATTTAAAATTTGCGGTTTGAAAGAAAAACCAAATATATAGTTTGTTTTACACACTAAATGCTGGTCGACGAGGCGTATCTTTTCTACCACACGGTATCAAAATCTTAATTTACTTAAAAAGTGGATTGAGCAGGTTTGCATATTAAGCCGACGATTTGCTATATTTTACTGATTTGAATTCAGTGACTGTTTTCTTTTTCAAACTCTTAGAAATTCGATCGGATAAAATTTATTTTTTAAAATTACGATTTCGATGTAGTATGTTTTTTTTATAAACAATTGTCGTATTCACAAAACCCCTTGTATCGTTGCATCGATTATATGTTGTATAAAAAAACAATAGTGAACGATGCATTTAAATACAACATACAATCGATACAACGATAAAAGGGGTTTTGTGAATACGTATCTGATAATTAGGGTGTTCAATTAATCGGTTTTTATTTTTGTTCGATCAGGCGATTAAACGATATATGACCTTTTTAACTTATTCGATTAAACGAAAAAAATTTCAAAATTAATCGATTAATCGAATAATTCTAAATTCAGAAATTTTTTACTCTACTAAATTTTTTTCGATAATTTTAGAAAAAATTAGTACTTGAGTAAATAAACAGCCTTTTTTTAATAAAACTTGACAGTGTAACTCAAAATTGTTGCTTCACTTTCGGGCACTTTTATTTTAAAAGAGTCGATATAACTTTGAATTTTTTGAAACTTTTCTCGGACATTCCATTCTCTGCAATGCTTCTGCAAATAGTTTCCTCTAGAGAATTGATCGAAGTATCTTGTTTAAAATATTTATTCATTAGACCACTTGTAGCCCCTTTTCATTTTGTTGGTGGAGGATCTTCTTCAAGTACAATGTTTTAGTCACTGTGTAAATGGTAAATTAGTAAAGTTGTTGAATAACATTTACGTTAATACATTTTTGGACACATGTTACATTTAGCATTATTAGATTTATCCTTCGTACAATATTTTTAAACCAAACTCATTCTTAAGAGAGAAACGCATGAACTATTTTGTTAAAGAAATACGGGCGTGTTCTAGAAATAGAAATGAAGTGGATTTAAAATCGAGCAAATTTTAAAAACTACCCTGAAATGAAAGTCCATAAAAATATTCCATTTTATCTACTTGATTTTTTAAGAATCTATTATTTTTGCAAGAACAACAATTAAAACCACGAAAAACTATAACAACTTTTGTCGTTTTTTCTTTTGTGAATGAATTATTAAATTGTGTTGAAAAAATTTAACAAAAATATAAGCTAAATTACCCTCTAATCACGACTGTTGTTTCTTCGACTTAAAACTTTATAAAAATTATTTATTATTTCACAGAAAAATTATATATTATTATTATTCGATTAATCGGTATAAACTCTTCGATTAATTCTTTAATCGCAATTAGCAATTTAAAATTATTCAAATAATTAATCGTCTACAAGTTTTCGATTAATCGAACAGTTATTTATCGACTGAACACCCTACTGCTAATACATTGACTAACGTAGAAAACCTTTAAGCAAATTGTAACAATAATTCTTCTAATTATTTTCTAATTATTTTCTAAGCAATGTTAAAAGTTTCAACTTCGAGTTTTAAGTCGATGTTTTTTGCAGAATAATTTAAAAAATCGAAAAATATTAGTATGGAAAATAAGGCAAATAATTGAATACTCTATATAATGTCGATATCAAGAGTATTTTTCCATTTCGTAAACATAGCTTTTTTAACTTTGAGCCAACACTAAGGGGATGGCCCTACTTATGCAATGCATTGTGTTAGTATTAGGAAAATAGGTTTTTAGAAGGAAAGAGGGAGTAATGTTTGTGGACATATAATTTGAACTTTTCCCAATTGTAACCGAGTGGGAAGACCTCTGCCGGAAGTCGATTCCACATACGGCTAGTTCGACCGAGAAACGAATTTTTCTGTAATGCGTTGTGCGATACATTATACAGTCGACACGAACGAACGGATCTGATCTTGTAGAAAGGCGAGTACTACGAGCGTGCACCCGCGTTTCAGGGATGAGTTCGCCCATCTCAGCTGAACACTTACCGTGATAATATCGATAGAACATTGACGCACAACCCACATTCGGACGATGATCTGAAAATGTGGCTATAAACTGTTTATAATTTAATGCGATCCTTTAACTAGGATTTTTCCCTACAATTTGTCTGAATAAGTGGAGGATTAGAGTTAATGAACAAAAGTGTATCCAAATAGTATGTACCCCAGGATTCTAAAGTAAAATACCTCAGCTTACTTGGGAATCTTACATATAAGCAAAATTGACACGGATAAAATTGAAACTGGTGCGAATCACATGGTTAATAGGCAGGAACTCCAAACTTGCCCTTGATTGTAAACTTTTGATAAACAGCTCGTTTTGAGACCGATTTGGAGCTACGGTATATAATTATGTGGGACTGCGTCAGCCTTTAATATACATAGAAAAATTCCAATGATGGCAAAATAAGATCTTATGAATGATTGCAGCTGCTACGTTATTTCGTAGCTTTTCCTGATTTCAAAAGTAGTTTAGGCAGAGGGTAGTGGTACCCTCAAAGTTTGTGGTATTTTCATGAACTTTGAACACGGAAGAGTGTTCAAAATTTGTTAATTATGATATGAATATGAATTATGTTTAAGTATTAGTTTTAAGAATTGACTAATTATTGTTAGTTTACAATTATCAAGTCGACCACATTTTTTATACGAAATAAAATCTTTTTTATTTTGAGAACGTTTTTTCTAATGCTCTTATATACTTTCATTAAATTTCATACATTTTGTAAACAGAACATAAGAAAATAAAAAGTTATATAAAAAAACTTGAGAGAGAATTTTAAGTTACTGCTAATGTTTTAATAATAGGCTTTAGAGCATAGTATACAACCTTTTGACTTTTTGGCTTAAGGATTTTTTGAAAATTTCTAAGATAATAATGATACTAAAGATTTGCATGGATTCAACTTTACCATCATCTTATAGACCTATTCATTGTTTATCAAAGATATTGGAAAAGGTAATTGATTTAAAAATTCTTATTTTTTTTAAATAACAGGAATATTATCCCAATCAATCAATTTGGTTTCCAGCATCATCACGCAACTAAAAAAGTTAACCGCTTAACTGGAGGAATAAGAAAATTCTTTAAATTAAAAAAATATTGCTCAGCAGTTTTAAAGATGTACCTCAGACTTTTAACAAGGTATGGCATAAAGGTCTGGTCTAAACTAAACTAAACACCCACAAATTAATCCTTTAAATAACGTGCGAAACTAAGAATATGTGACAAGAGAATATGGGATAAAAGCTAGTGATTCACAGGGAAGTGTTTTTAGACGTATTCTCTATCCATTTTTACATTTGCGGATGATACTGCTTTTCTAAGTTCGCATGTGAACCCGCAAGCGGCTTATCGTCAACTTAAATAATTACTAACTTAGTCAAGTGCAAACTTGATAGAAAAAGGGCGATTTTGAGCAAACGAATAAAAACGTATATGGGCATTTCCCCAGAACGTTCGACCAGGATGAAAAACTAAAAGGTTGATAATCATCGTCTTTTATTGTTTATTATTATAAAAAAAGTCTATGTTTTTATAGAAGAATGGTTTCATAGCATATCGCAGCTGTTTTACTTGAGGAAATTGCGCTGGAAGCTGGAAAATTTTATATTTTCTACTTCTAAAGACATTTTTATATACTTATTTTACATGCAAAAAATATGTTATGTTTACACTCTTTCTTCAGAATCTCTCCATTACAATCAATTGTAAATGGAGCATTAAGTTTTTCTGTTACGGAAATTTGAAGATATTTATGGGAAAAGACATGGTGGTAATAATAAAAAAAAACATATGGAAAAATCGTAGGTTCGCGACCCAACGGAATGAGGAATTCCATAGAGATTTAGATATTCCTCTGGTAAAATTTGAATTTCGCGAAATTCATGAAAAATATATTATTAAACTAGAAAGCCATCCAAATCCCCTTGCAAGGTACATTTTATAACCTCGAACGTGAACAAGGATTCAAAGAACCGATATTCCACCCCCTGGTCGAGGACTATTTAATTAAAATTAAACAAATTTTAAAAAATATACTGTTATTAAAAATCATAAATATATTACCTTTTTTAAACTTTCTACTTTACCAGAACAATTTTGGAAATCAGGAACAACTATAATTATGAAATCGATGAAGAATCAATGAAGATAATTTCAATTTCAATTTAGATTTAGATTGATAATTTAAAAAATAGTAATTTATCTGTATGTTCTTTCTTAATCAACATATTTGTCTGAAAAATGTTTGAATATTATCAAAATAATTTGAATATTTAAAAAAAGTATATTTACTATTTTTAAAGGCTGGAATATCATAATGACTTTTTGCTCGTCTCAAAGTTTTTGTAACTGAAGATAAGAAATGATTATATCGCTTAGAAAACCAAGCGTGATATAAACATTATATGGAGGGCTTAGAGCTGAATCGAACCAAGTCATAAAATAAAATACATATATTTAATAATATAACTCTATTCAGTTCTGTAACGGACTAACTCAAAACACTGCTTCGTTCCTAAGTTAACACTAATAAACCCAAGTCAATGGTTCCAGAAATTAATGGCAGTTCACATACTCAAACTTAAAATATTTTCGTATTTTCTTTTTTGACTTGGTACGCTTCAGATCTGAGCCCTCCATATAGAGGTTGAAATCAGTGATTCTTTACGAATTTATTTTCGATACAAATTTAGCATATTTTGGAAAAATATAAAGTAAAAACCCGGCCTCTGATCACTCTGCAACATCTCCAACATCATACGGATATTAATTAACAGCGCCATTTAAACTTTCAATTGTTACAAACCAATGGAAATATCCTAAGAATGCCACTCGCCAAACACTTAATAAACTATAACTTTAAATTTCCATGCACTATTTTTTTTTTTTTTTTTGTCAATTTAACATCACTGACAAAATGAATCTTAACAAACCAAAAAAAAAAAAATCATCGTAAATGTGTTGTACTAAAATTGTAAGAGCTATAGGTTAAAACGATTATTTATTACAGATCCCATCCGGTTAAATTTTAACATGACAAATTTACATGTCAAGTATGAATATTATTTGTTAAATCTCATGTAACACTACAACATGTCCAAACGTAACAAGGAAGAACTTAAAGACAATTTACTTGAAATTAAAAGATTTTCACTTCAAACGGTAGATATGGAATGTGTATAATAACTTCCTATATACATGCACACAAACAAGTACAAGTACGTAAATACCTACATAATAAAATATTTGCCAACATTTATGTAAAATATAAGAAAGTATGAGTATGAAATTTATTCATTTAGTTTTTTTTTAACTTCTTGCCCAAGAACTACTAAAGCAAACATATAAGTAATTTAGATTTAACTGTTTGTCTTGTAAGACAAATGCGTAATTAATTGCCAACAAATTGCCAAATTAATTCCAAAAAGGAAACATGTTTCAGAACATGGACTTGAAAACATACACACATTGTGCATGTGCGAGCATTTGTGTGTATTTTTTTTAACCCATCTTTTATTTAAATAAAAAAACAAACCAACTTCGTCTTTATGAAGAAAGTTATATAGTGTAGCAAATAGTTAGTTTTAAATGGTTTTCTTGAGAAACTTAGAATTATGTAAAAAGGATATCTTCCTGTTAAAAAAAAAACATACACACACACACACACACAAATAACAAAAAATACAGGAAGAATTCATTAATAAATCACAATTTCCACGTTTTTTACAAATAGAACAGTTATTTATTGTTTACACTTAAAGTAATTTCTTACACAAATAAAACAAACTCATTCCTTAAAATACAGTAAAAGTTTAAAGTTAAACATGTTTAAAAATTTAACATTTAATAAAAATCTGGAATTAGGAGAGCCAATCCTAAAATTTGCCATGTTGAAATTCCATTTATGCTTATTTGAATTTAAAATAGTAGACGGATTGTGAGACCATTTGGTAGGAGTTAAAACAATTTTTATGTTTTTCAGTTGACAGCAACACCACTTTTGCACAGGCCCATGGACATAATTTTCATACATAAACTTATGGATATATTCATTGGCATAAACACATTTCCATTTCAAATGTGTTTTTGGTTAAATTTTTATTGGTTATTTAAATGTTTCATATCTTTAGACATCGAGTAAATCAAAATATTTTACGTAAAAAATTTTTTTTTTTATTTTAAAATTTGAATGTTTTTCATACAAAACTTTACAATAGTTTTCAAGTCGGTAAATAAAAGATGTTCTAAAATTGTTTACGAAAATGCCAACATGACTCCAACATCTTTTTACGCTCTAAATTTAATGAAGAATTTTTTAGGGCAGTGTAATTCGGCATATTTTATTAACTGTAGAAGTAATTAATTGGTCAAACACCAATTAACTTTCAATAATTGGGATTTTACAGAAACAAACTAGTAGTTTTCCTGGTCCAAACTTTTATTCATGCACTACTTCCGACATTTTTTTTTTATTTTCGTTTCTTTTTTTTCTAGTTCAAGTTATAGTTCTAAGGTTTAGTTTTAAGTACAATATTACAATAGTAGATAAAACTCTATGTCCAAAAGTAAGAGCCGGGAGCAAGCACTGCATGTATTTAAATATTGTTGTAATCAGTTTGCTATATAATTATTTCTTCGGAATGGAGATAAGCAAGACACATATATTCAAATGGAATAGCAATTAAAATAATACTCTATACACAGAAAAAAATTTTGCACCAGTAAACGCATTAATCAAAAATAAAATCAGTCTTAATTAAAAATTTATTCAAGTGAATTAAACGTTTAATCAAATGAATTAAACGTTTAACCAAGTGTATTAAACGTTTAATTGCCAATAATAATTTGCACCAGTAAAAAAATTAATAATATTAAACGTTTAATTCACATAATTAAACGTTTAATACACTTGATTAATCGTTTAATTCACTTGATAAAATTTTTAATTAAAATTAATTTTATTTTTGATTAATGCGTTGACTGGTGCAAATTTTTTTCTGTGTAGTTTTAAGTTTTCTTAAAATCTTATGTTCGCAAATCTTGTATTATGAAAAAATAAAGTTAACTAACTAACTAACTTCATACAAAAATCTTGAATTATTATCAAAAGTAATTTTTCTGAATACAAAATTTTAATTTAAAAGATTTTGTTATTCGTGATTAATTCCCAGTTTTTATTCTTGATAAAAACACTTGAAATTTATTGTCAACTGGGAATTAAGCACGAATAACAAAATCTTTTAAATTAAAATTTTGTATTCCCAAAAATTACTTTTGATAATAAACTGGCAAGTGCACGGCTTAAAAAAACTACCTGGCAACATGCTTTTGCAAGTTGTTTTTTTGCATTTTGTTTTTTCTTAACCTACTTACAACTACAATTAATGTTGGAAGAATTTCAATCAATTGTAGTGGGGAATGTAAGAAGAGATAAACTCACTGTTTATTGTTGATGTTTTTGTTTAAACTTTGATATTGTTACAAGTAGAGCTGTTGCTTATGATTCTTAAGCTACGGTCACACTTATTAAATATTTGATCAAATAAGCGTAACCCCTACTTTTGTTAATAGTTAGTGAGATTTAAAATGGTCTTAATATTTCAAAATAAACTAATTATACTACTAGACATAGCAAAAAACAGTTTTTAGTAAGATGTGATATTTTAATCAAAATAAATATTGATATTAAGCGAAATGATTTTTTAGTTTGGTTGTTGGTCCCGTTTTTTTCGTCAAATATTTGATAAGTCTGACCGTAGCTTTATACGCTTAACAGTTTTATTTGGTTTAATATCTTAAGTTTTTCCAAAATCTTTATGGATGAAGTTTCCTGATGATCTGGCCTAAGCAACCAGTGAAATGCGCATAGGAATAGCTTATCCCATCAACAATAAATTTCAAGTGTTTTTATCAAGAATAAAAACTGGGAATTAAGCACGAATAACAAAATCTTTTAAATTAATCTTGAATTATTTTAAAATTTTACTATTTTTTCAGATAAAATTTTGAAATATTTTTCTACATTTATAAATTAATCCTTACGTTAGGTAAGAAAAAACTTTAAAATGTTAGATTAAGGAACCTAAAACCAAATGGTCGCTTTTTATACCCCCTACCAGTTTTAGCTTTCACCGCCTATCTGTCCGTCTGTTAAAAAAGCGCTCGCTTCCAAGAGACTCAACAGAAAAGGACAATTTTGATGTCAAATTTTTCTTGTTATCCTCCGCAGTTCGGATTTAAAATCTAGCATAATGGGTTCAGTAGGGAAATAGTCAAAGACCCAAACTACCCTAAAAAATGGATATTTATGTTAAATAAAAACTAACCAATTGGGGGCTGAATGCACCGCACCAATTGTTACTAAATTTGCTATAAATGCATTTTTCTAACTAGAAATCATACCACGAAGTTCTGTGAAGATCAGTCCATAATTTTTCATATGTCCAGCCAGCCGGACGGATGGACATCATAAGATCGACTAAGAAAGTCATTATGCGGCGATCAGTATACAATTGAAAAAGCCAATTTTCGAATAACGAATTATTCGCACAATTTATTTCAATGAATCGATTAAAATTTATTTCTTTGAAAATTCTACTTTTTATACCGGTTACCGAAGGTAATTTCTACAATTTTGACCCTAAAAATAATAAATATTCTGGATCCTTATGAGAAGGGAAGATCATATCCGGCTGTCCGTCTGTTGAAATGGGTTTTACAAAGACCCCAGATATGATGGTGACTTGGTTGGTATATATTTATGCCAGATATGCTCATTATAATTTAGCTATTGAAATTCAGCCAGATCGGCCCAAAAATAGCAGAGATTTGAGCAAAAAACTACTACTGCCGCTAATATTACCCTAAAATCCCTTTTTGTTGTTGTTTTTTTTATTTGTTTTTTCTGTATATCTGGAGAATGGCAAGAGCAAGAGGGACAGAAAATTAGGTTATCAATACACAGCATCCCACAATATGTGGGCCGAATTGGAGAAGTGGGCTTGGTACCTCCCGTACAGAAAACATCAACAGTTGTATATAAACTTGAATTTTAGGCCTACCATAAGGCCTATGATTACGCATTATATGTCAAAAGATATTTAGTAGAACATATTTTCTGAAAAACTCGAAAAAATCGGTTCAGATACAAAAAAGTTATGGACGAAATATAATTTTTTGTTTAAATAAATACCCATTTTCGGGAACCATAGATCTTCCCCAGTCCAAGTTTTATCACCAAAGTAAATGGTTAACTCTTAAAGACTTCGGTTTATAAATCTGTCAAATCGGTTAAAAAATGGCTGAGTTATAACCAAAATACTGAAATCTTAAGAATTACTCTTTTTTTTATTTTATAATTAAGTTTGTCTTTAAATAAAAATATATCGTACCAGGCAAAGATGTGCAAATAATTAAATGCAATTAAGCGATTAAAACTACATATATAAAAATACATGTAGATAAACATAAACATATTTATACTAATATTTGTAAACTTCTGTACTTTCCCAACCATCGTGAAGGGTATATAAGATTCGCCATAGCAGAATATAGCACTCTTACTTGTTTAAGTATACATGCGACGCGTAAAAAGTAAAGAGTAAACCTTCTTTAAGCATTCGATACGTATATGGTTTCTACGCATTTTGCTGTGCGAACATCGGTTATTTGTTTCGTCTTCATGCCCGTTGATCTTTTTACCACGGTAAATTATAGACCAATAATAATTTTGTGAAAATTATCAGAATATCGACCGTGTATATTTCAACTGTTCAATACAATTTGATTCAGTTGCACATTTTTAATGAATCCCATATTAAGTCCATTGCGCTGTTTTCAGTTTAGAAATGTAAAATTTTTTTCGAGAGCGAGCTTTATTTGAGTTTTTTCTGATCGTAATCGACCAGATTATAGATATCTGTTAAATAAGATGCCAAGACAATAATCCGATGTGCTATAAGCGACAATATGTATTTCGAAATTACAAACCACACAAAATTCACACAACTTGTTACTTAAAATTTAAGCCTGGAGAGCCACATGGGTGCATAAAAGATTTACAGATTACCTATTTTCTATTTTGTTTTCATAAAAAGAATAAAGTCACTACTATAAATCCATTATTGTGTGTCCTTTTCAAACGGACATAAAACGTTTTAAGTGATAATGATAACGATAATGGCTGTTTGTTTACAAACACACTGGCACTCATACATCACATTAGAAAACCAAACCGGAAATAAACAATATACAAGGCATACACATATACTAGACAAATATGGGACGAGACAAATGATATGATGGGATAATAAACGAAAGAACACAATCTGAAAAAAAAGTAAAAGTGGCAACTTGTGACTTGGATAATCTACGAGTTTTACACAAGTTTTTATATCCTCAACTACAACATGAGGCATGAGCATATATCACATGTCTTCTTCATTCAAAGCACTTTAACTTTTACTCATACAAGCGCTTTTAACACATACAATCAGACTTGTCTATACGAGAAGTATCTGTGATAAAATAAAGAAATTTTATTTTACTTCTCTAGATAGTTGGTAGTTGCTTTTTGTTGGTATTTGTTATTTTATTTTTTTGTGATCCTTTCATGCTTTATGTCCGTATTATTTGCTAAACGGATAATAGTTGGATGTTGGTTGTCGGTTGAATGGTTCAGTGTTTGCTGGTTGTTTGACTGTGTTGAATTTCACTGTAAGCTTTTGCTGCTCTTCCAAGTGTTTGTTTGAATGTATGTGTGCAGATGTATTTGTGTCCATTTTTTATTTGTTTTTGTAGATTTTATTTGTTAAGTCAAACTTGGCAAAGGATGCTAGTAGCATGGCTGGTTTGTTGGCTGTTGGTCTGTGTTTTTGTGTGACTGACTCAATGAATGAATAAATGACTGGATGGATGGTGTTGATTGCTGTTCTGGGTTTTTAAAATGTAGTTAGGCTGCCGGGTTTGTTTGTATGGCTGGCATTGCAAAACGACTCCCTCGACTCAGGTGTAGAGCACCCCGGAGTGTCGTGACCAGCTCGTATATAACACCCAATACAGCAATTTCAATGGTTGTGCGCTTATTGCTTCTGTTCAACAACATTTTTGTTGTTGAATTGTTTTCTATGTGTTTTTGCTGTTTGTCTTTTGTTTTATTTCTTTTTCATTTTATTTTAGAATTTTAATGTTCGAGCAAATGTGCTGTGGATTAAATGTTTAAGATGCTGTTGGTTTTTTATTTTCAATATTCATATGTACGTTTGTTTGTAGGAATATGTGTACAAATAAAAAACATGCACACAACACATTAAAGCTGTACCATATTTTGAGGGAGTTTTATTACAATTCTGTGGTCATATTGAAGAGCAGCTTAAGTCGACATAAGACAAAAGTGAGTTGTTATAATTAGAAAAGCTGTAAAGTCTTTAATGTTTTTTTTTTTAACATTTACTTTTCGCCTCTACACAGAAAGAAAAACACTCGGGATAAATCAAGTTTTTTTATGATTACACGCAGAGAAAAGTTGTGTCGTTTTTTTATTTGTGAGCGGTTAAACAATTAAAAGATAAAATTCCATAAAAAAAAACAAGTTTAAAGAAATTAAAAAATTAAAATATTAGCGGAGTTCATTCAAGTATTAGTGAAGTAATAGTGCAAATGCAAAATATCATAGTTTTTTGTAAAATCCAAAAACAAAACACACAGATATTTCGTTATATTTTATAAAAGTGCTACGATATTTCTGTGGTTTTCATGGGCAACCGCGTATGTCTTAAAACAAATTGTTCAGGAAAGCCGAAAACCCATTCTAGATCAAACTATGGGCTAGGTATTGCACATTTTAAACTTTGTCATTACGTTACAAAACGGAATTGATCCGTCTTTTTTCAAAAAAAATATAAAGAGCGTTAAAAATTAGGCAATATGGCATCAACATCTTAAAATCAAAAAAATGGACACACGCGGTTGCCCATGAAAACCACAGATTTTTCATTTGCTCTTTTGCAAGCCTTATATTGAACTCCGCTATTTGATTAACATTAAGAAAAATTGTAAAAAGCCACAAAATAAAAAATCGATTCAAAAATATTTAAATTTATTTTGTATTTTTATGACAGCTATGAAAGGTGCTGTATCATAATATGCTTCTAAATGTATTATGATTAGCATGATGATAATATGATTACTTCTTAGCTTATTATGATTAACATGACAATAATATGATTAATTTCTTAGCTTATTATGATTAACATGACAATAATTTGATTACTTCTTAACTTAGTATGATTAACAGAATAATATGATTAAGGGAAAAATATTATGATGACATATTACGAGTATATTGAGTCATAATATGTTTCAATAATAATCTTAATATGGTGACTACAATCATAATTCTTATCATAATATGTTGCTCTTAGAATATGTTTACCACAACCATGTTTTTTCTTTGCGTGTACTTTAAGTACGAGTAGTTCTCAAAAATTCAAGTACGAATAAAACTAAAATCAATCCCGGAATTTCTTGAAATAAGTATAAAATTCTTAAATCAAGTAAAAAAAAGATTAAACTTTTCGTTGTGTTTAACGCTCCGGCTTACGCATGTTTTGATTTTTTATACACATAAAAAAAAAGGTCTGGCCGGACTACTAGAACAGAACTCTTGCTTCTCATTTAGTTCATATTTTTGGTTAAATATATACATAAGATTTCTAAAGTAAAAACCATATCGTGCTGTGCTGATGTTGGTGTTTTATCATACTGCAAGGTGTAATAACCTTTTTTTTCTAATTTCTTTTTAGGTTTTTTTCAAGCACGAATTCAGGATAAAATCAACTTTATAACACTTGAATCAAGCGCATTTTGAGATTGATTCAATTTTAGTTTTATCAATCTCATTTTCGGATTATTTCAAGTACGAAATCGGGATAAAATTTGGATAATTTAAGTATTTTGCGATTGAAAATCCGTACTTGAATCAATCTTTCTGTACTTAATTCAAGAAAATCCGTACTCACCGTACTATTAATACCGCTTCGGATTGATTTGAGTACGGATGGATTGATTTTTCTTTTGAGTGCATTAAAGTTGATTCTAATACGAAAATATACGGACCTAAAGCAAAAAAAAAATAAATACTCAAATAAAACTTCAACTAAACCTGTGAATCTGCAACCAACCATTTTCGACATAAGCTACTTTTTCATCTTGGCTCAAAGTTGTATATAAAACTTGCTTTACCTTTAATGTAAAATAAATCTATATTTTCTTTGTATGGGAGATACCACGCCCACTTATATAATTCAGCCCATTTTTTGGATAGATGTTGCGTATTGACAACCGTTATATTTGTACAAAACTTGGACTATTTTACACTTACCGTTCTTCAGGTATACAGGATTATATGTTTAAGTCAAGCCAACTTATCTAATCCGGCTTACTTTTTGACAGATGTTGCGTATTTGTACCAAATTTGGAAACTTAAGCTGCTACCGTTCTCTAGATATACAGAAATATTTAATGTCTTTATATCGGAGGTGCCACGCCCACTAATGCACTTTTTGATAGATGTTGTATATTGAGAGCCCAGCCATTTGTACCAAATTTGGAAACATTAGCTATTGCCGATCTCCAGATGTAGAGAATTCTCTATTGTGCAAAGCCCACTTCTCCTATCCCGCCCACTAATAGATAATTATTGTGCAATAGTATCAAACTATTTCTACTAAATTTGGAAACCTTACATAATGCCGTTTTCCATATACAGAGAATTTTTTTGTTCCACGCCTACTTCTACAATTCCGCCCACTCTTGACAGATGTTGCGCATTGATCTTAAATTTTATTGTTAGTAATTCAATGAACCAGGTGAGGTACATTTAGGAAATTCACAATCAGGGTTATCAGATGTGGCGATTTCTAATCTTGTTTGGCGTCTTAATTTTCGATTTGGCGACATGGCGTTTTTTTGGCGACTTATACAATTGTTGGCGATTTTGTTGGCTATTTTGGATAAGCAATGAATTTATTTTGAAATTCTTTCAGTTCAATAAAAACAAACAATATATTTTTAATTTTAGTATTTTTTTCTATGTATGCCTCAAGCATGGTCAGTATTTGTAACTAAATTATGTATTATTATTATGTATTATGATATTATTTTGTATTATGATAATATTTTGTATTATGATATGGAAAATCTTCCAGAAAGTAGTTGTTCATATTTGTAAAGATGCTCTTGAAAGAATAAATAAATATAATTGCATAATAGATGAATATATTCATCTATGTATACATTTAAATTTACATTTAATGTATACATTTAAAGTTATAAAATTTGGCAATTTATTATCCCAAACAAAATTCGTTGTTGTCAAAGATATTTTAAAGATTTTATGAATCCTAACATAACTTTGGATGTTTATGAATTGAAAATACAGGTTGTCCACCAGGAAGGTATTTTAAACTTCCCTACAAGAAAAGAGAATGAGCGAGTTGTCACTTTTTTGACGTTGGTGTTAAGAAAATGATAGAATGAAATGACCGAAATCAAGTTTTCTGTCATTTTTTTCTATAATTTTCTTAGCACCAACGTGAAAAAAGTGACTACTCGCTCATTCACTTCTTGAAGGGTTTGTTTGTTCATAATTTTTGATTAAATGAAAGAGAATGGATCTTATATTGATAAATGTTTTATTCAATGTCGGCGATTATGTATTGAATATAATATCAGATAAGGTCCGCCTCTGTAAGCCTCACAGATGTGAGCTCTTTTGAGCACATTTTTCATTACATTCTCACACATTTCACGCGGTATTTCATTAATTTCATCACGAATATTTTGTTTGAGTTGCTCAAGCGTCTCTGGTTTGTTTGTATAAACCTTGCTTTTCAGACATCCTTACAAAAAAAGTCCGGAGCAGTCAAATCAGGCGACCGTGGAGGCCAATCAACATCTCCAATTCTTGAAATGTTGTTTTTTTTTTTTTTTGTAATTCCATAGTAATCCTGGCTGTATGCGTCGTGGGCGATTGATTTTGATAAAATCTTTTAACGATTAAAACACGTTGGTAAAACGAATATTTTTCAATAATAATTTTGCCACGCGTCTACTTCACGACTGCCAAATATGAACTGTCAGGACTAATGTTTACCAAAATGGCGGCAAAACAAAGTAGTATACCTTCCCGGCGGACAGGTCTCTTTTTCCGTCTTATTTAAATCAGTTTTGCCAGTTAAAGCTATACGGTACGGCAGGTACGAAGCATTTTAAAGAACTTGCTATGGCTGTTCCTGTGTTAAAAGAGTATTTTTAATAATGAACTCCATTAAAACTCGGCTTCGAGAAGTAGAATGCAACACGAACTTCTCGACGCGTTATTACAAGTTATACTTCTTTTGTACCTTCGTTGAATAAATTTAATTCACTTTCCATGTTTTCCAAAAAAAAAGAAGACAAAAGGGGAGTCTTGACGGTGATGTGTATAAAATAGAACTGCAACTACATACAATATTTGTTAAATACTAACCCCAAAATTTTTTTTTTGGGACTTTAATTAGACTACAAAAACTACATATTTTATAGTAAACATTGTACTTTTTGTGTTCACTAATTCATTTTACTTTGTTCTAAATAAAAATTAAATAAAATATATGTCATGGCGACTTTCCGGCGCAAATTTAATTTATATTTTATTGTGAAAAACTAAAAAATAAAGGCTTTGGAGATTCTGGCGACTTTTGACATTAAATTTGCCGATAAGGGTCGAAATCAATCTGACAACCCTGTTCACAATGAGTATCTTAAACTTTGAATGTGGCAACATTTTGTCATCCTTAAATTTTCATTTTGAGCCAGCAGCGGTACAAAGATTTTCAGACTTTTGGCACTTGGTAGTAAATTTTATTTACACAAAAACAAAATACCACTTGCCAACCCATATTAAGGAATTAAAACTGAAACCTCACTATATTAAGATATATTTTAAAACACTATTGTGGACAGCCTAATTATTTTAATGAGTTATAAAAAAAATGTTAAAAAATTGTTTTTTTTATTTCATTTGTTTAGTTACAACGGTCCAGGCGGCTGCAACGGCAATATCTCAGAGTCCCCTCAAGAATAGTGTAGAAGCATATCATGGCCAACATTTTTGTAAGAGATTCCATCCCCGCCCTCCCCGTCTAAGGCGTATTTTCTACGATATGCTAGTTTATATGTTCCACAAAAATATTTGCAATAACGTTTTCTACAAAGTTGCTGAACATACCTTAACCTCAGATGTAAGGAACACATAGTTGCATATACTGATCTACTGCACGAACAGGCCTTTACCCTACCCCTACCCATAAAATTAATTTCCGATCCCCCACCCATAAAATTAAATTCCGATGTGATCTTGCAAAACGCCGACGAACTTAATCTTAGAATCATAAATATATTTTTTAAAACGTTAATACTAACGCCACGTAAATTTTACGTACTGAAGAATTTTGTCCTAAAACGACTAAATTAATGTTTTTATACCCTTCACCACAGGTGGAAAAGGGTATACATACTTTTGTCATTCCGTTTGTAATTTCTACAATATTGTTCTTAGACCCTATAAAGTGTATATATTCTGGGTCCTTATGAGGAGAGAAGTTGATTTAACGATGTCCGTCTGGCCGTCTGTCCGTCTTACGTTTGAAATGTGTTTGCAACTCAAATGAGTTAAGTTGTGAATAATAAAACGGGCCATATTTCATTTTAATGATATTTAAACAACATCCCTTCGTGGTTCAGTTGTCTAGGGGGTTTGTTAAGGTTAGAAACTGTGAGTTCGCTGGTTCAAAACTTGGTTTTTCAAAAAAAAAAAAATTTTAAATTTTTATGTTCACAAACGATTTTAAAAAAATATTTACCATTTTTCGCTTTTTAAATTTAATTTATAATTAAGTTTTTAGTATTGTAAATATGTATGTATATGTGATATTTTGTTTTTGTATAGTTGCTCTGTATTCTGCTCGCAAAATGGTGAAGGGTATATAAGATTCGGCACAGCCGAATATAGCACTTTTACTTGTTTTATATCAAATTTGTGTTTTTACATGTTGTTTATTTATTATTAAAAATAACCTAAAATAATAATATAATTTGTTTATAGTGCAAGAAAAACACCAACCGCTACAAGCTTGCGTAGCAACAATTTTAAAAAACTACACGTAAAATTTACGTACGTTAGTATTCTAGGGTTAAGGGGTGGTCCAAACATAATGCACGATGTTAATTGTGAGTCACACCTTAATGTCAAGTTTATTGCCCAACCTAATTTGACATTTCTTTGTTTCAGTGTTTGACAAATTCAACCATGGAGAGGTACACAACTGAGGAGCGCGTTAAAATTGTTGAAGCCTTTTACAAAAATGGGCTTTTAAATCAAAATGCATTTCGTGCACTTCGGGATTTACTGGTGAGCGAAATCGATTAAATGTGTCCACAATCGGGAGAATTATGCGCAAATTTGAGCAAACCGGGTCGGTAGAAAATACGTTTCGTGTGCTTTATGGGTTAGAGTCGTCATCGGGCCGTACTTCTTCGAAAATGTGGTTGGCCTGTAGTTACGGTGAATGGTGTTCGCTATCGCGAGATGATAACAGACTTCTTGTCATCAGAAATTGAGGATATGGACCTGGACGATACACTGAACCAAAAATCTAAATAAAATGTACAGTAAGCAAACGAAATTAAGTTTATTAAAATATTCTCGTTGGCTCAACGAATTATTCGTTAATATAATGTAAATAATACCTAAATTTTCCTTATATTAACGAATAATTCGTCGAGCCAACGAAAATATGTGAATAAACGTAATTCGTTTGCTTAACGTACATTTTTGGATTTTTGGTTCAGTGTATGTTGTTTCAACAAGTTGGTTCCACTTGTCACACACAGCCAACGAAACAATGGCACTTTTGCTCGAGAAATTCCATGGCCGTCGTGGCGATGTTAATTGGCCGCCAATATTATATGATTTGAAACCGTTGGACTTCTTGGGGATATTTTTAAGAAAAAGTCAAGAGGAAAGGATGAGATAATTCGGCACACAAACGGCATTGAACCTCAATTATGTTTCAGAATCATTGAAAACATGGACCATCGTATAGAGGTATTCTACCGAAGCCGTGACGAGCATTAGATCCTTCTATCCTAATAAAAAATATTAACATAATTCTCTGAAAACGTTAATTAACATCGTGCGTTTTGGTCGGACCACCCTTTATTTTTTTTTTTTTTTTTTTGCTATCCTCTACTAAAATCCATTTTTAGAACCCTGTTATTTTGGAGAAAATTCGCAATTGTTGTACAGTGTAATTACAATTAATCTTTGTTTAAAATACATTTTGCGTTTTTCGAAAAATAAATTTCGTATATTAAAAATATAAATATTTAAACTACATTATGTGTTGAAAAGCGTTAGTAAAACTCTTACCGGAATAATAACTATCCAAGCTAAATAAGTCTTCATCCATATCTTCATCATCGTCCAAATCATCAAATTCATTAAAGGTATCATCTTCTACACAATCATTTGCTTTTGGCAAAATATCTTTTTTTATTTTGTCTTTAGAAACTTTATCATTTTCTTTTCCATCCACATCATTGTTTTCCTCTGGCTGGTTACAATCTGTATCCAATTGTTCATTTTTTAATAATTTATTTGACTGATCACAGTTTTTATTAATATGACCTACAATGGCAAAATAGAAGGTATAAATATTAATAATTAATTATTAAAAAAAATGTTATAACTAGTAAAAAAATAGCATTTTATTATCTAAATACCCCCCATAAATTGTTTTGTGTTTATAAAATATAATCAAATAATTACATTTTAACTAAAAATGCATTAACGTGCAAAATTCCCAAAAGTGAATTATTTTATGGCAAAATTTGCCATATTCACACATACTTGCATAAAAATAAACACGCTCAGATAAGTGCAAGGAAATCCAAAACACATTCCAAGATACAAACGAATAAAAACAAAAACAAAAAAAACAAACACAAAGCACCAGAGGCGAGACACATACTCCTTACAACACACATAAAACCATATAAGAGAATCTAACAACTTCGAGACACCAAGGAATGCCACAACAAAGTTTAAAACTACTACACACTCATATAAACACCAATTCTTCCTTAAGAAGAACAAGAAGGTAAAGGGACAAGACGAAAAAGAAGGCCATCATGAAGAAAATCAATATGTTTTTTGATTAAAGCTACGAGTACCACAGCAACACTACCCAGCAAGTAACCAAACTTTATAGCCCAAAGCAAAAACGTGGAAAATCTAGTGGAGCTACAAAATACAGTGGAATGTTTGTGTATGTAGGTGCAAGTGGGTATGAGCACTTTGGAATTTTCATACAACTTAAACTACTGCTACAACCATCCCTGACTACATCATCATTTTATTGTACGAACAATGTGTGGAATACTTTATGTTGAATACAGAATACCATAATGTTCGACATTGCTGCGGCATGTCCCAGGTGTAAGGAATTTTGATTAGTCAAATCCCCCGGGTACCATAATTCCCCCACAGTAGTGCCAGCCAGAAATGAAAGGCAAATTTAAAATTTCTGCTGTTGAAATCAACAATCCAGAGAGAAACATAAGGTAGACCATACTAAAGTTTATACTCGTATGGAGGAAAAGGAAGAAACTTTGATTACCACTACCAAACATTTGCAATCACATAAATACCAACAAATATTACAGAGAGACAACTTTAAAAGAGAAATGTCAGTAAATTGTTAAGAACGCATGTCCGTTTTTTCTGCAGAGTATTTTATAATATAAATTGTAAATAAGAGAAAATCAAACTCTTAAATTAAATTACAAAACAGCTGTTGGAAATTTCTTTTGTTTTTCTATTTATTATAAAAATTCTATGTCAGGGTGGTTAAATCATAATTCCATAAGTTGGTTAACAAGATTTTTGTTTTGGCCTTAAGATATGTTAAAAGAGAATTAGTTAAAGCTGTTAAAAATAAAAACAAAGGCAAATAATGTGCACGCACAGTGGGTTTAAATACTTTTGAAATATATCAAAAGAAACAGGTCAAAAAAAGCGTACTATTTTAGGTTGTGCCGAAAGGTTTATGCATTTGACCGATAGTAAGAATATTTCAAAAGTCTATAAGTTATTATCCAATCTTTATAAAAACTGACCACACAGTGTTAAAATTCGTTGCAATTTTATACGTATACCTAAAGTACACTTTATATGGCACCTTTGGTAAATTATAAACCGATCATCCCAAAATTTGGTACGGTGATAAAAAATAATTAACTGGACCAAATTTCACTGTAATATCTTTAGTAGTAGATACGCTTTAATAACACATTGTTACAAAAAAGAATGAAACAGAATTACCTGGAATGCGATAAATTTTTTCTTGTAGGTGTTGTCGAGTAAAATAAGACTCTGTCCTTGAAATTTGCGAATCACCTCAAAAATCTTAGGTTACGGATAAAACCCGTACCTTTTGCTGTTATATGCCAGTAACTTTGATAAATGTCAACCGATTTTGAACTACTCAGAGGATTTAGAAAGAAGAAACTAAGGCCTTTTAAAGATGTCAACGTGATATTTAAGTTAAATTGAGGTAACCATACGTAATTCTCCAGCGAACTCAATTTGTTAAAAAAAAATTCTCTATTTTTTAACTTTGGAGATGTTTTTGCAGATTTTTTTTATTTAGGAACCGTATTATTTACGAGTTTATTATAAAAATATTTATTTAAATCATTTAACAAAGTAACTGGCATATAAGTTGTGCTTGACAAGACCTACAAGTAAGAAGGTATCGCAAACCAGGTTTTTTTCCTGTCGTACTAATCAGTTAATTACGTCACCAGTTTATATTGGTTTTTGTAACGGAAATATCAATTTTTATGGTGGATTTTCCACACTTGGGTTCATAATTCTTTTTCTACTGAGCCGATTGTGCTGAATTTTGATTCCGAACTCCTTAGAATGACATGAACAATTTAACTCTAATTTTTTTCTTTTCTTTTAGGCTTTTGAAAGTAAGAGTGTGTATCAAACTTCCTTCAAATTCACATGATCGTTTAAGGTGTAAAAAATGTGTGCTACAGTAGTATATTTTTCTAATATTTAAAAATTCACACATTGACATTTTTTTGAAGTGCTTTGGTTAGGATGTAACCAAAAAGCTCTTAAGAGACAATACAAATTTAAACATAAAATATACTTCCTTACTTTGAACTGATCTAGTGGCTTATTCCACTAGATTCTACGATCCAAAACTAAGTTCAAAATTTTCATTTACCAATTAAAAATACTATAATCTTATAAAAATCATCGAATGCTCTGGTAGGTTAGATGGTAGCAAGTTATGGTATAAACATAATTGGGACGACTGACGAATTTTTCGCAACGAATATTCGTCGCCAGAAATAAAAGACATTTGTGCATAAAAAGAATGCACACAATCAGTGCATTGGCCGAAATTAATCGTGTATAACGAACTCGGCGATGGGATTATCTCTATTTCTATCGTCAACGATCGACGATTAAATTGAAAAAGTGTGACCGTGTTTCTCTCCAATTTCTTAGGGTTAAGTAAATATTTAGTAAATAAAGTTTCTCCGCCACAATTAGTTATGAAGAGGGTATACTAAGTTTGTCATTCCGTGTGAAACTTTTTTATTATTAATCTCAGACCCCATAAAGTATAGATATTCTGGCTCCTTGAGTAATTCTAAGTCGATTTAGCCATGTCCGTCTGTCTGTCCGCCTGTTGAAAACACGCTCACTTTCGAAAAACCCAAAATAAATGAACAAACTAGGTGTCAAATTGCTTGTAGTTATCCTAAACAGTTTGGGATTGAAATCCAGCAAAATCGGTGCAGTAGGATCAGAGCTATCAATCAAAATGTGGAACCACCACCCAAAAAAATTGATCATTTTGTTACAAAAACTAACATAAATGGTGCAACAATGCACGGAATAATTTCAGATTTTGCAAAAATTCGTGCTAATCGACTGGAAATCACGGTGTTAAATTTTGTGAAGATCCGTTCATAATTTACCCTAGGCCCCACATAAACCCTTCTCCCGGAAAACAGTTAAATCCGCCTAAAACCATAATTAATAATGCTATCATACCAAAATTAGGCACGTCACAGTTTTATAGGAATACATAGAAGTAACACTAATACATTTCGTGATGATCGGTCTATAATTTACTATAAGCCCACTGTGGTAAATTAATTAAATACGCCTAAAACCGAAGCAGATATAGATATTGCAGTATAATTTCTTCCAACTTAGCTTCATATGGCCAGACAAAAACGTCATGCAATTTTGTGATATGCGGTCCATAATTAACCTTAGATCCCATATTTTACAGCCTTCGGAAATTCAACCTAAACGCTAAAACTAATTTCATCACTGTATTGAAATTAACCATGGCTCCAATATAAATTCCCCTCCTGAAAATCATTTAAGTTCGGCTTAAACTGTTACGAATCATGATATTTTACTCAAGATTGTCGGTCAATAATTTAATATAGTACTAAACCGCAACCAATTTGAATGCTAATGTCTGTTTTTATAAAGATTAATTAATAATAAATAGACATCATATAGATATCACTCCTGAAATAATTGAACTGTCGGTGGAAAGTATCAAAGATTCGGCACAGCCGAATATAGCACTCTAACTTGTTTATATTAAGAATGGTTTTATATGTGGAAATGTGCGATAGCGAGACTTTTAAGCGATATCATGAAGACCCTTATTGTTTTAAATAATTTTATGTTAACATTTTATCTTTTTTAATTAATATTTTTTTCTTGTTGATATGTATGTGTATATGTAAGAGGTGTCCAAAATTGAAGTATCAGTTTGATTTTTCTACTTGGAATTTTTTTTCTACATTTTTATTTTCAGATTCTAGATATATTACGATTAGTTAATATGGTACGTTAAACGAAGAAACAACGTGTTTTTATTATTAAAATATTTTTTGAAAATGGCAAAAGTTTTCAAAATGTAATTAGGAAATATAAAAATTCGTTAAAAAAAAAATGCTCCAACAAATCGTGCCAGCAAGCTGATTGTTGAGAAATTTGAAGAAACTCGAAACGTTCATGATAACAGAAGCAGAAATTATCAACGCAGTGGTCGTTCAGCAGAGAATGAAGCAGCTGTGTGCAGAAGTGTAGAAGAAGATCCAACAACTTCCATTCGTCATCGTTCGCAGCAATTAAACATCAAACGATCCATATTATGCAACATTTTGAATCGTGATCTCCATTTAAAGGCATAGAGAATGTGGTTTCAACAGAATGGTGCCACTTGCCACACAGCAAGAGAAACAATGGATCTTTTGAAAGAAAAGTTCGAAAATCGCATTGTTTCTCCTAGAGGAGGAGTAAATTCGGGTTTTTAGAAATTTAAAGGGTACACCAATTGTTCCACAACAGTTCTAGAGTTGATACCGAGCAGATATCAACCATTGACAACAGTTTATTGAAAAACGTGATTGAGAAGTTTGGTAAAAAACTGCGAGCCTGCCCAGCCAGTAGATGGGGGTCAATCGACCGATATAATTTTTCATTTTTACACGGAATCTATTTGTTATAAACCAAAATATAAATATTTTTAATATAAAAAAACTCTTTTTTTATTAAAATTTAAATGGTTTATAAACATGCCGTTACCTAAAACGCAAAATGCTCCAACTAACCAAAAATTAAAAAATCGAATTTTTCATTGATTCTGATTTATTGCACAACAAAACAAACGGGCCTATCCACAAAAAATTAAATGATAAACGCTAGAAGACCTAGCTAACAGTTTTTATAATATTTCTGCGCGAAATTTGTGTCAACTGTTCCAAAAGACTGATCCTGGGATTTGTGAAAATAGAACAAGTACAAAAACAAAGAACTCATGACCAATGAAAGGAGAACCAATCATTTAGCTGGTTTATGAAGAACAAAAAGGGTAGAAAAAGTAATGAATTACAGTACAGTCTTCACCGGTGGTGTCACACATTTTTTGGTACTATCTTAAATTTTGTTGTAGGGCTTTTTGATTGGAAAAAATACTACATTGTAGTTACTAACACTAAACACGTTCATTAAGAATAGATGTGTTACTTGTCAAATGGTGGCTGTTAGGTGTCAATTGACAGCCTTCAATAACAACCTCATGTAAAATTTATAGGTCCCATTCATATAAAGTGTTAGGACCAGGCTCTACCAACAAAGACCTATCACGGGACTATTTTGGTGCTAGTTCGCTTCCCTCTAGGGATGTAACATTGTCATTTGTTTAAGCAACTGGTAGGTTTTATAAGAAAACTAGAAGAGAAATAAATTATAAACAGTTTAATGCAATTTATCATTTTAAACAGTTTTTTGGTTCTCATTTGCGTTTTAGGTAACGATATATACGTATGTATATGTACCATCAGCTGCTACATGTAATCAAAAATTGGTTTACATATTAATTAATTGATAAAAATTGGTGTAAATTGTTTGCAATAAAAAGAAAAATATGGATAACAGTAAAACTACCATTTCAGAAGTAAAAAACAAATTAATGGCGATGCAAATTTTACCACTTCTTTGGTCAAAATTCCAGACTAAAATTTTTGCAAAGTAATCATTTAATCTGGCCAATCGTTTGGCTTAAATAATTTTGGCAAAAAAAGTAAAAATTTGCTATATATAATAAGCAGGTTTGTAAGGGGGAACTGTGCTTCGCTCTATTTGTAACTGGGATTTTATCTACTAACGTCGATCTTAATACTTATACATATTTCTCCCAAGTCAAATATGTCTCAAACTTTAGGTACTTCTGCTAATAAGAATAATAATTGTATGTAAGTGTGTCTGCCTGCCTGTCTGTCAGACTTTCACACGTTGCACGTGGTCCCAGCGGGAAAACTCAGAAGACCTTCTTACTTCAGGCCTTTTTAAAGGCCTGCTTAAAAGATTTTTTGATTCAATTACTATTCTTATCTAACTGCTAAAGAAGGCCACATAGAAGGCCTCGGCTCTTTCGTATAAAAGATAAGATACACCTTCCACACTCGCTTCTATGAGAAGGGAGTAACATTTTTTGTATTGTTTTTTTGCACAAGCAAAAGCAAAATCAATTTTTTTTGGTCCCGTTACCCTTCTTATGTACCTGCTGAAGAAGCGAGAGCGGAAGGCCTTCTCCGCAATGACAACGTGTGTAAAAAAGATATGAGTATGGAATGGAGCAAGAAGGCCTTGTACATCCAAAAGAAGGGGTACAGAGGCCTTCTAGAAGGCCTTCCTACTCCTTCTTTTTCCCGCTGGGGTAGTTGGTTTATTGATGTCTTATTTTATTACAAATTTATTTTATTTATTTTCTTTTACTAGCAAATTCATTGATGCTCTTTTTTTTTTTTTTTTTGTTTCAATGACAAAAGCACAAAAAAGAGAGTGTTTAAAGGAATGTTGTGTGCTCTTTTAACCATAAAAACTAAAACAAAGAGTATTTGGATGTGGCAAACATAAAGTAAAATAAAAGCTAAATAAAAGGAATAAAAAACCAAAACAAATACAAACTTAAGCACTTAACGAGTTGTATATGTGAGTAAGTGGCATGCCACAATACAATGCCACCTCAGAGATTTGCAAAAGTTTTTATGACACATGAAATGTAACATAACAACACACTAATGTAAATGGGTATACGATGTAAATGTGTAAGTGTTAGAATATATAAATATGTGTGAATGTATTTGTGAGATAGATTGTAACACTTTTTATATTTACGTATAGAAGACAGCCAACAATATTTGGCTTTTTCACTAAAAAGCTAAACTATTTGTAGACAAAAAACAAAAAGGGAACTCCTCAAAACTCTATTAACTACAATTGCAATCTCCAGCTGTAAGATACACTAACACTTATATAGACGTTTCATATGAATATGCCATTGTATTGTGTATATTTATTCTAAGGCGACTTAGCCAACGCACGTAGTTTTAACTATTACTCTTGAGATTTAGTTGCCATCAGTGCAAAAGTCAGTCATCTAGTAATTTAGTCGCAAATGAAAATCGTGTAAATGAAGTCAATTCGTTTACGAGTTTTAATAGCAGAAAGACTAGAAAAACATTTTACTATTCAATACAAGCGTCTCGTGCTCTTCTACAAAAATCATTTAAATATCACCGCCACCGCCACCACACTAGTACTTTTCTACAAACACATGCACTCACTCACTTGTCTATGTATATGAGTATTTGTGTGTAGCAAGAGAATTCGTTAACAATTTGACTTCAATTTCTGTTTTATTTATTTTTTTTATTTATGTCTGTTATACATGTTGTATACGTAACGCGGTTTTTCGAAGTCATCAAATAAAAACCGCGAAACAAGAATTCCCTACGAAAATTATGAACATGAATTCCTGTATAAATGTATCCAGTTTGTGTGTACATCAATGTACTTCTGTGGAGTAGCTTAACACATTTTGAAAGTCCTTCCACTAATCAAACGTTCCATGTCTCTTATTGTGTGTGTAAAGTATGTGTGGTTATTACCCATACGTATGTAAGGATTCACATGTATGTATGTATTTAAGTTTTCCGTACGAATTCGACTGTGGAACGGAATGTTAAGTAACCTGCCTGAAGGCTTTTATAGCTTAAAACACTAATACATATAGACAAAAATATTCATATGTTCAAAGTCTAATTATGCTGACAACTTCTGTAAATTTATGAAAACGAAATTTTATCATTGTAGTAGACGACAGTGGGTTTTAGTTCAGTTATGTGAACATAAAAATAGAAATGTCAATGGAACTTGTGATTTTAGCATCTGACTGCTGTCACATTTTGGCTATAACTGCCAATATTAACTACACTTTACAAAGTAAAGTTTATGTTGATTGATAAAACGTAAAGGATTTAATCATTTTGGTTAATTAATTAATTAATCTTTTTTTTAACCAGTGAACGTGCCAATATTTTACAAAAAATGTTTTATATTAAAATTATTAAATTATTTACTAACAGACATTGTTAGTAAATTTTGGAAGAATCGCTTTGACTACTTATCAGTCAAGCCAATAAAAAACGAAATTTATCGGGGATATTTCTGTTGTAAAAAAATGTGGTTGTTAACCCTTTTCCAAAAGACGGGCTTCATGCAATAGACAATGTTATGCACTTTTTATGTTAAAGGAATACGACGATACGACGAATACAGACCTTTGCAAATAAAAAGATTATAGTTTATACATTCTTCAGACTATATACACAATTTAAACTGGGCCTTGATTGATCTTGAATAAAGCTTAAATTGATCTAGAACTGAACTTAAGCTGATCAGAAAGATCTAGGTCAAAACTTGGACTGCAAAAACTACCAATAAATCATTTATTTTATAATCCAAAGAAGGACCACGAAGATATTTTTTTAAAATATAATTAGCTTTTGGAGCGTCCTTTAAACCCAGAACGTTTTAAACCTTTAAAAATTCTAGAAAATATACAGACGGATTGTTTGGGATCGTTCTACTGGTTGAAAAATCAATGTTTTCAATATACATACATACATACTTTACAGCTGGATTCACGACAAAATTTTGTTTGAATATTGTTTGACGTTTCAATATTTTTTACGAAAAACGTTTAGCTTGAGCTGGAGTTTTTATTTTTTGTCCGGACCAAGGCGAATTCATACAGGTGGCCGCATTTGACCGCATGAGAGAGATTCAAGATGGCTGTCAATTTGTTCACAGTGTTATAGGACTAGAAATAAAACTTATAAATTTCGTGATGATCGGTCCATAATTTACTATAGGCCCCATATAAAGCCCACTCTGGTAAATTAATTAAATACGCCTTTAACCGCAGAAGATATATTTATTGTGGTAAAATTTCTTCCAACTTAGTTTCATATGGCCAAAAAATAATGTTATGCAATTTTTGTGATTTACGGTCCATAATTTACCGTAGATCCGATATTCAGCAGCCTTCTGAAATTCACTGTAAACGCTAAAACCAATTTCACTGCTGTTTTGAAATTTATTGAAATTTATGTAGAAATTTATGCAGAAATCACTCTGCAGAATGTTGGGATGATTAGTTCATAACTTACCATGGCTCCAATATAAGTCCCCCTCCAGAAAATCATTTAAGTTCGGCTTAAACTGTTACGAATTATGATATTTTACTCAAGAAAGTTAAAATTGCTAAAAAAAAGCATAAAACTTTCTGATTGTCGGTCAATAATTTAATACAGGTCTTAACCGCAACCAATTTGAATGCTGATGTCTGTTTTTATAAAGATAAATTAATAATAAATAGACATCATTTAGATATCACTCCTAAAATAATCGAACTGTGGAGGGTATCAAAGATTCGGCACAGCCGAATATAGCACTCTAACTTGTTTATTTTGAGATTAAAGGTCGATTCACCCATGCGTTCCGAACAATATTTTTGACCGGACAACAATTTTTTTACAGAGAGTGTTCTGCAGAACGATTCACCCATCTCGGAAAATTTGTCCGGACAAACAAAGCTACCATATGGTTTACAGATGTAAACGATTAGCAAGCTATTAGTTTTTTTTAAAAAAGTGTGTTAAAGAAAATGGACGAAAGAAGAAAATTAATTTTATTATTTTTTATTGAATTGCATAAAACCAATTTACTAGCAAAAAAAAATTTATCAAAAAATGTTGAAAGTAAAAAGAATAGCAGTAAGAAAAATATTACAGAGAAGAAGAACAAACGGTGTTTTCCACACACTTGTTCCTGACAATGAAATCCTTGCAATTTTAGGGCCTGATTTGCGTGGTATACCTATTCGTAAACCAGAGCATATTACGCCGGCAGAAAAGTTGTCCTTAACATTAAGGTAAAGCTGTTTTGTAGCGTCTTCGTAGACTTTTCCATAATATTTGACATTCACTTCCTACAAGTGGAATTTTTGTTCCCATGAAATTTTCATTCCCCTCGAAGGGAAAAAAGCAATCGTGAATCTCATGTGAAAAATTTTTCATGCTATCTGTTCCAGTCAATGTAAAAAAGAAGAAAATTAGAAAAAATTAAAAATCATTGAAATTTTTGTTTATAAATATACATGTATATATTTTAAAGGAAAGTTAAAATAATAAATCTAAATAATTAGTATTGGAGCGATAGGTTGAAAACAACGTTAGTTTTATGCACTTATTAAATTTTATGTAGTAAAATATTTTCCAAAATTCTGCCACCACGTCTTTCACAAATCCGGCGGCAATCAACCTGTTGTTTTCCATTTTGTTGACCAATATATCGGTTTGTGCCTTATTAACGGATCTAGCCCTTAATATTCGATTTATAGGAGGAACTACTAACATACACGTTCTATTCACTAGCAAAAATAAAGTGAGAAAATCTAAGGGAAATGTGAACAAATTACGAGGGAAAAAACTTTTCACGATAAGCGGAATTTATTCCCGTGAACATTTTTCACGTTATTATTCTCCTTTGAATTACATTTTTTCATGGGAGCTGTTCATGATCACAAATATGTGAAAAGGGGAAAAATTACGAGAGAAAAATTATTCACGATGGGGGTGATTAAAATTTACCAATTAAAATTTACTTACGACCAATTCCAATATATTTTTCTATTTCCGTCCATATATTTTGTGTAAGGTAAGTATTTTTATATGAACGATTGCCCATATCATAAATACATTCTCTTCCTGGTTTTTTTATTTCTTAAATTAGTTTCAGGGCAATATTTTCTTTAACATCCGTCTTTTGTTTAATTTTTTTTTTAATTATTCAGCACAAAACGAAAAATGTAATATGTGGCAGCTCAATTCAACTTTTATGTACAAATTGAAAAAAAGTGGCATCTCAGTTCATTTTGTTCGGCACAAGAATTAAAATTAAACCAATTCAAGAAAAAATGTTCCGAACAAAATCTTTGCTCTCTCTCTCAAAAGTAAAACGTCAAACTCAATATAAAAAAAATTTTGTCCGGACAAAAATTTTGTTCGGAACGCATGGGTGAATCGAGCTTAAGTCTTAAAAATTCCACACATCCTTCTCTACTATTTCAATTTGTCCCACTGTACTACTTTTATATACATATTTACTTATATACACACAAACACACAAGAGCTTGACCATTTTTATGAAGCACGCTTGCACAATGAAAAACTTTACAATATTTCGTATCTTTTTATTCTGATGTATTCGTAATGCTGCTTTGCAGTGTGTATTTGTATGTGTGCACTTCTAAATCGTGAAGGATACACTCCACTTAGTTTTTGCTATATCTTTTGCTAATTTCGTATTGCAAATAAAAACGCCTCTAACTTTTGATATTTTTATTAGTTGGAAATATTCTAGCTCGCCTTTTTCCGTCAACATAAAACGTTGATTGTACCAAGTGAACTTTTTAACTAGACTTATGGCTGTGTGGAGCTTTACAGCATCCTATCACACACACACACACACTAAAACAAAAGCTTATGTAGAATAGATGACGACACATGTTGAACAGCAGCATGCCAGTACACAACACATTCAAATAAACTGCAACAACTGGGGAATATTTTTATCGAAAAAAATTTGAATACAACTACGAGAAGTACGTTGATGTTTCTAATGGCATCGATGGTAAAGCTGCCGGTGTTGATGAGGACAGACGAATACGTTATGACAGATGTTCGTTTGGTATTCTTTATTACTGTTCATCCTGTTGTTGTACACTTGCATTCACGTGTTCTTTCACGAATACAATTCAATGCGTGTGCTAGAAACATCCACATGTACTTGTTTTATATATTCTTGGCCACTTTATAGTTGAACTTTACGAGTCCATCATTAAGACTGTGAAACGCGAACAATGATCCAATGCCATTCATCATTTATTGCATTTCGAGCTTAATTATACGGAGGCGAGTACTTTAACTTGACTAGAGCATGATTTTTGATAAGCAAATGTAACAGAAAATTTGAAAAATGTTTGGCTTAACTACAGAATTTGCTTTTAATTCTACAGCTGATTATTCAACGTACCATTATGATTTCCTTAGAGATTTAATACTAAAACAGAAAAGTTTGTGTTTTGGAATTGAAAAGTTTTTGTTTTTAAATTGAAAAAAAGCAAAGACATTTTCGCCTTACATTCAAAACATCTAGATTAGAATGTGTAATAAGTTTGAAAATTAATATTATTTATTATGTGTCTTTATTTTTTTTTTATTAAGTAAAATTCACTGCTGGTTAAAACATTTGGGGTATTTAATACTCCAGTAATTAAAAGTCCATAGATCGAATAAGGAGCTAACTTGCCAATGTAATGGCAAACGTATTATGAACCCAGTATAATTCGCATAATTAACATGTTTCATTTTTATAAGTTCTACTTTATAGATGCCATAAACATCATTTATGTAACACCAAAACGAATTAATCAGCATTAACTACTCAATGAACTTTTCTATACAAATGAGTACCACATTATTAGCTTTTTATTTCTGTACACTCTCTGCAACTATTACATTTAGGTATATCAGTGTGTGTGTGTACTACACACATTCTACTTTCATATAAGTGGAAGTCTTACTAAATAAATGCATGAACAATCCGCATTCATCACGTTGCCAAATACATAAATGGATTTTTATATGCAATTATTAGCGAACCCATAAAACACGCGGCCAAACTATTAAAACCCATAGAATTAGAACATGATGTGCAGTAAAACGGTTTTCTTATGCGCTACAAATACAAAAACAATGGATTTTAAGAAGTCCTTGTATTATATCTACTTAAACCCTACACCACCATAAGTAGTCTCAGTGTTGCCATTTTTATGCTTTTTGTGTATTTTATGGTGCTATTTTAGTCACGTTACTTTTTTTTGTTCGCCAGTTACCCTTTATAAAAAAACCTTAAGGTCTAACACCTGCTCTTACACATTGGATTTACACAACAGTGCATTGCAGTGGCGAGACCTTGGATGAGATATCATACCGGTTAAAATATCATACGGAAATAAGCAAGTGGGCACTCAAAGACTCGCTAAGTATCACCGGAGTTTTGCGTAGCACACCGATTGCGGCACTAGTTAGATGTATTCTTGTACCTAAAACCAATCTATCTGGAAGCAGATGGGACTGCAAGGAAATATTGATACTTAGAGAATATTATAGATCATTAAATGACCACCAAAGCCGGGGATGATACACTACAAAGTTCACCAGGCAATGAATGACATGGCGGTCGGTCGATAATCTTCGTAGACATTTACAAACATATTGTTAAGTTACTGCCTTTCAATAACGTTTTGGTTTATTTCCTTTATAATAACCTGTTTCGAGTTCGTTGGTTGCAATTTAAAACAAACTAAATAAACACAACACTTTAGTGTATAACACTTATTTATTAAGAACTTAGTCACTTTAACAACCGTAATTTACAGCTTTTATTTACAACACACTATTGTAATTAGAGTTTTTTTTTCCCGGACTTTTTCGATTCCCGGGAAAGCGGGAATTTTTTTTAAATTTCCCGGGATCCCGGGATCCCGCTCCATATAAATAATACAAAGTAAACTTTGTTATTAATTAATGAAAAAAACTTTTATTAAAAAACGTAAGGGAACTTGTTTACAAAGAAAGTAAAAGAAATGGTTCAATACTAAAAAAATAATAGAATATTAAAATAGGAACTTGAATTATTATCACCTCACGCCTTTATTCCCTATTATTATGCTTTTATTCAGTATTATTATGCTCTGGATACAAGATAAAAAGATATCATAAACAACAAATTAATTCATAAAACAAAATAAAATTAAAGTACTCAAGATATGTGACCAAAAAGTTAATTAATAAAATAGATAAAATATTTTAAAGAAATATAAAACATTTTTTAACGCCTTAGGAAATAACTTTCTGACACACTCAAAGCGCTTAGTATGTCGTCAAAAAGTATATTCCTGATTTAATTTACTAATTATCATGTTTCCAAAAAACACAAATTGAAATTGAAAATTTGTGTTTAACACCTAATAAACATATCGCTCCTTCATTGCATCATAGTCATATCTCAAAATTTTAAGTAACTTTAGCAAAGTTTTCCTTCATACCTTCTCGTATTATATCTCAAACTGAACCTAAGTTATAGCAAAATATATCTTTAAATCGGTACATTTTGAAAACTTTAATCGCATTTTTCCAACATCGTTTGTTTTTGTAGATATGACTATGTTGCAATAAAGGAGCGATATGTTTAGGTATCTCCTATTTTTAAGAGTTGTTCATGGACAATGAAACTTTACTGCCTGCATCTTATTTTGAATTAATGTACTTTATTAACTCTTCACTTCACTAAATGTAATAATTATCATCTGTTGCACTGCCCATTCTGCTTTTAGTAGATTTATTGCATCAGGAGACATTGATTTAAATACATGTACTCACTTCTTGTAATTAATCTAATCCACTACCCATCCACAGATGCTAATTTTTAGAGAGTAGAAAACTAAATTTCAAAGTATAAATAGCTATTATGAGGAATTTTTTATTTCCCGGGATCCCGCAAGAAAAATCCCGGGAAAACGGGAAACAAAATAATTGAAATTCCCGGGAATTCCTAATTGTAATCAACACACTTCAATGTTTATATCTTTCTCCGCGTGATGCGTATCAACTTGACAAAGTCTGAACTAATACTCTCTCTAGATGCACATCTTCGCTTGTATTTATACTTCCATTCAATCTTCTGGTGCCCTCTAGATGTCTTTCGAAGGTTCGAGAATTTACTATTCACCACTCTAACGTCTATTGTGTTTTATGGCGGCACTTATTTTACCACTTATACTGAAGCTTTTTTAACGGTCATTTCGAGGGCTTTCTGCACATTGGGATTGAAGTGTACTCAAGAACAACAACTTTTCAATAACAATGTGAACTACTAAAATTACCTCTAAATACAAAATAAATAATAATTACAGCTAATTCTTAACCAATAATTACAACTAACTCTTAACTAAAGTTACTTTCGTAACAATATAAAGAAAAAAATACAAAGAATACTAACGAATGTATTTAGCTTTTCAGTGCACATTTTTTTTTTTATTATAAAATAAAAATAAATAGTTAACAAAACTTTCTTGCTTTCTGAATTACAATTGACACTTTCTGATTTTTTACACTCGTTCACAAATTTTAAACTTACTGCCATAACCTTAAAAATAAGATATTTTCTAAGGTAAATCGGGGCGGCTAAACACGACTATGGCACTAATTTATTTCTCTCAAGAAGCGTTTTAGAGATGTTAGCGAAAATCGCGTTTTTCTGCAGTTGTTTAAGAATTTTCAAAAATCTGTAGTTTGTTGATCGGATCAAAATTCAATGAGTTACACAATTTTAGATTTGAAAATAATTTATTTTTTTACGTTTTTTCAATTTTGAACATTTTCAGTCTCTCCATTAAGGCAATTTTTTTTAAATCTAAAGGTCTGTAGCTCGTTGAATTTTTATCTGATCACACTATAAATATGGGCTGAAAGAGGAAAAACATATTAATTTAACAGTTTGTACAATTCAGATGAACAATTCCCGGGGTTTTTTTGAAAAATTAGAAAAAACACGATTTTCGCGAATATCTCGAAAACGCTTTTAAAGAGAAATAGATGAGTGCCACATTCGTGTTCGGCCGCCCCAATTTAATTTAAAAAAAAATATAATTTTTAAGGCTCATTTTTGTTTGTGGCATAGTGTAATTGACACAATTTGAATTACAAAAGGTGAAGTACGAAACCTTGATAACCTCTCATGTCTCTAAGAATGTATGTATAACAATGATTCAATGTAATAATCAGAATTGTAGGGTACCGCTAACACTCCTGTTAAAAGTTTCAACAAGAAACAGTATTGGTATTTATGAGTGTGTATTTGTGTGTGCAAGTGGAAATGAAAAATTTATTTGACTATTATGGACAAAACGATCACTGGTTGTTGCGTTAAAGGTGGTGCCGTTAAAATTAATTGCAAGAGTATATTTATAATTTCAACTCAAGGATTATAAAGTACTTATAATCATCGTCCAGTTATGACTATTTAGTTGGTTTACACATACATATCCAATCTATTCTAATACGAATGTATGTTCCGAAAATATTTTTAGTGGGGATAATGTAACTACAACACTTCTAAGTTCATACTGCAACCCATGTCCCTAAAGTAATTTGTCCTTTTAGCTTTTACTAACCCATTCAAAAATAGTTTACACACTTCTTTTTTTGAATAGGTTTAATACGTACATACACATTTATGTTTTGCATTTAATATTGAATGTCATCTATGTATTTAAATTTATAAACAAAACACACATCCCCCAACCACATTCTCCTATATATATCTACGATAAATTTATTTAAAAACGTAGATATATTTTCTTTTTCCAAGTATTAACTTTATTCGTTTTTTACTGTACAGGTCCTGCGAGACTTCCTTTTCACTACTATGCTTTTAATTCGATTCGTTACTCTGTTGGCAACTAATTCCTGTGGGAATTTTCTTACTAAAATATATTTTTGTGTTTGTATTAAATGGAATATTACCAAGAGAAATGTGTGTGTCTGTATTAAATTTTTGTATGTTCAAATGTTGTTTGTGTTTAATGAACTATTATAATATTCTATAATAAACAATTTAAAATAGTACGATCGTTATAGGACGGCTTTATTATGCACTACCTTACAAAATGGTGGGCAAATAATACACCTAACGATAAGAGTTGACTTGAAGTTGACTTTTCGTGTTACGCGTGAATAAGTAGTGCTTGTAATTATAAAGTATAGGCAGGCCTAGCTACACCGCATGCTTTAATATAAGGCTTGCCAGATCGAAATCGCCAAGAAGCTTGACATTAAAAAATCTTAATTTTTCTTGACAAATAAAAATTTAGTAAAACTAACAAAAACAAGTAAGAAAGTATAGTCGGTCAAGCACGACAATATGATACCATACACCGTAGCCAGCCATCCTGCCAGTCAGCCGGACGGACATCGCTAAACGATCGGTATACTTACAGTTGGGTCTAGGACCAATATTTTAAGCATATATTTATACAAGCATCAGCACAAATGCATAATACCCTCGCTACTATTGTGGTGTGGATAAAGAAATTTATATTATTTACAATCATTACCATATGTGGATAGTTTCGTTTTTTATATAAGTTTGTTACTCAGTTTGTTATTTTTACAACATTAATATAACCCTAAGAAATATATAAATTCTGGATCCTTGTACGTATCGCAGCTGATTTAACGATGTGTTTGCTAAAATGACGACCCCAGATATGTAGGGACCGATGGTTATATATTTATATCACGTATAGTCCGGCAAAGTTTGCAATTGAAATTTGGTTAAAACAGTCCACATATGACGGAGATAACAACAAAAAATTACGACTGCCTCTCATTTTTACCCATAACCTGAAATGTTTACCCAAAAATCTTTACTTTTTGAAGTCTTGTTACAAATAATGGAGTTTATTCTTTTATTTCATAAAAAAAACCAAATTTAGAAGAAAACTGCAGCCGTATTCTGTAAGTCGCTAAAGCTTAATCTCTACTGCTAAAAATCTATAACATTGACTTAGCGATTTTTAGCTACGAATGCAACGTGCATTGCTCAATTTGGCCATGCCATAAAAATTTAATTCGCCGCAATTTTAGCTTTTAATGTCATCGCTAAAATATTTAAATTTTTTATTCTCTAAGGCATTTTAGCGATCGAGATTTAGCTTTAGCTAAGCGAGTTACAGAACACAGCTGTTGATAGTTAAACTATAAAAATCGGTCTATATATAACTCAGTTATGTACAAATAACTACATTTTTCTTCCAGATATTGATTTTGGTACATTAACGCCCACACCATATAATAAAGGAGGACTAAATGTTGCGCAGATATTTCGAATCCATAAGTAAATTGTATTTAATATACGAAATGAACTAAATCCGATCATTTCAGCTAGGGACAATTCGCTTTTTAATATTATGTCGAAGGGAGTATAAGATTCGGCGACTATTCCTTTTTTTTTTATTTGGTTTTAATTTAAACAAATTTGCTACATTTTTAAATATTTAACATTATTTTAGGATATACTTATAAATGGAAAATTAATGGTAAAACAATTTAAATACAATCACGTTAATGCGTAAACAATTTTTTTGCTGAATGAGTGCATACAAAATTTGTCATTCCGTCTGAAACTTTTGTAATATTTGTCTAAGAACCCATAAAGAAAATATTCTCAGCTAATAACTAATTCTAAGTCAATTAAGCCGTGTCCATCTGTCTGATCATATGTCCGTCTGTTTATATCAAGCTCACTATCGAACTGCTCAAAAAATTTGGAATCAAACTCTAGTTCCCCTAAGCAGTTTGGGATTAAAATCCAGCACAATTGGCTTAGTACGAAAAGACCTATAAGCCCAAATGGGGAACACCCTCCCTAAAAAGTTTATATTTTTTTTAAAAAACCCAGCATAAATTAATGACAGAATGCACCGTTTTTTAGCTAATTTTGTACAAATTCGTTTAATAATTTACCATAGGCCTCATATAAAGTCCACTCTCGAAAAACACTTAAGTACGTCTAATCATGCTATTTCACTTAAATTTGTCGGTCACAGTTTCATATGATTAGAAACCACTCCGCCGATTTTTGTGAAGATTAGTCCATTATTTACCATAGGCCTCATATTAAGCCCACTCTGAAAAATCTTTCAAATACAGCGAAAACCGTAGCAAATATAGACATTTTGGTACAAATTTAGTCCAGTTTAGTTTTGTATGGCTAAAATTGACACCATGTAATTTTTGGATATTAGATCCGTAATTAAGCATACACGCAGAAAAAAAACATGTTTGCATATGGTCAGCTCCAACAAAACTATTTTTAAAGAAAATTTCAAACATATTGGCCCACAACTATAGTCATAAACAAAGAGTTCTAAAGCAAACTTTTAGTAAAAATATGCTTTTGATCTACTATAGACAAGCAAAAGCATACTTTACACGTTAAAACCGGTGTTAATTTTAAAACTAGCTGAAGTTGTTTTTGACTCATTTAACATCAGCATCAGCTGTTTATCGCCAAATACAAAAGTTCATGCAAAAAGTTAAAAATGTTTGCAATTATTAATGATTTGGAGGAAAATTTTAGTGGAAAGAACCACAAAATACAGTCAAATCCCGATAATTCGTACCCCATAATTCGTAATAAACTGTCGGTCCCTTGAAAAAATCTCGTTAATTCGTAAAATTTCTATACATTTTGGTCACCACGCTAAGTGGTATTTTTTTTTTTTTTAATAAAATCTTCTTAACCTCTTATAAATTGTAATTGTTTGCTAACTAGAATGGTTTAAAAATTAAACTTTGATATGAATCTCAAAAAAAATACCTCAACAGCAACAACATTTTTAATAAATATGGGGGACATCGATAAAAAATTGCAAAATTACCCATATACTTACTGCAGGCCTTAACATAAGACTTAATTATACGGTACCATAGTGTGTCGTAGGGTGTAGAAAAACATAACGACAAGAAAAAGCATTAACTGAACCTACTCCCAAAGGTGACCCAATAAATGTTAAAACTTTATATTGTTCTTGTTCTTTTACCTTAACAATTTATAACAACTACAACAACAATCATATATGTACTAACCAACACCTTCCTCTACATCCGATGTGGACATATATGTATGTACAAGCCGGCACATGTAAAAATTTGTATGAATGTGTATGTATTTAATATGCCCATTGTTGTTGTCGTTATTACTGTTCTTACCTCGTGCAGTTCCTGAAACCGCTGTTGTTGCTATTGTAACACGTCAAAAAAGGTGTCACATACGCAAAATATGATAAACTTTACTTTTGTCTCATGTTCAATACCCCTGGGATTAATAATGGAAAAATGAGCAACTTCAATGACTGCAGAATAATACCTCTGGATGGCAGGCAGTACCAGTATCAGTAATAATAATATTTTTAAAACAAACACACACGTTCCTATACATACATACTGGAAAAAACACTTACGGTTTAACTAATACATATTAATATGCGAGTGTTTGTGTGTGGGTTTTTGTCTCAAGATGTTTTAACTGCAAAAAGTTGAAACACCCAACCAACATCATACCCGTCATTTCCTTTTCCCAACTCGGCTTTACTATTTATTTATACTCATATCCACAGATACGAATTGTTCTTCTTTTCTTAACATCTCTTTGTTGTAGCAGATTATTTTGAATGAACACAATATTCATTCATATTTTCTGTTACTCTTATTTCTCAGCCACCTTGACTTTCTTGTGCTTCTCCCTACTCTTTAATACTTTTCTGAGCGAGTTAAAATGTGTGTTTCTGTTGTTTCTATTGTTGTAATGTTTGTTGCTATGAAATAAAGCTTAAAATGTATGTGAAACGCTCGCTTTCTTAGCAAAAAAGGAAAAAGCAATAACAACAACATCAACAGCAACGAAAAAATGTTCGCTTGTACAGCAATGTGTAATTTTTTATTCGCACCAAGGTTACTCCCCAAGGACGACAAACATCCTCCCAAACATACATACATACGTTACTATGTATTTATGTTTATAAGCACATATGAGAAAAGGAGCATACGAAAAACGTTATTGTTGCTTTTTATATTTGTTACATACTTACATACATACGTATGAGAATGAACGTCTACAACCGACTACTGTTGAAATTGTTATAGTTACAGTATTTTTAGGACGCAACGATACTTATAATGCTACAAAAATTGTGTTTCCTTATTTTGGTTGATATTACTACTTGGCTATTTTTTTTTTATTCTACAAATAATAAAATCTATAAACAGTAAGAATTCATATTAATGTCGCAGTCAATCTACAGTAGTACAAAATAAAGAAAATAACAAAACAAAATTTTAAATCAAAATTTTGTATTCCAAAAATTACTTTGATAAAATTTATATATTCATAGAATTCAGTATTTCAAACTAAGATTCGATTTCTGTGAGATGTTTATACAAACTATATAAGATTTAATAAATTATATTTTAAGATATTATGAATATACTCATACTCGACTTTTGAATTATATAATCGCATTTACTTTTTTAATAAATAATGTATATATTCTCAAAGATGATGTCTATTTTAAACTCATCGCCGCAAACTTCTTGTGTAGCCAGTATAACGAATAAATTATAAGGTTTATAACCTAAAAAAGCAGTATTTACAGTATATAATGTATAGGGAAGCGATTTCCATGCAAATGCATGTTTTTTGTCGAAAGTCTAAAAACAATGTCGACCAATTCTCTTTTTGAATCACTAAATTTGCGTTAAAATGGCATCGATTTGTTTTTGCATATTGTTGCATATTTTGATGAAAATGCATATTTTTGCATATTAAGGTTTTAAATGCATATTTTTGCATATTTTGAGGGAGTTTTTTAATTAACATTTTATAAAAAAGTTCTTTAATAAATTTTTAATAATAAATAAATTCTTTTGGAGCCTTGCTTCAAAAACAAGATTTTCAACATTGCGACAAAAGATCCTTCTATTTTAAACCGATGCAGCACCTTACATGGTTAAGGCTTCCAATGGGTTTTTATATATAATATCCAAAACTTTTACAAGTTACTTGCTTGGCATATCACGTTGCAAAGGAAATTAGAAACCAATTCGATAAAATTGCAATTTTTAATGAAATGTATCCCTTGATTCCCCTTCCACCCCAGCCAGAAGTAGCAAAATTGAGGCCGGGCTAGATGCTTCAGAGTTCTATTCAAAAAACTTCGGGTTATTTAAGAATGTTACAAGAGCTTGTTGATGCCGATAATTGGAAAAAAAAATTAAATTTAAATAACATCAGAAGTCAATAAAAATTTGTATTTTCCAATTACGAACATATTGGTGAACTAATAACTAATTAGGAGGGAATTAGTTCACTTAATATTCAAGACAAATTAATTGATATTCCAAAAAGTAAAATTAACAATGTAAAAGCAAGAATATCCCGACAAATTAAAAAAAATCCAAAACGTTTTGAAAAAAAAGTTTTACTTTTAAAAAAAACAGTACTTATTTATTTAAACAAACAAAAATTGAAATTAGTTATTTAAGTTTTTAAAGATATTTGAATACTGAATATAGAATCTGGGAATTTATTTCTCATCGTGAGTAACATTTATTATAAAACTTTTTATATTATTCGAATGTGTATTCTAAGTCAAATTACAATCCTCAAAAGCTTTTATACTTTAGTAGTCTTATTCCTTCAATATTTTTCAGGAAAAATTCTGATAGTGCATAAAAAATATTCCTGGAAAATATTGAAGATATAAGACTATTAAAGTATAAAAGCTTTTGAGGATTGTAATTTAACTTAGAATAAACATTCGAATAATATGAAAATTGATATACTGAATATATATATACAATATACTGAATTTTTTATATTTTTGTTTTAAGTGAAATTAAAAAACGGTTTTTTATGGAAATTTTTGAAGTTTTTAGTGCATTTTTTTCAGTGCATATTTTTTTATTGCACATTTTAAGCACATATTTTCGATTTTTTAGTGCATGAAAATCTCATCTCTAATAATATATATCTATAATTAACATATATATTATGAATATGTAGGGAAAATATAAAAGAACGCGAGTTTTCTGTTGTATTTTTCAAATAAAAGTTATTTTATTATAATTATTTAATTCAAAATTCAGTATTGTATTGATTTATATGAAAGTGGTTGAAAGGTAAGCTAGTTAGTTTAAAACGATGTCCGTCCGAATTTAATTTTCAACAACTTTTTTATCATCAAGCAAAAAAAAAACAACTATAACTATTTCAACGACTTTAACAACATGAATCAGCGACTTTACTTTTCAACTTTTAAAAATCAACTGTCTTATAATTCTTTGCTTTTCATTTATACTCTTTTGTCTGTCCGTTATTCCGAATTAAATTATGCCAATCTTGCCAGATTTATGTACCACATCCCACATTTACATATGTATATTATATTATTTGTGTATTAAATAACTTATATCCCAATAAAAAATTGAGCTTCAAACGATGCTGGTTTGTAAGAAAGAAATGTAAGAGTTTCGCTTACTATCTCGCTTACGTAATTTTCCACTTTTAATAAATTTTTGATACAAAAAGCGCTTTATTCAACGCATATAAAAACCGGTGAACGTAGCTATCAGCTTTACACACTGAATGTTTTTTTACAGTTATTATTTTGTATTCTCCTTACAAACCTGCTTCGTAGTAATTTTTTTTTTATAAAACTTGTTAAGAGTTCCTTCACTTACTTTACTGCATCTCTGTGTATGTCTTATTGCGTAGCGGATAATTGTGCGTTTATTTTTTAAATGTATCATTAGTGCTTCGCAAAATGTTGAAAATTTTTATTGGGTTGGCATATTGGAGAGCTATTTGGAGTCATTGAACGAATAACTAGTTCATCTAAACCACTTCGATTCCTTATGAAAGCTTATTCTGAATATATTTTCCATTGATTTCAATATGAAATAGATGGTTTGTGCGGTTTGGAATTGTGGTTTTGGTGCGAAAAATATGAATGCCCAGACAAGCCAAATCCGGAAATGATGAAGTGGAGGCATTTCTCCATGAATATTAATGTCAATCTCATAACCACTTTGCAAACTTCTTGCAGACGTTCAAGCAGCAATTTAAAAACGTTTGTTAGTGGCAGGATTCATTTAAAAGCGAGGTATTTTTGACATTTAAAAAATGGCAAAAAGTTGTGTCCCTAATGTACACACATAAAGTGTGAAGCATAAACCAAGGTACCTCTTTTGAAATAAAACTATTTCTAAAATTTTTTTAAAAACAGGTAAGAAAGTTTGTGTTATTTATTCCTATTTTGTAAAATTATTCATTTACTACAGTCCAGCAAAATTTAAACCTCTTATTCTAAGAAACAACCCTAAAATATCCTTAAGTACCTGGCAACTACATAATTTTGCACAGCAAAAGTCTTGTTACCCTCTAAAGTGATCTATGTTTAAGTATTGGCATTTCTATTATTTTAAATGTTTTTTTTTTTCTATGTTAATAAGGGTACATTAAGAATGTATTCAGAGTTATTTCTTGTTGATATCAGTAGCAATAATTGGGTTTTTATTGAAAAAAGTGTTAAATAAAATAACTTGCAAGGAGCTATCGATTGAGGAGCGCAATATTATTATTAATAATCATAAATTGGGAAAATCATATTCTGAAATTGCTCGAATAACTACTAGAAGTGAGTCAACAACGCAAAAGGTAATAAATCGCTTTCAGAAAGAAAAACGAGTTGAAAATAAAACCAGGTCTGGGCGTCCTCGCAAGCTTAGTATCTGAGAAGAAAGAAAAGTGCACCAAAGATTGCTGCCTAGTTGAAAGAGTCCATGGACAAAAGTGTTTCCGAGGACACAGTTCACAGATCAATCAAAAGAGCTGGGTACAACGGTTGTACAGCACGCAAAAAGCCCTAGTCAACAACATAAGCCTCGAAGAAAGTTTTTTGCTAAAATTAATATTTTAAAAAATAATTAAGAAAATAACAACAAAATACCAAACATTTTATATACGTTTAATATATATAAAAGAGCGATTTTATGTCAAGTGACCCAATTTTGAAATAGATGTCTTCCGATTTGGATAAAATTTACACCAAGGTTAGTCCTATTGGATAGTAGTTTAGACACAAATGTTCAACGTATATATGAGGCTAATGTTGTTGACAAGACGAGCTAAAATATTGCCACATATCATATTCATGTAAAATGTTGTTTTTAAGAGATGGTCATATGCAAACAAATTACATTTGAATTGTAAATGGCTTAAAGGCAAACTTTGAGGGGCGGAACTACATATTTTGGTGTTGGAGTCTAATAAATTTAGAAACTACTTAATCTTCTCATTTTACAGAGGCTAAAAAATGTATTAACTGCATAGAGTGTTCAAAGATTACTGCAGTGTGTATAAAATAAAATGTAACAAATCAAAGATTTATTTACATTTCTAATTTTTACAATTTATTAACATTTTTAAGTTTAATTTTGTATTTTATTTTCAACGTTTACTTTATTTAAATTTATTTTTAAAAGTATTTTTACATTTTAACAGATTTTGACCCACTTTTTATTCTTTATGGCAAAATCATGTACCAAATTACATGTAACTCATTCAAACACACTCATCTCACTTTTACACATACTCACACAATCAAGGATTGCACACTCACACCGTACAAAAATATTCATATAACTCAACGGGAATTAAGAGTAAAAAAGACAATTTTCGGATCCCCAAAACTTATCACACAGTCTTATTTCCCATTAGAACATTATACAACACACTGGGGACTCGAGCAAGAAGAGATGAAACCAAATTACACTGTATACGAGGAGTAATGAGAAAGTACGCTACGAGTACCAACCAAGAAAATATAGTTTCATATGCAACATTCTAGATCTGAATGTATGAAAATATAAATACTTACACTTACAAAAATATTAAGATACTTTCCTATACAGTAACAAGTAGAACTACTAAACATATACTTATGAACACAATATTAAGACAAATACTCAACTTTATATCGCTTATTTGCTGCAACGTCGTTATAACTCAAAAAAAGACATTTCAAAATAAACGTGTTTAAAGTTTTTTATTTGCTCGCACCACTTAGAAAAATTAACGAAACATTCTCTTCGAACGACAAGAAAATGAATTTGATACACAATATAAATAAAAACACAGCGAATAATTCTGCATCACCAACTCCAAAATTCATTTTTTTGAGTTATGACGACGTTGCAGCAAATGAGCGATATGTGTGTTTCAATTTATACAATACTGTAGAAAAAAATAGCTAAATATTTATAACTTAAAAAAAACATAAAACAAGCAATTAAGATCGAAAAAGCACAATTTTTCTGTTGCATTTTGAAAAGGAAAGTTGTGGTAGTAGTAGTGCGGAACAGAACGAACAAAATGGAACTTCAGACATGGCAGGTTTGTAGGACAAACATTTGAATGTTCCCACTTGAAAACCATTTTGTTTTGTTTTTAAAATGGAGTTTTTTAAAACAACATGGAAGAAAGTTTATTTTCTAAAGTAATTAATTTCGTTGCTTAAAACAAGAAAATCGAAAATTCAAAAATTATTTCTTGATTTTAACTTATTTTATTTGTATGTATGTATTTAGTAAATTTCTTAAATAAAGAAACATTTTCTCATTATCAAAAATTCACGTTTTTGTATATGATCAACAATTTCTTAAAACAAGTCATACAAAAGTAGCTTTTTTTTTATTTAAAATAAGAAAAATATTTCTGAATTCCAGCTGCATTTTTTTAATAATATTAGTCTGGTTTTCTTGATTTCTAAATAGAATAGAATTTCTTGCATCAATAAATAAATGCTAGGGGTTTCTTGAAATTTTTCAGAAAATGCTCAACAAAAAATTTGGTTTGATTCAATTAATTTTTATTTGAATCGACATGTTAAGCAAATCAATAAAAATTTTTTTTATTTTTATATTAAGCTTCGTTCACAGTAGGCAGCAACATTTTCACTGCTGTTCACAAAAGAGAAACAATTTTTTTTCGCAACCGCACACATTTGCAATTAAGAAACCGTTTAATTATTATTTTTAAAACATTTTGTTGAAATTTTCATTCAAAACTTAATAAAATAATTATTAAAGTCAGTTTCAATTTCAAACAAATTGTTGCTGAAGTAAAAGTGGACTCAACTTAAGTTACATTTTTAAAAAAATTTTAGTTACATGTTCTTAAAATGAAACGAAAATATATGAAATACTTTGGGAAGAAAAAAGATAGAAAACCAAATGGTTTCTCTTGTTGTAAACAATGCTTTAAGGTTTCTAAAACTAACTAGTGCACACGTTTTTATGTAACAACTCATGCTTTTCTTCGTATTTTGTAAAATATTAATGGCCGATTTCACCAATTTATTTAAAAATTAAAATATCTATATAAAAAACTATATTTAAGTATGAATTGAGAATTGAGAGTTCTTCAACCACTAAATAGACGAGTTTTTAAGCTTTAGGGTCGAAGCTGCTTCTTTTAGAGGACAAAACTGTTTTTTTTAATTATTACATCCTTGATGTAAAAATTGTATTACCATATTTGTAACGATCAGATTACTGATTATGACATGCAACTAGAAATCTTAAAACAACAAATAATCATTATAAGACCAATCATAAAACAAAGATTGAGATCTCGGCCTTATTTTCACTTTGTTAATTTTTGTTTTTTTTTTTTTAAACTGGGATTTATTTCAAATAAAAAAAATGTTATTATTGGGCTGTTGAGCAAGTCTTTACTTTATTTAAATTCTATTTATAAGAAGAAAATTCCACTAAAACCAAATATTTGGTCAAAAACCGCCAAAAAAAAAAAAAACAAAAAAATTAAAAGCATTTATTTACCTTATTTACGTTTCAAATTTTAATTTTTTACATTTTCATCTTTTAGAAAAATGTAAAATTTTTTGGAAAGCCTGTTAATGGGTTAATATTACAAAAAAAATTAGAAAACGATACAAAACTTATAGTAATAATATTTCAAACCAAAAAATATAATTTTTTGATTTTGTTAATTAAGGCCAAGAAAGTGTATTTACTGATTTTTTCAAAAATCCCTACGCTTATGAAAAACTCCCATTTTTCCCTACAACCACTTTTTTCCTCCTAAAGTTTTTCCTACACAAATTTTTAAAATGTTTCAAAAACCAAATTATCGGGCATGTTCTAGAAATTAAAATGTAGTGAATTTGAAATCGAGCAAATTTTAAAAACGACCCTGTACTAAAAGTTTACACAAATATTCCATTTTATTAATTACATTTTGTGAGTACCAATTAGCTTTACAAGAACAACTCTCAAAACCAGGAAAAACAACGGTCATTTTGTAAATAATTGAACTGAAAATCTCGTTTGATTTCACGATTAAACATTTAGGTAAGACAATATTTGCTTTTTAAAAATTGTACCCAACCAGATTTTATTTAATGAATACTGGTTTTTGGAAAAGTTGTTAACAGTTCTAAACTTTCACTCCTAAATAAAAATCATCCTTATAACAAAATCACTCCTTGTGATTCTTTTTTAATAAAGTTTTGACCAATTGAAAAAAAATAGTTAAATAAGTGTTTAATTTTCATTGTTATTAAAAATGTAACATAGAGATATTTCCAGATTTACGAATTTATATTGATACACTTAAAAAACAATGGAAAATTTTTAGAAAAAATCGCAATTGAAGTAAAATTCCTACAATTCACAGAATTAAGAAATCTTTCCCTTTTTTCCAACATATTTTTTAAATAAATACCTACAAAAGGGGAACAATCTTTACACTTGGCATCACTGGCAATGGTCAAAAAATGATATTGCAAAAGGAACTATGTTTGTTAGATATTTAAAAAGCGCATTTACCCCGAATATATCTCACGAAATAAGAATCGAGTTACCACTTGTTGATGTTAGAGCAGCTATGCTTCTAAGATTTGGGATAAGAGCAATCGAAAAGGCTATTTGGGTTTTAAACCCTAAGAATGCCCCTGGTATTTATAAGATCAGTAACAAAATGCTTTTTAGGTAACTTATCAAAGAAGATTATTCTTTAAATTTTGAATGCTATTTTACGCAGTCCGAGCGTGAATTCCTTCACGCATGGACGTTCACTTCTGAATTAAGACAGTCCAAAAGATTTGTGTCACTGTCCCGGTGCAGGGCAGGCAGGTTTCTGCTGCTTGAGAAAGCGGAACTTAGACTGCATGTTGGCCTATTCACGGGGCATTGTGATTTTAGATACCATCAGTTTAAGTTGGGTAATTCATCTACCAAAATATGCAGATTCTGTGAGATGGATGACGAAACGTCGGAACATCTGCTTTGCTGCTGTCCCGCCTTGGGGACTTCTAGGCGGACATTTTTCGGGGGGCAAATAGTCTGAAATTTGTTATCTTTCACCGGGCAGCCTAAACCTGACATGATCAGACACAGGGCTTCACAAAAGATCCTCTGGGTCATGGTGCTTATGGCCTTCACGTATATATAATACAATACGCTTTCCTCTAGAATCTAAGGTTTCCTTAGTAGCCATGATACCAAAGCCAGGAAAGGATCACACATAAGTTGGCTCATACAGGCCTATTTGCTCAATATCTAATACATCAAAGCAATTTGAAAAAATTAACCCCAATTTTAAATGAAAAAAGATCTATTTCAAACATTTAAATCGGGTTTAAAAGAAAACACAACACAATTTAACAAACTCATAGAATAATAAATGTCATAAAAAACGCCTTTGAAGAAAGAAAATATTGTTCTGCGCTCTTCATCGATGTTTCACAAGCTTTTGATAAAGTCCGGCACGAAGGCGTATTACATAAATTGAGGCTTAACTTACCAGCAACCACATACAAGCTGTTAGAAAGCTACTTAGTCGGTTGCAGATTTATGATAAAAAAAAGTTCGTGTTTTAAATTCACCTCAGCCAAAGAGATACTCCAGGACCCATGCAATTAGAACTTATGTAAACAGAAACCGTGATGGGGAAAATTTTCGTCCGGCTCTGGCAGAATTATTATTGTTAGCTTTTATTTTTCGTATTACGATTCAATAATTCAGACAATTAATATTTGCCAAAAAATATTTTTCAAAAAACATTATTTTATCTGCTATTTTTTTACGTACAGCTGCATATTATATAGAAACGCTTAGTACTATAATTGTGTGTCTTTTACACGACAGTGATTAAGTAACAAAATAAGAACTAAACACTTGGGTTGTAGTTCTTTCACCATGTCCAAAATACATATGGTTTGTTATTTTAATACTGGGGGAGGGTGAGTATATTTAATTCAAATTGTTCCAAATTGCTTGTAGAAATTTCAAAGCAGTATTCAATTTTAAATCAAAATATCTGGCATAAGATGTATTACGTTTGAAAAAATTTTGTAGTTAAGCATTTATTCACTTAAAAGTTACCAACACATACTAAGTATTTGTTTAAACAATAAATAGTTGTATGATTTCATTACATTTGTTTGTAGTTTAAAAGTAACAAACATTTTAAACCAATATGGATAGCAACTCGTGCAATTGTAAAATGTTGCATTAACTTACACGTATGTCCAAATCTATTTGTATATGTGTAAGTGCATGTGCATTTGTGTGAGTAATTCTATTATAGTATAACACTATTGTTTTATTACATTACGTTGGCATGTCGGTCTGTTGGTCGACCGAGTAGCTGTCATTGAAACGAGTGTATTATTGTTGCCAAAGGAAATTTCTTTAAACCGCTATATACTGCCAGTTTTCACACAACTGTGTAACTATTGCTTCCGGTACATACAGTGATGCCAACTCTTGGAACAATTAGCCATTGATTGAAAAAGTTAAGATTTTAGTACATTATCATGCAATTTTTTTCAAAAAAGCACAAAAAGGGTTAAAATAAAGTCGGTTTTTCGACGTATAGAACATCTGATAGGAATAACTGTTAAATTAGCTATCATGCTAATGAAGTTTGTTTAACTTTTTATTCAGTATATTTTGGTAAATCACCAGATCATGCAGACTTACGTATGTAAGGACAACGTCTACAAATCGTTGAAATTTCTTTTCAAAATTCGTGCTTTGTTAGCCAAACTTAAAGAGCACTTCGTCAAGTTGACGGTGCTCACAGTCGTCCATCTGAGCAGCCAATACGCAATAATATAAATCGACTCGTGATCAAATTTACTCTTTTGCATTATATTCATTCAAATTGAGCCCGTGCCGAGCGTACAGAAGTAGCCATCGCCGCTTTAAGCCTAGTACTCTGTTCAAATTTGTGAAAAATTATGAGCAACATTTATTATTTCACACGAAAATTTTGACATGTATCAATGTTACCTATCTTGCGAGTTTGTACAATTTGACGTTTTCATTCCTGTAAAGTATGCAACATTGTTTTGCGTATGTAAACAAACCCCACATGTATTTTACTAAAATTTATTTTTTTTAATAAGAAAAGAAAGTAAATATGGATAAACAACTGGTACCGGTTGTGTTACAATAATTTTTTATTTCTTATTTAATATTAAGTTCATACTTTTTTGATTTTGCTTAAAATTTCACGTGAAATAAGTGCAGCTTACATTATTTCGCAGTTGTAAAAAAATGTTGCCAGAAACATTTCGGAACTTTTTCACAAAATGAACAGAGTACAACTCTATCAACATTATTTCATAGATATTCCGCACAAGTTTTTTTCATATGCGTTTTGACAGCATTTCACGTGAAATCTTGAACAGAGTACCAGGCTTTAGACGTGAGTGTTACAGAGGACTCGAATTTATCAGTCCGACGCTATTCTCAGCAACTTGCTCTCTGCCCGTCCACTACTTGGAAAATTTTTAGGGAACATCTTGGCCTACATCCATATAAAATCCAAAATTTAAAGCCAGCGAACAATGAATCGCGTCGAGTGTTCAGTGAATGTTCTGAGAATCAACTGGAAGTTAAACTTGATTTTTATCGTCGAATTTTCTTCAGCGATTAACTCATTTCTAGCTTAATGGGTATGTAAACAAGCAGAATTGTAATTTTTGGAGAGAGCACAATTCTCATGAGACACTTGACTCCACTACATCCGCTAAACATTAAACTGTATTTAAAACATGATTAACCTCATTTCAAAACTTGTCCGCTCCTTCAAGATGTTTATATTCGCACGTTTCTGAAGACAGCTTTCACAACCCAATGTTGGTAGAAAAAAAAATTTTGCCATACTGAGCCAAAAGTCTAAACGGGCAAAAAAGGCAGAATTTTCGCGGTTTTTAGTTTAGAGATAAAAATATTTTTGAGTTTCCGGTTCTTAAAAATGGCTTAATCTAGCCCGAAAAAGGCTTAGTTGTCATCACTGATTACGTAGCCGTTGTCGTTGTCGTTGTTGCTGTTTTTGATGATGGTGTTCTCGCTTGGATCGCAAAAATTTCCCAAATGACTTAAGCAGTACATAAAAGTGACACAAAAGTGAATAAATGCTAGGTGGCATACAACAAATATGCACGTACACCATATGATTAGGTATGTTTCAATAAAGAGTCAAAAATATTAGTCTGTTTAAAGCCCAAGAAACTTAAACTAAAAACGGAATTACACAGGTCTGCGATGAAAAACTTTTTAAATAATTTCATATAATATATAAAAATGGTGTAAAAAATGTATAGTAATTCATAAAAAGAGAACGGCGGGCCGATTTCTATAAAATTTTTTGTCAGTTGTTCGTATTTTCGAGGAGAAGGTTTTTACGGAAGACATTTTTGGAACATCCCTCCGGAAAATCGGAAAATTGGAAAAATCGAAAATCGAGTTTTTGTATGAAATTTTGTGTGAAATTATTCCTTAATGGCTTTCCAAATGAAAAAATTAAAATTGGGGCGAGTCGAAGTTCGCTGGATACGCTAGTTTCATATTAAACTTGTAGTTTACTTAAATTTAAACTTTGTTTTAATGTTCTACGTCACTTTTGTGAGATAACGATACATATGTGTTTTTCGATGTGCAGTTCTCTTTCAGCCGCCATTCAGAGTCAAATATAAGTTCGATTAAAATGAATTATATATTGTATGAGAGGCTACTAAATTGCGCGTTATAGTATATCAAATCTTAGATTTTGCATTTCAACGTTTTAAGCTACTGTTCCCAGTTCCAAAAATGTTTTTTACAACATTAGTAATAAAATCCATTGCAACATGATAAACCGAAATCAGATAAAAACTAAAAATCCTGTAAAAAAAATCATTTAGCCACTGTTTGACGCGTAATTAGGTAGACTTTCAAACAAGATATATTTCCAATTTACACTATGGACAGTACTTGCCGGACAGACAAAGTTTGTAGGAGAGAGAGGCAAAAAGTAAAGTGTGTCAAGTTTTATTTGTATAATGTTTGAAGAAACTAGCTTTCTCTCAACAATAAATTTCAGTGTATTTATCAAAAATAAAAATTGGGAATTAAGCACGACATACAGAAATCTTATTTATAATAAATTTTGTATTTCCAAAAATAACTTTGTTCATAGTGTTAATTGGGAAATAATTGACTTAAGATGGCGGCTGAAAATTAAAACACAATTTTACGACAATAGCCACAAATAGAAATAGTTTGAGGAAAAAACTTAAAAACACATAATTTCGCCGGACTGGTATACATTTAGTAAAAATTTAAATGGAAAATATATTTTAAAACCAGTTAATCATTTCTTTTAATAAAGAGTGGTAAATAAAACAAAATGTTTTAAGCGATTATCTTAATATTTTTTATTGTAAAAGAAAGTTCTATGAAAATTATGTGTGAAACAAAATATCGTCCAAATGCTCGCCACGGCTTTGGTGGCATACCTCTACCCGATGGTGTATACTTTCAATGACTCTGAGGCATAATTGAGGTTCAATGACGTTAATGTGCCGAATAATCTCATCCTCAAGCTCTTGAATTATTCTTGGCTTATTGACGTGCACTTTTTGTTTAAATCCCCAAAGAAAGAAGTCCAACGGTGTCAAATCACATGATCGTGGCGGCCAATTAACATCGCCACGACGTGAGATAACACGGCCATTGAATTTCTCGGGCTGTGTGGCCAGTTGCACCATCCTGTTGGAACCACATATCGTCCAGATCCATATTCTCAATTTCGGGCCTCAAGAAGTCAGTTACCATCTTGCGATAGTGAACACTATTCACGATAACTGCTTGGCCGACCTAATTTTCGAAGAAGTACTTCCCGATAACGCCGCCAGCCCATAAACCGCTCCAAACAGTCACTCTTAGTGGATGCATCGGCTTTTCAACAATCACTCATGGATTCTCATTTGCCCAAATACGGAAATTCACCACTCACTTCTGTTTGGCTTCAGCAATCTTAACGCGCTACCCAATGATATACCTCTTCAAGGTTGAATTTGTCGAACTGTGAAACAAAGAAATGTCAAATTAAGCTGGGAAAAAAACTTGACGTTAAGGTGTGACTCACAACTAACACCGTGCATTACGCTTGGGCCACCCCTTAAAACCCTTACAGCCGTACCTAATCAAGAGTGGAAGGCGGGACGTTTTCTTCCGCTAAGCTTTTACGCTAATATGGCACACCTTAACAAAACCGTTAATGTTGTGTCACGAACAGTAGTGTAAATACACATTATAGATATAAAAAATGGAGATAAAAAATATTGAGCAACAAATAGCTAAATTGCCATTATTTATTAACAATAGCGTCTAACTTTTGCAAAGCGTTGATGTTGATGTCGCACTATTTAGGGATGCTTCATGCTAATTTTATATTAGCATGAAAATTTTTAGCAACTAGAAAATTCATGCCGCTCTTATTTAGATACGGCTGTTATTTGCAACCGATTAAAATAATTTAAAAATTAAATTTTTTTCCGTTTTTTGTACTTTATCACCCATTCATTGATAGGAATAATTGTACTTGCTATTCTTAAGCAATTATTTAATGAATTTATAGTTAGGAAAAAGTTTAATCTATCACCGGATTGGTCGGAATCCTTATTTGAATTGTCTTGTAATTTCTTTATATCTCTGACGGTCACTCAAAAGCTTTTAAGACAGCAACTGACACAGTTGTCGTAAGAAAAAACTTAACTTAGGAGAAGACAAAGTTTTTTTTTAAAAACTCGTAATATTAGAGTATTGTCTAATTGCCAACCATAGTATTGTCTAATTGCCAACCCATCCAGATAAAAAAAATTAAGACTCATTGCTCTCTGCATTAGATATTATGACATGCTTCATTGTTTGTTTTCAAAAGATCTATTCAAACTGGCGTCATTTTGTCAATTAACAACTTAGAACAAATTTTTGTGTTTAAGTCTTAGATTCAATTAAATAATCTAGTAATAAATAAGAATGTGTAGTGCCTATTTAAGAATTGTATGCATATTATTCATTCAAGTTAAAGTGTATTTTGCGAGATAAACTAACTCTCCCAGCTAATACTCCTCTATACTTTCAACTATACTAAGTACTTGTTCTCTTTTACTTTAATTTTACTCAGTTGTTTGATAGTTACGAAATATTGGCGCCCTCTATACACCCAAGTGCCATAATCATGGCTCACAGGAATATTTTCATGTAATGTACGAGTATTTCCATGACACAACATGGACACATTAAAGTTTATTTCATACACTACCACAGCCAGCCCTACAATAATAACAGCAACAATAATACCAAATAGAAATGGTTGTATCGCAGGTACCATGGAAACAAGCATCCGCTCTACAAACAAATAGAACGTTTCATTCATAATGATTACTTCAGAGCATGATGGTTTGGGGGGCTGTGTAGTTAGAGTGTTGTAAAAGAATGTGTTACATACATACAATACCTACATACGTTTTCTCCAAGTGCATACGTTGTTGGATACATGTGTATGTACATTAGCGTGGCCGTTAGTTGTATGGAGAACTTTTTTTTTTTGATTTCTTTTACTCTCCCCCTCCAAATCGGTTCAGTTTTATGTAAAAAAATTACAAAAAAATTTCGTAGCGATAAGTTGTGTTTTAGGGAGGGCGTCCGCCCCTCAAAGTTTGCCATCAAGCCATTTATTCAAATGTAATTTGTTTGCGTATGACTATCTTCTAAAAACAACATTTTACAAGAATATGATATATGGCAATATTTTAGCTCTTCTAGTCAACAACATAAGCCTCCAAGAAAGTTTTTTGCTAAGACTAATATCTTAGAAAATAATTAAGAAATTAACAACAAAATACCAAATATTTTATATACGTTTTATATATATAAAAAGGCGATTTAATGTCAAGTGACACAATTTTGAAATCGATGTCTTCCGATTTGGATGAAATTTACACCAAGGTTAGTCCTATTAGATAGTAGTTTACACACAAATTTTCAACAAGATCGGTCAAAATGTTTCAGAGGTAGAGGGGGTCAAAGTTTGCCATACAGGTGTTCTTTCTCATCCATGTAATTTATTACCTATTGGTGTTAGCAAAATTTGTCCCAAGTAGCTTAGATAGCTATTTAACCAATCTTTTTTAAAAATATTTTTTTGTTTTTTTTTAAAAATTTTTTAATATTTTTTTTTTAAATTTAAAACTTTTTTTTTATTTTTTTTAGCCAAATGTTAAATTTAAAAAAAAAAAATTTTAAAAATTTTTTAAAAAAACAAAAACAATTTTTTTAAAAAGTTTGATCACAAAGCTATCTAAGCTACTTGGGACAAATTTTGCTAACACCAATAGGTAATAAATTACATGGATGAGAAAGAACACCTGTATGGCAAACTTTGACCCCCTCTACCTCTGACACATTTTGACCGATCTTGTTGAAAATGAAACCTTGGTCTAAATTTCATCCAAATCGGAAGACATCGATTTCAAAATTGTGTCACTTGACATTAAATCGCCTTTTTATATATATAAAACGTATATAAAATGTTTGGTATTTTGTTTTTATTTTCTTAATTATTTTCTAAAATATTGATTTTAGCAAAAAACTTTCTTAGAGGCTTATGTTGTTGACTAGAAGAGCTAAAATATTGCCATATATCATATTCTTGTAAAATGTTGTTTTTAGAAAATAGTCATACGCAAACAAATTACATTTGAATAAATGGCTTGATGGCAAACTTTGAGGGACGGACGCCCCCCCTAAAACACAACTTATCGCTACGAAATTTTTTTGTATTTTTTTTTACATAAAACTGAACCGATTTAGGAGGGGAGAATATAAGAAATCAAAATAAAAAAAATAACGGCCACCCTAATGTACATATCTTATGTTGGATGTATGAAGCCCGTGAAGTTACATGACACAAGTCGATTGCAAAGCCATTCACAAGAACTTCTGACTTACCAAGAGAGTGTTGTAAATGCGTACTAAAACTATAGTGTATACAATATGGCAACAATGCAACAACTTTATACATTTCTTTATACGAGGGTTTTTAACCAATTTATGAATTGTTAAATTATAAAAAGGAAGAAGGTTAAGTTGAGCAAGCACATTATTTTATACTTCCACACCATATATCTGTGGTTTTCATGGGCAACCGCGTATGTCCATTTTTCGATTTTGAAATGTTGATGCCATTAATTTTAAGCGCTCTTTACATGGTTCTAAAAATTTTTGAAAACATATAGAACCATTCCGATTTTTTTAACTCAATTACAAAGTTCAAAAAGTGCGATACCAAGCCCATAGTTTGATCTATAATGGTTTTTCGGCTCTCTTAAAAAATTTTATTTTAAGACATACGCGGTTGCCTATGAAAACCACAGATATGTTTTATAGCCTTTTAATCTATAACCAGACCTGGGAGCTGCCAACTACATTTTGTAATTAATTACAGGTCGTATTAATAATCAAGTGTAATTGATAATTGGCATTTACAGTAAATGCTTAATTTAAAATAACAATTACCTATTATATATAACTTAACTGGTTAGTAAAGTAATTGAAAATAATTATTTCCAAAGAAATTTAAATAAAATAGCTGAATAAATGTTAATTACCATTTATATAAATAATTCTAATCCCTCAAATGGATATTACCATTTGTGTAGAAAATTAAAGTACTAATTACCATTTATGTTATTATAATTAATTTTTTTGCCGATTATTTGCAATTCCTTTATCAAATACTAGTCACGTGCATAAAGAACTTGACATTTCTGAGTCGATCGGTATTTTAAAAGTGGGTGTAGGAAAAATATTTAAGGGTGTTGCAAACATCAGCACAAATGCAGAATACCCTCTTCTCTATTGTGGTGTGGGTATAATTATGCAAAGCTTCTCATACTGACTTGGTTGACTCTGTTTATTACAAAACTACTTGAAATTTTTCTTGGTCGGTTTTGGCGAAATAACAGTGATCTTACAGATTTCAAAAATGTTAAGTTTATTGCTTATAAATTGGTTTAAGTAATTCTATCTTTATTCAAAAGTTTGATTAAAAGCTGCGTTAGAGTACTTTTTTATATGATTGAGAAAAAATTACATTATTGCAAAACACTCAAATAAGAGCTTACACACAGAAAAAAATCAAGTTAAAAACGTAGAAAACAAGGTTGATTTGAAATTTTTCGGTGGTGATTTTGCTTTATACGTTTTTCATGTTAATTCAACCTGATTTTACAATAACTGCGAGCAACATTTTTTTTCTTTTAAAACAACTTTAATTCATGTTAATTTAACATTGCAGTAAAGTTAGAGCAAAATGTAATTTATATTGAAATAACAATCCGAATCACGTTGATTGAAAGTTATTTCAAGTTGAAACAACGTGAATTTTATGTAGAATCTGATTGGTTTGAATGTGATGTAACAGTGTGAAGAAGCTTCAGAGACAACATATGCATTTATTTAAGAACAACTCAAAACACTTACCCCTTTAACAAATGTTTCACTTATTTTTTATTCTCCTTTGATAACAGAAGCATCAGCAGAATCGCCCAATATGGTTTTCGTCATCATTCTACTTTGAAAACTTGAGGTACTATTTAACTAAATAATTTTAATTAAAAGAATACGGGAGTTGTCTTCTTTTTATAACATATTTAAAAAATGAAAATAAAAAATGTACATACTTAAGTATGTATGCATGTTAATTTAACAAGATAAACTTTTGATTTTAATATAAAACAGGTTTTTATGGATTCAATATTGAATCCATATTTATTTATATTTTAATATATTTTTTTTTTTTATTTTAACAGTGAATAATATTAAATAAACGTGATTTAAGGTTATTTTATTTAAAATTAATATAAAATAATGATAAATTTAAAAAAAGGGCATACTTTTGCAGAAAATTACTATGATTCTCAATCAACATTTTTCCATGTTAATTTTACATTGGTATTTTTTTCTGTGTGTATAGAATAAACGAAGAATAGACGAAAATCGATTTTATTTAGCTTACGAGCAAAAAATACAACTTTATAAACTCCGTACAATTTTAAAAATATATACACAGTTTTACTGTAGTTATTATAAAAAGATAAAACAAATATTATACTTATCAGAATAAACAAAAAACAAATAATGCACTATTTTTTTACTTAAACGCCCATCACGCAACCATTGCGAACCGTTTTTAAACAAAGTTATAATGTTTGAAAAGTAAAGCTCACGTCTTTCAAACTACAATAGAATTAAGCGAGTGACCGAAAAAAATCAGTTGGCATTTTCGGAATTAGTGGACTTAAACAAAGTAGAGATGGTAAATGAGAACCCCAAAATTTTTTTTGAGTAGCACAGTGTAATAAAATGGTGATAAGGTCGCATCCAGCGGAAAAGTTTCTTTATTTTTATATAATTGTCCGATCATACTCTTGTATGATTACGTTGCAAAGCCATAGTTGCGAACTGTTCATAAATAAATATAAGGTATAATCGGATATTTGAGTTTTTAACATACCAGACCAGAGAGCGGCTGTGACTATTCGAACAAGTTTATTTTGAGGCCTTTGAATTTTTTCGAAGTTAAAGGCCGAGGCAGTGCCCCATAACTGAATACCGTAGCACCAGAATAGATTTAAGATATAGTTGAAAAGTAGAAGCTTGAAAGTAGAAGTAGATTGAGACTAATGACATAATTTTTCCAAATCGCCAACGAATTTGGATGGCTTTTGGTTTCATTTGAGTTAATTTTGCCTCTATATGGCATTTCCACGTTAATCGTAATTTTACAGTTATTTTGACTTAGCTGCACAATCTCCTTTGCAGGTTTTTTTATGCAGATAAATCAAAACATCGGTAAGTTGTGCTGAGAAGTTTTTTCTCTCTTTAAAAACATTTCATATGACATTTACTATTCAATGAGTTTGGTTTATTACACAAAAAAAAAAAAAAAAATTATTGTAAAGGCAAATAATTTTAGCATTTGACGATTATGCTGTTGGGGTAAACAAAAACTTGTTGGAGAAAATGAAATCGCTTTGTCGCAAAAAATTTTTCAACAGTATTTTTTTACCGCAATAACATGAAAGTATTTGAAGTTTTTTAACAGAAAAATTATTTGTTGCAAATAAGATAACTTTTGCCTCTGAAATAATATGCACATTGAAAATTGCTGTTGACGTAAATGATTTGCATTTGCAGGAAATAACAATTTTTGTTGCCATAAAATATTTATTTTTTGAATCAAATAATATTACTGTTGTCGTAAATCGGCAGAAAATCTTGGTAAGTTGATGCGATATACATATTTGTATACCCTTCACCACAGGTGGTGAATAGGGTATATATAAGTTTGTCATTCCGTTTGTAATTTCTATAATATTGATGTTAGACCCTATAAAGTACATATATTCTGGGTCCTTATGAGGAGCGAAGTTGATTTAACGATGTCCGTCTGTTCGTCTGTCCGTTGAAATGGATTTTCCGAAGACCCCATATATGATGGGGGCCAGGTTATTACACATTTATGTCACATATGGTCCGGAATTGTTTGCTATTGAAATTTAGCAAGATCGGTCCACAAATGGCTGAGATATGAGTAAAAAACCACGACTGCCTCAAATTTTTTCCTTTAAAGGTCAAATTAGACGTGACATTACCATACCAACACTGTATTATATGATATGCTGCTCAAATAAAAAAACATAGACATAGACATAGACTCAATATATTTTAATCTAACGCTTCTTCAGTAAAAGCATTCGTAGCCGAGTTGTTAAGTTTTCTCCTGAGACTGACGATATTGCCAGTTCGAATCCCAAAAGAAATTTTTTTCATTTTTTTTATTTAATTTGTTTATGTTCTAAAAAACGATTTTAAGATTATAAAACGAATTTCAAACCAGCAACAATTGACGCCTTGGAGGCCAAAATTGGACGTCCAGAATGCGCTTCGTCAAGAACAGCCGCGGTGCCCATATGCCCAAAATCATTTTCAAATGTTAATGTCACGTATTGATCTTTCGAATAAAAAAAAAATTTTGATTACAATTTAATTTTTTGTGTTATTTTTTACAATTTCAAGTTCTATCGGGCTTAAAAAACACCCTATATATCTGAAGCCCAAAAGAATACGATTGGCCATATAATCAATATAATTAATCATCTTAAAATTGCAAGAATTGAAAATAAATTTTCTCAAATCAAAAATAATGTTTTCATTTTTATTATATACCCTAAAAATTTTTGTATTGTATTTGTATTTTTGTATTAGGCAACAATTTCTGCATTTGCGACAAAAGTATATTGAACTGTTGAGCCAACAGCTTTTGCAGTTGCGACAAGGTTCAGTATCCGTTGGGGCAACAGGTATGACATTTTAGGCAACACTTCGCCTCAACAAAGAATTTGCACTTTTACTTACAACAGAAACAGACTTGTTGCTACAAATGCAAAATGTTGTTGGGCACAATCCGAATGTAAATTCTATTTGAATTAGAATCAAATTTTTTTTGGGATTACAGTCTTTTTTTGAATGCTGAGTTTTCTTTTAAAACCGAATTGATGGTTTGAAATGAAACTATTTTAATTTAAAATAAAATCACTGTTCATTTTGACACTGTTCATTTTGGCACTTGTGCGATAGTTTCCTGGTTTAGGTATCATGGTAACTAAGGAAACCTTTCACTTTTGAGGATAGTATTCATGGCGTAAAATATCATTAAAAATAAAAAGGATAATTTTCTTTGCTATGCGAGGTTGCTCCAAAAGCATTTTGTTAGTAATGTTATCAATACCAGGTGCCTTTTTGGTGTTTAAGTCACAAACAGCCTTTTCGAACTCAAATCTTAACCCTACGTTTCCACATGCTAGTAATTACTTGCAAGTAGTGCATACGTATTATCAACGAAAAATCGAGGAAACAGCCGATTGAAAAAGTGTGATTGTATTGAGTTTTTCGAACTTGCACTTGCATGTGGAAACGGGGGGTAAGGGAATAGCTGCCATAGCAGGGGCGGTAACTCGATTGCTATATCTTGAGATATATTTGGGGTGAAGGTTTTTTCTGATACTGCAGTAACGTTCTTAGCCTTTTTGTAAATTTATATCGAGCGGCTTGTTCGCAAATTTAAATTAATTTTAATTTCATATTTGAAAAAGTTGAGGAAAAAGTACTTAATACTGCGTAAAATTAAATCAGCCAAAAATAACTGATTATTTTGAATGAGTTTTTAGCCTCGAAGAAATGTCTATCATAAGTCTACAAAGATATAACCACCTAGGATATTGAAGTAAAAAATGTTTCTGTTTTGTCTGTTGAATTTTTTTTTTTTTTTTGTGGAAGAAATATTTTTAGTATATCATAATTTTAGCAATATTATAAGGTAAATAAGAAAATAATTTAAAACGTATATTTTTTGTTCAGACTTATATAGTCCATATAAAGAATTATATGCAAATAAGCAAAAAAAGTGGCATAAATAAACAAAAAGATATAGTCCAATTCGCCTTATAGTCCACAAACATCGTGCATTTAGAGCAGTGGACTACAAGCGAATTATACTGTAAAATTTTTATAATGACTTACAAATAGTTTTTTTTTTTTTTTTTTTGCAAATACCAACTTTTAAAACATAACAATCCTCGTTTGTAAGGTCTGTAGTTGTATTATATTACTTTAAGATATCAGACCTCCCAATTGACTAAAAGAGAGGACAATATACAAATACCAGCAAACAAATAAATGCATATTTTACATACACTTTGAAAACGTATCGTATACAACTGCATGTTCTTGACAGAAGTTAGAGAGTAAAATTATGCATAAGTTTGTGTAGTTAAAAAATACTTACTAATATATACAAAGAAACTCACACACATATAAACATATACAACGAAACAAATATGCACTTAGATGTGATACTCATTGACCAAAAATGAAATTTGCATTTTTTGGTATTTATGAGACTGTTGAGAGTTATTAGCTGGACAAGCAATTACACGTGGGAGTGTTAACTTTGTTATATCAATACTATAACAAAGACTACACAAAAATAACTATAATGTTATCTATGTGTGTGTGTGTGTGTGACATACAAATGGTACATGGCCAAGTGTACAAGTGAGTGTGTGTTTATGGAATTGTAAGTGCATAATGGTATCTTAACTTTTACTCGTACAATAAAAAGAAATTCAACTATAAATTCCATATTTTGCAATAAAAACTTACCATTGTTACTGTTTGTCATGGCTGGAAATGTTCTTGGTACAGCTGAATCCCCTTGAGGCGAGAGAGAAGGAGGAGGAGGAGGAGGAGGAACTGACTGTGTTGGAGAACACGCTGAAACTTTATGGTTTATATCCATATTTGCTGGAACATCTGATTTATCCTCTTCATCCATTTCTAAACTTTCCGTTTCACTCAGTAACTCCTCTTTGGGATCTAGTAAAGTCAAAGGATCTTCACACTCCTCTGCAGTAGCTCCAGATGATAATGTTTCACCCACTTTATGGGAAAATGAAAAATATACATTAGACAAAAATATTAAAAAAAATTAGAAAAAGCATAAAAATTATTTAAATAAAACTCATACATATGAGTATTCGTACGAGTAACAAAAACATTAGATGGAATTCATACCAAAAAAAAAAGGAAAATATGTACTTAGAATAAAAAAAAACAACAAATTGCATGATGGAGCTTGTTTTGGGTTTGTTAGACATAAATCTTTAAGTACCCCCACGTTACCCCTTTTAATGGCCAAATAAAAATTAGTTATGCAATCGAATTTTAATATTTATATGCCCCTCGGTAACAGCTGGAAGATACATACATACACATACACACACACACACACAGAAAATATCTGAATACAACCATTTCCTTTATACAATATTATTATTTTAAAAAATTAGAGAGATGGATTTATTCCACCACCTTCATGAAACGTTCGTTGTTTATGGGAATGAAATATACAAAGTATCGCCCAACGTAAGAAATTTGTTTTTAGAGCAAATTGGTTTCTTTTTTTTTTTGGTTGTTGGTTTGTTTCATTTCGTTATTCTTCACCAGCAATTTTATTTCATCTTGCAGACACACACATCACAAACATAAATATGTTTGGCTGCAGCTACAGGAACCGGAACAGGAGTAGCAACAGCAGCAGGAGTTATTGTTGTTATTGTATCAGCTCACTTTATGCAGATTACGCTTAAGTACTCCCCAGACGACCATAGAGGTATAAATTCTATTTACACGTACGTATATTTTATTTTTTACCAATAGCTCAACTTAAGTACCAAAGACACAATCTACACTCTCACACAAACAACAAAAATATCCTGCTCACATAACCAAACAATATAAAAATGTTCCAAACAAATTCATCTCTTCCTTAAACGCCAAAACAACACACACATAAACATAGAAAATCGCGCACTCAAACATTTGCCATATATGAGAATTCCTAACGTGGGTGTGAATGTGAATGTGTCTGTGTTTATTTGTCTTGCAAATGAATGGTGGTATGTAGTGGCCTCTTAATGAATTGGACAGAAAAAGGTGCTCGACTAAAATTGGAGCAGCATTAGAATAATAAAGAAAAAGATAATAACTACAACCATATACAAATGTATTTAACTGTCAATGAATGACCGGCATTAACGTATTCTCTGTGTTCTGTTTTTCTCTAAACCATTTGATGATTTGGCGCCAAAACATGTTTACACGTATACGAAAGCACACTAACATATGCACACACACGCATACACTGAATAAGAAAATGAAAAATTCAAAAGTTCCAGAAAACCTTGAAAGAAACCACACAAACATTTGGATATGACTACAGCAATCAACCGCCCATGATTCATGTGAACAGTAATTTTAGCATATAACACCATTTCCAAGTTTTATTTAAAATAATTTTGGCGGATACTTTATTCGATTTGAATCCATTTTCATTTGCCTAAAGACGATTTAAGAATTTTCCCTGATATCCATCCTAATTCAATCTTCTTCTTCTTTATTTGGCCATTCGTTTTCCGAATGTTATTACATTTGATTAGAAAAATTTATAATACATCTGTAAAAGCGTCTTTATTTCTCGCCTCGCTCAAAAGATTTCCTACATCTCCGATACCGGTCCACACCATGATGTTATTGAGCCATTAAGATATATTTCTTCCTCTTTTAGTTTCTCATAATAGTGATTGTCATTCAATGTGAGACTATTTAAATATTTATCAAAGACCCCATAAAATATTGTTGGTCTCATGTAGAAAGATTCTAACTCACATAATTGCAACTTTACAGGAGAAGGCAAAAACATAATAGAAACTGTATGTATCATAATGTAAAATGGTCTCTTCAATTGCTTGTAAAACTGATATTCTTGCTGATTTTGCATTTAATTCTTGTGACGATGTGTATATGTAGGAAAATAATTTGGAATCACTGAAAAACTCAATTTCGAAAAAATCGAGTTAGGGTGTTTCTACATGACTCCTCGAGTATTTCTTTGTGGATTTAGCCATGTCCGTCTGCTAAAATTACGCTCACTTTTAAATGGCTCAAACTGTTTCAGGTTTGCAGTTATTATCACAAATGTGAAACGTTAATATTTTTGTTACAAAAATTAATATAAATGGTGTCGAAATACACCGATTTTTACAAAATGTTGTATGCACTCCTTTTATACGACTCGCAATCATAGTAACAAAGTTTGTTCAAAGCAATCAAAAACTTACCATAGATCCCGTATAAAGCACACTTTTGGAAAACACTTTGGTACGCTTTTACCCGTAATGAATAATGCTATTGTAATAAAATTTGGTTTGTCATAGTTTCATAAGAATAAAAAACATACTGGAAAATTTCGTGAAGATCGGTACATAATTTACGATAGGCCTCATAAAAAACCGACTCTCCAAAAGCACTTGAGCACTCCTTAATTCGTAAGATATAATGCTGTTGTTTAAAAATCTACTCTACTCTATGGTATAACAAACACCAGCTCTGCTGACTAAAGTCGACAATGCGACACATTTAAAAGTCAAGTGTAACACCGAAAAGTGTCACAATCTCCATGGACAATATGACCCTTTTTGGTGTGTCATAGTGTCCTTGGATATTATGACATGCCATGATAATGCTATTGCTGGCGTGCCATTGTCTTTTAAGTCTAGATGGTGTGTTTTACCGAATTTCGTGAAGATAGGTCTGTAATTTACCATAGGCCCCATTTAAAGCACACGCTAGACAAACGCTTTACTACGCGAAAAACTGTAACGAATAATGCTATTGTCGTAAAATTTGGGCTGTCTTAGTTCCAAAAGACAAGAAATACCCCTCCAACTTTTGTGAGGATCGGTCCATAATTTATAATAGGCCCGAATATTCAGCAAATTATCGAAACAATCGGACCATTTACCATATGTATCATGTAAAGCGGGTTCCAAAAAGCACTTCCAAAAAACTCTAAATTAATACTTTTTCAGAATTTTTTCCAAATTAGTTAATAGTTAATACTTTGAATCACTCTTTCGAATTTTCTGATTAATGCTTTAAACCAGTGTTCGAAAATAAACATAAAAAGCAGCTCCTTAATGGTCGGCTCGGTAGATTTGTGGAAAACACAAACGCTAATAGTGTTTGTGTAGTAAATCATTAAAACAAATTGAGTTTTGCTGTCTGTCATCTTCGAGCGCAAAAATAATACTGTTCTTTTCCAACTCAACAAAGAGATGAGAACATTTAATTCCGTTCGGTTAAAAAAAAAAACACAAACTTCATTGTGTTCGGTTCCGTTCATTAGTGCTCGTTTGTTTCAGTTTTGCTTAGCGCGCTTTTGGCTGGTAAAAAAACCAATAAATTTTTACAAAAACAAAATACATATACGAAAAAAAACAACAAAAAGCCAGCGAAATAATTTTACGCAAACAAAACAGATTCACGATACATACACAAGAAGCTATTCATTCTGTGGTCGTTGCTAAAATTTTTTGTTTCTTCATTTCTTTCTCATTTCTTTCATTCATTAATTGATTAATTAATTAATGTTCGTCTACACTAGAATAGAACAGAACACTATATAATGTTCGGCTCTTTCTTGAAAATAGTTACGAACGGTATTAAGGATTGTTTTCGTCTACATAAATACTAAAAAAAAAAATAGAAATCGTTACTGGGTGTGTAAGCGCCGAACGCTAAATAATGTTCGGTTTAATTTCGAACACTGGTTTAAACTTTACCATATTTCTAATATTTATAAAACCCCCTCCTAAAAATCACTTTGATTTAAAAAATGCACCATACTTACATTAACTTACATTAACTTGTTCTTAAGGAATTTTTTAATTGTTAATGAAGATTTGAGAAATGAATGCACCTTATATCCTTTTTCTTTTATTCTGTATGTGTCCCAGGAAACAGTGTTATGTTTTTCGCCTTTTTGCGGAACATCTGTAATCGTATGCAATTAAATTGAATTTTTCATAAATTGCCAACCGTTTTTGTTTATATTCATTTACTCGGTACAATATTTTTGTTCTCATATGTGCGAGTCCAATACGAGCTTCAAAAGAAATATGTTACGCCAAACGTACCCACATACAATTACACTTATATTTTGTCCTTTCCATAAATGTATCGTTAAGATTTTAAACTACACCTCAAGGAATCAGAGGAATGGCCATTCAGAAGAATGAAAAACACATCACTAACACATGCAAAAGGTAATGAGTGGAAAAAAAAGTTAAGGATTTTTATGCACTCTTTTTCGACGCTTTTTTTAATATTTTAAGGAAAAAATAAATTTATAAAACAAATTTATGGAACATTTTTATATTCGTGTGTACATTTATGTTTCGTATAAATATAGAATCAAATTAAAATTTTAATCACATTTGAGGTTTTAAAGGTGATAAGAAAAAGATGACTTTAAGGACTAAGTTTTCAGGGGAAACTGACATGATAGTCAAAAAGTCATTTCGACGGAGCAAATAAATTTAAAAAACTTGTTGAAAATGTTAATATTTGTAAATTTTTTTCTGTTCGTACACTCAAAAGAAAAATCAATCCATCCGTACTCAAATCAATTCGAAGCGATATTAAAAGTACGGTGAGTACGGATTTTCTTGAATCAAGTACAGAGAGATTAATTCAAGTACGGATTTTCAATCGCAAAATACTTAAATTATCCATATTCAATCCCGATTTCGTACTTAAAATAATCCGAAAATTAGATTGATTTAAGTAAAACAAAAATTGAATCCATCTCAAAATGCGCTTGATTCTAGAATTATAAAATTGTTTTAATCCGAATTCGAAAGTGAAATTCGAAGAAGGAAGTGAAGATGGATTGGCGACACGATAAGATAAAAATAAAAACAGAAGGCGATATCACCATGACAGCCATTGAGTGAAAACCCCCAGGAAGTCATAGCAAGGCAGAGTGGCCCATACATGGCGACGTCAAGTAGGGGCAGAGGCAGCACGCAAAAGAAGAGCTGGAATAAATTTAAACTACAAGCACCGGATAGATCCAAGTGGAGAGAATTTCTAATGGCCCTATGGTCCTTATGGGATTAATAGGAAGTAAAATTAGTAAATTAAAGTAAAAACAATTTTTGGAAAAATAATTACGTATATGCTAAAAACGGACTTTAACCTTAAATTTTGTAGTGAAGTTTAGATTAATTTAAAAGTTAGTTTCGCTGGATTTATTCTCTTTCCTTTATATCTGTGTCCTTTTGACAAAACATCTTAAGTCAAATTTAAAAAGTTGAAAAAAATGCTTTAAATTATACGAATTTTCCTTCAAAACACATTTTTGCTTACGATTTTGAAATTTTGTATTATAAACGAAATTTTAATATTTTTTAATTTCGGTTTATTCTATTATTTCATAAAAATGATTTTTTCACATAGTTTATTTTTAAACATTTCTTGCTTTTGATATAGAAGAGTCATTGGAGTAAAATTAATTTTTTTGTTCGGGCCTTATGGATATATGTATTTATAGAAGGCCATACGCACCGCGACCCAGACGATCTTTTGTGCAGCCTACATATCTCACCATGTCAGGTTTCGCTGCCCACATGACCAGGATCCCAACACAAATTCAAATCATTGTGTTTCCCCAGGTAGTTTAGAGATGCGAAACAGTCCATGACCAACCTGGACTTCACCTCTAAGGAAGATAGTACTATGAGAGCGCCGGGCTATACGGCATTAAAAATATTCTTAAGCCCTTTGCCCTCCTCCTCAGACATTCCCCAGCGCATATGAGTATAACGTATATCACCGACTGGCGCGCCGCGCCACTAGGATTGGTCTGCCCATTGCTCACTATCAGGTATAAGGACATTAAAATTCCTCTCCAATACCAGACTAGGCAGCATATGATCAACAACCAAGATATGTGGATGATTTCTGAGGATTTTAAAGATCCACACCTGCAGGTCTCCTTCTAACAGATACTATGTGTAACGGAGGAATGTGCAGGATCACTACTCAGCCAGGGTGGGACAGGTCTTCATGGCGGCCATAAACGATACGAAGATTGAAAATAGACCTTGTCGATTATCACTCTTGCTTTGACCTGTTCGGATTTAGTCCGCCACGCTAGGGCGGCATAGGTTAAGATTGGTGTAGTTATCGTAAAAAAAGGCCAGTAGATCATTCTAGGCTTCCTTAAGAGCATTTGGCAGGCATGCATTACCCTTGTTGACCTTCTGGTGACGTGGGATAACTGAGCGTTACAGTTAAGGGATTTATCCAGTATTTCATAACATGTTTAGAGGGAACAATAATAACAACAACAATAATATTGGCTTCTTGGAGGCCAATTTTAACTATAATTTGGTTGCCGGGGACAATAATATCGTAAAATTAAAGATAATATGTTAAAACAATTTCGTTAAAAATAGTTTTGTTGGTAGTGATCATATTAACCCTTTCGGTCCTATTGGGATAATACATCCCAGACAATGTTGGATTGATCCGATTTGTTCTTTAAAGTAAAAAAATCACGTTTGAAATTGTCCCAGTCGAACTTTTTGTGTTAGTTTATCAAAGAAGTAACGGTTGCCAATTTTGAGCACATTATTATAAGATTTGTACATAGTTTCGATACTAGTGGGACATATTGTCCCATTTGTATTAAAAACCCGGTTGGGACAATACTCCGAAAAATCCGATTGGGACAATATCTCAGACAATATCTCAGAATAATGAAAGGACTTACTTTAAAGCTTTTTCAATATGTGTAAACAGATTTTTCATGTGCATTGTTGTTTCTCAAATAAAAAGTCGGACCGAAAGGGTTTTTTTTCTTTGCATATAGACTTTTGGAAGGATGGATGTCACATAATAAAAGTTCTTTTGTCATTTCCTAGTATTCCGAATCCATACACGACGTTGTTTACGAACGTACTTATAAACCGACTGCTACAGCTTTTGTCTGATCAAACAGTTGCATAAAAGGAATTACGCGTAGTAATTATTGGGCCGTAGTAGTCTAACGCAATTGAATTCGTAATACAAATTTTAACATAATTAATCTAAACTTCCTTTTTATTGTATATAGTATCGCAGCAGTGTTGCCAACTAAGCAATTAAATTTGATGGTTTTTTTAAAACACAGGTAAACTCAGTAATACAACAAGTACAACTCCTACAATAACCACGAGCGATTTGTTTTTGTAAAATCATTGTACAAAGTCAAAAACAGAAGCAAAGATATTAAAATAAATTGTATGTTGTTAAATTAAACAAACAATCATAATAGAAAACCATATTATTTTGAAGATCATAATATTAGTCCCAGATTGTTCATGGATTACCAAAATATGGAATGATTAAAACACTTTTTTTAATCAACACTAAAGGCAAATCTTCATACATAGACACACATTTAAGAGAATATATATGTACATACACGCAGGCATAAATCTATAGTATATACATAGTTAAATAAGCGCCCATATGTATGCAAGCGATTTTCATTTTTGTTTAAAGCCCCCCAGAGTGCATTTCGCACTCGTACACTAACTACCACTACCACATCAGAATAGAATAAGCGAAACGAAAGTGTTGTTATGTTTTTTTGTCGATGTAAGTATTTGTATGTGTGCGTGTTTGTGTAAGTGTGCTACACAATTTCAACATAAATGTACTAACGCTGTGCTTTGGTTTAGATGGGTTTAACTTACGCTCACTAACGGAATAAATTGTTTGGTGGAATTGTTAGCCAACATGGTGAGCGAAAGTTAACTGGCAACAGGAGTAAATTCGAAAGGTGCACTTTGGTAACACATCAACTCTAGTTAATTTTGTGATGGTAGAATTTGATGTTTTTTTTTTTTTTTTGGCTTCTTAACAATGTGTAATAACATTGAATACTTGTTTATTTTTGTTTGTTAGAACTTTCTATAACTATAAAAAAACATTAAGAAAGTTTAAAATATTTGTACACTGTTACAATTTTTAAGCTCGAAATTAAGAAAGTCATCTGCAAATTCGTTTAAACTCTGACAATTCTTATTCTAAATCTTATTCTTATTCGCTTAACAGTTTTATTTTTATAATATCTTTAGTTTTTCTAAAATCTTTAGATGAAGTTTCCTGACGATCTGGTCTAAGCAACCAGTAAAATGCGCATAGGAATAGCTTATCCCATCAACAATAAGTTTCAGTTTATCAATAGTATGAAACGGGAATCTTAAACAGGGCTATAAATTGCAATGATTTTATGAAAACTAGAAATGTTATATTCGCCTTTGCCGAATCTTTGACACCCTACAGCAAGAAAAAATATTTTCCTGGGGTGGACAATTTTATGGCTTCTGTAAATTGTCTTGATTAAAACTAACATTAAAGTTTTAAGGTCATATTATTATTTAAATTGTTATGATACTATTATTACTCAGTACGTTTTAAGGCGCATTATAGCGAGTTCGCTTTAATGGACCTACCGGTCATCACGAAATTTGGAAATCTTAAAAATAAATTTTCGTTTTAATTCGAATGTGTATTCTAAATCAAATTATAATTTTTAAAGCTTTCACACTTTAATAGTCTTATGGCCATTTTCTCAATGTATCGACAAACTGTCTGTTACCTAATGTCAACATAAATTTATTATAGCGATAAACTGTCCGTTAACGATTTTGGGTTTCTCAATATACCGACAAAAAACATTGGTTTGAGTTGGCAGCACCACTCAAAATACATGTAAAAGTTGGGAGTCAGCTGATTGAATTTATCTGTACGTCAAATAAAAGGAAAATAAATAATTGGCAGATGAGTGCTGGTTGCGACAAAATAAAAGCAAATGAGATATTGAGAAAACCAAATTTCTTTAATGTGCAGTTTTTCGTTGAGAAAAAAGATAATCGCTTAATGAGAAAATGGCCATTATTCCTTCAATATTTGTGAGTAGTGCATAGAAAATATTCCTGGAAAATATTGAAGGAATAAGACTATTAAAGTATGAAAGCTTTATACATACATACACATTCAAATTTATAAAATAAATCTTAGTCACCATGAGAAATAAATTCCTAGAAATTAAAAAAAACTAAAATGCACGAAATGTTATCACAATATCAGTTTTCACAACAAAATTATATGTATTAAAGTGTTTTTAGAGGCAAAGCTTTATACTATTATCACAAATTCTGAATTTATATTTTTTTCATTTAATAAAACTTAATTGGAACAAATTTGATCACAGGGCCATGTCACAGAGTACAATTCCGTTCGGAATTAAAGAAAACATATTTGTTTGTTGATGGAAAGTGTATTTTGATAGTTTTATCGCCTTTCAGATACAGACAACTCCCATACCGTTCATGAAAACAAAAATGGTTTCATTCCGAAAAATTTTTTCGTCATTTTCTGAAGCACCAAAATACGGAATGAATTCCGTTTCCGAACGGAATTGTACTCTGTGACATGGCTGACAATTTTGTTATTTGTTACCGTTTAAGCCGTATTAAAGTGTTTTTCTGGAATGGGCTTTTTATGGGGCCTTTTAAAAATTACAGACAGATCTCGATATTTTTTGATTGGAATTTCCGATTACGATCGTACACAACTGTCCTCTTTAATATTATGTGCGTTCGTTTACTTTTCCAGTAAAATCCTAGTAAAATCCAGTAGCTGAGTAATATGAAAATTTAACAAATTTATGTGTACGCGAACGCATTTCAGTTGAATCCAGTACAAATTTTGGGGTAAACGAACGCAGCAATTAATATGAAATATTACAGAACCATGAAATGTTCTCCCTTAATTTGCTTTCTACTTTCTAATTTGCCGCATTTCTCAAACTCAGAAGTTGCAAAAACTTTTAACACCGGCCTCCTATCACGCGGTTCCCATACTCATTCGCAAGTGTGTGTTTCTATAGTACTGATGTGGTGCTGTAGCGAAAAGCGGGGGAGTGATATGTGTGTTTGTATGTCTAGCAAGTAGCTCCCAAATGGCCACTAAGCGCCAACTATACACACATATACACTTACAAGCCATACAACCAAATAAACATTCACAAGTTTTTAATGGCTTTGTTGCCACTTACGGCACATTTGTGTTTGTATATATCGCCTGAGTTAGTATGTGTTTGTGTCTTTATACGCACAACGTCAACAGCAAACATACATACGTACAAGTACAAATCGTTAAAATAATTCGACAATGAATTTTGTTCTTATTTTTTAAAACTACAGCAGCAACAACAAAAATTTAAAAGAAAATAATAACCACGATGGTGCTGTTTCAATGGACACAAGTACCATAAATTTCCAATAACTACTTCTCGCCACTTTTGTAAACATACGAAGAGTCACCAAGCAACAAAATTTCGTAAAGCAGCTATGAACTGTTTCTCACTGAAACACAAAAGGAAATAATCCTTTTTTTGAATGAGAAATTTTTTTAGCTTAGATTCCTCCCATTGAGTAGAAGTCAAAAAGTCATACCATTGCGCTTGGCACACTCCCACTTAAACCCCACATAGAGAAAGAAAAAAATTATCCACTGATCTGTGGCATAACGCTGCTCGGAACCAACCACTAAAACTTTACTCTCATACTGGAGTTATGTCCGAATTTTTGATATGAACACGATTGACTCACTCTAAAGACTTGGTAACTCTTACTGTCTACCTTTTGACATTTACAACCTCTCGGGATTTGCGACACAAATTCGATTCATCAGTTTTTTTTTCTTCTACTTATTTTCGACTGTATTTATGTGAGTGTCGGTTTGTTTGTGTTTGAGCTTTTAAATATGAAAGCTACAAATGTGGTAATGCATTGTATTTATTTACTCAGTAGCTACAACAACAATCAATGTAAGAAAGGACATAGCAATTTTTTCTATTTCTAACCCCCTGGGCATCGTATTGAGGTATAGCTATGATGGGTTCGCTTGCTATTGGACAGTAGTTTGAGTATAAAAGTTCTTTAATATAAAAATAAAACTGAATAATCAGTATTAAATTTTTAAAAAAAAAGAAAATTTTTTAGTTCTTATTTTTTGCAAAAAAAAAGGAATACAAAATTTTTATTTGAATTATTTAAAACACTGCCGTATTCGTATCGGATTTTTAATCAATTCATATAACCATAACCATGTAAAATATCTGTTCGAACCAACCTTATTGGCCTTATGAGGCCGGCAGCTTCAATATTTGCAATGCGAAATTAAACTAGGCTATTGGAAGTGCCGAAGGGTTTTAAAAAGTTAGCTCGGGTTCCCGAAATATCGGCCCCTTAAGTTTTTGAATTTTTTGAAAAGGCGTTTGGTATAAGTCAAAAAAAATATACTTAATGTACTTCTGAGCTAAAATACTATGTCAGATGTCTGCAGTAGAATTGTATGGCGATTCTTTGCTTAGAATATATTAACCCTCTAACACTCATTTTAAGGGGTAATTTTTGTCTTTTTTTTTAACTTACCCACAAAAGTATTCTAAAACGACACTTTAGAGGGCTAAAATGTGTCACGAATATTTTCTGCATCAAATTCTACTAGGGGTCTTCTAAGACCAAAAGTTCGTGCAATGTATTTAAAACGGATTTTCGAAATTTCGGGCATTTTCCCGCACAAAAGTATACTAAAACGGCACTTTAGAGGGTTAAAATGTGCAACGAATGTTTTATGCATAAAATTTCAGTTAGGGTCTGTTAAATATGAAACACGAGTGGAGTTTTACTTATGTATGAATTAAGTGTATATGTCAAAAGCTAAACACGTTGTGTGAACTGTTGAAAAATAAAAAGGTGCAGAGGTAATAATTACACTGTGCATGAAATTGACACTTTTTTTTCGTAACAAGCCGGGCACATGGCGTTTTAACATAATTCGGGGACGCTGAATCCAGTGGTGCCCGCGGTTTTTTCAGATTGGCTCCCTTAGGGGGCTCCCATACAAATATTGCGTTTTATGAAATTCTTAAATTAATTAAAATTTGTCGACTTTTGTGAATAAAATCAAAAGTTGCAAACAGATTTTGATCATTTATGGCTTGTTTTGTTTGTAGCTTCGTTTTTTATAAGTCTGCAAAAAATTAGAAGCCTAGCTGCATTTTTTAATTTTGTATGAATTTTTAAAAAACAAAAATTTCGAAATTTTGATAAAAAAATTAATTTCGGTTTTTTTTTAGTAATTTCAATAAACTAAACCGTTTTTGAGTTACGCGAATATATGTTGTGCAACCTCCTCCATTTTCGAAATAACGGTATATCTCGAAAACCAGAGCCAATCTGAAAAAACCGCGGGCACCACTGGATTCAGCGTCCCCGAATTATGTTAAAACGCCATGTGCCCGGCTTGTCAGTTTTTTCAACTAGCATAGTGTTATTATAGAAAGTAAATAGCTGAATTACATTCGCCAACACGAGTGTGACACGTCATCAGCGATGTAAAGAAATGTCAGTTGCTTTGACACTACAATGTTTACAATTAGAGATAAATCATCAATAATTTGCTTATTAGTGATGTCAATTAAACAATGTTTTTCAACAGGGTCTTCTAAGACCAAAAAATCGTGCAACGTATGCTTTTAATTTAAAATACAATAATATAATAATAAAATAACATTTTGGCAAGTAAAAGCTTGCACGGAAGGAAATTACTAGACAATTTACAGAAAAAAGGTGTCTGTAAAATTTTTCTGAGATACATAGATACATACTTAGTTCCTGTTTTGAACTTACAAATAAAAACGCACTGAGAGAAACTTTAAAAAATAAAAAAAAAATTCAAAATGCAACACGGAAAAAGTAAGTACATATTTTGTTTTAAGTAAATTTGTTCATTGTTAAAGTTTTTGTTTGAAATTCAACCATAATTATCAATGCAAATATGAAGAAAACATAGATAAGTATGTACATACATATGTATATATGAATTAACATGTTTCGATCATTTGTTTATATTCGTCTTATTGGATCGATTTTTTGAGGGACTAATCTCCGGTCCATATGTTCTCTTCCACTCAAATCAGTTAATGTTTTATTAAGTTTTGTAAGTTTAATACTTTAAAATGGACTTTGCCTGTCGTATTTTATGTTTCTAGGTTCTGTATTAATAAAAATTTAATAAGTACCAGATTATGTTTCAAGGACCAATAAAAAAAATTACCAGTTGTCGAACGAAAAAGTGCCAAAAAGCTCCCCCTCACAGATTCTTATTCACTGAGTACCATGTATATTTAATTCCCAATGCAAAATGCATACATGTCGTGTAAAAGCAAAAAAAAATGGCTTCTGTAAATGTCAGCTTGAATTTGCATTGAAAAATTTTTCCATTAGAGCGTGTACTATTTTGAACTGACAAACCATCCGTCATCAGCTGTTTTGCAAGTCAGTTGTTTATAGCGGAAAATCGAGGGTACTCTGACGTAACCTCCGTAACTCAATTTTTGAAGGTTTTCAGTTTAACCCGGATTCATATTAAGAATATGTTTCTACACAACTGTGTAAAATTTGAAATTAAAATCTCCACCCGTTAATTATTAATTTAAAAAAACAGAACCTCGTATCTCAGGCATCTAATTTTAAAAACATGTAACTCATGTCTTGTAATATTTTTACAGTGCACAAGTTAGAAAACGCTAAAACCTTTTTCTTCTTTGAACATGAATTGGTGTTCAAATGATTCATGTCATGTTGAAGACATGTTTTTTATTTTGTATAGTATGGTTGCTTTTCTGAAAAAATTTAATGAAATTACAGAAGTCATGAGGAAAAAAATTGTTCAATTCTATTTGGAATGATCTGACCTGGGATCAAAGACGACAATACGTTGTTGCATTAGTAAACAAGGAAATAATATCTCGATCTGATAATAATTCTAAAATAAATAATCAAAGGTTACAAGTATGTAAAAAAATGTTTTTAAACACAATTGGCATTGGTGAGTGGCAAGTATTAAATTGGGTCAAGAAAAGTAACGATAGTGGGATTTTAAAAATTTCAAAAGCTGTAAAAAAGATAAATTTAAGAAAGAACATGTACAAAATTTCTTGACTTGAATCTCATTATTGCCGAAAGGATAGTGCAAAATTGAATTTGGAAAATATCTATCTATCTATGAACTGACTCAAGATGTTTATCGCGATTTCGTGAAGAACATGAATGATCTAAAAGTTTCAAAAAATGAGATAGCAAGCTATGGATTTTTACGCAAGGAAATGGAATCAATGAATATTAGTATTTATTTACCGCGGAAAGATTTCCTGAATATGTGTATTCCCGCCATTTGGCAGAAAAAAATAGAGCCCGAGAAGAGAAACAGAGTGATAAGTCCAATGCTATTTGTGAAAAAATAAAAGCTTTTACAGTAGATGTGCAAGCGGTTCAAATGATTCCATATTTGCCAGCTGGTTCATTATACTTTAAGCAGAAGTTAAAATGTCATCAGTTCACCGTTTGCTACGTATGGCATGAAGGCGAGGGTGGTATGGATGGCAATGTTTTTGCATCATGTTTAATTGATTTTTGAAAAATGTAGTCAATCTGAGTACACCTATTGTTTTTTTATAGCGACGGTTGCAGCACGCAAAATCGTAATGTAACTCTAGCAAACGCCTTGTATCAATTTGCGAATCAAAAAAATATAACTGTATATCAAAAGTATCTAGTCAAAGGACACACGCAAATAGAGTGTGACTCCGTACATTCAACAATCGAAAAACGTAAAAAAATCGTGAATTGTATGTGCCCGCTAATTTTGTGGAGATAATTCAACAAGCAAGATTAAATAATCCTTATAAAGTGAAGTATGTTGATCCTACGTTTTTTTGTAATTGTTCAGAATTCAAAACTTGTAAATCTATTAGACCAGGTAACAAGTCTGGATCTCCGACTGTTTTACAGTTACGTGTTTTGAAGTACAGTAAAGATAGTATTATGTATAAATTATCATTTAATGATAAGTGGAAGGATCTATGTACCTCAACGTTTGACTAAGAAGTACAATGAAGTACAGGCAAATCCATATATAGTAAATATTCAACCAAGGAATGTAGAAAACTTTAACAATTAACCTTTTTTTTAATTCATAAACAAAATTTAAGAATTTGAAGTTGTACGAAAGTAAGAATTCTTTGCAACCAAATTTGATTGCAATCAATCAATATAGTAATTGATTTCAAAAAATCATGTGATTACAATTAAATCGATTAGAATCTTTTACAGCTCTAATTAGAATAAAAAAGAAACATAATAATTATAATATTTAAGAATAAATTATAAGATATTTAAAAAATGTTTGTTGAATTAAAATCTTTAGGCATTTTGTATTCAATTTTAAATTTTTTCAATACAAAATCTGAAATTCTTTTATTCAACAAGTTTTGAACAAATGGTTTTTATTTACATATATCTTTTAAACCAATTTGTGTTCTTTTCTATTGATTTGAATATATTTTTTTTTTAGTATTAATTTGAATAAAATAAATTGATATAATGGTATATTTGGCTTTCAAGAAAAGAAATTAAATTTGAAAAACATTATTGTAAACTATTTGGAACTAATTAAAGTTTTGTTTCATCGGTTTCGATCGAAGGCTTAGTTCGCTTATGACTTGGTTTTGTTTTAAATGTATTTTAAGCGAACGAAATCTTCCTTCGGAAATAAATTAACAGGCAGATAATATATTTTAATTTTTAAAAATAAAGTTACAAATTGTAAATAACTCATTTTTGAGCCAATTTTTAGCAGAAAATAATTTGGAATGAACAGCTACATTGTATACATGTTTTAACATTTTTTAGAATAATTGATAATTGTTTCTTTCCAAAAATTTAAAAACAAAACCCGAAATACACAATTAATTAACCTGAAGATTTTAAAGTTTGTACAATTTACAATTTTCAATTCATAAAACAAATTAAAGCTCAACAATAACTTTCAGTGTATTTATCTAAAATAAAAATTGGGAGTTTAGCCCGTCATAGAGAAATCTTATTAATAGGGTTGCACTAAAAAATCGAAAATATGCGCTTAAAATATGTATAACCCATGTGCCAAGCAAGTAACTTGTAACAGTTTTGGACAAATGATTAACTATGTTGCTGCATCAGTTTAAAATAGAATGATCTTTTGTTGAAATCTTGAAAATCTTGTATTTCGAGCAAAGCTCCAAAAGAATTCTTTTATTGATTTAAAAAATTTTTTTTGTGTATTTAAAATTTTTTTTAATGTGCTGTGCTGTTTTTACAATAAAAGTGGTTAAATCACCTGTGTTGTGAAAACAGCACAAAATATCTTTTTTTATAATATGGAAATTTAAAAAAAATAACATTAAAAAATGTCAAAATATACATTTAAGACCTAAATATGCAAAAATATGCATTTTCACCAAAATATGCAACATTATGAAAAAAAAAATCGATACCATTTTAACCCAAATTTAATGATTTGGAAAGATAATTGGTCGACATCGTTGCGAGACTATCGACAAAAGACATGAATATGCACAAAAATCGCCACCCTACTTATTAATAACAAATAAAATTAAGTTTAAACATCATTTTCAAAATTTCTGTTTACATTAAATTTGCTAAAATTTAATTTCAAAAAAGCCTTTATTGAACTCGATCTTTTCATACCTACATATTTAAATATTGAATGATTCCCGAGATTTGACTTGTAAGAAAATATAGGCGGTCAAGCCGGGCCATTTGAAACACTATACCACATTACATATAGAAAAATGTTCGAAAGTGTACCCTATCTGGGACCCATGGAACCATGTTATGAGATTAGGGTTAATATAAGAGCTTTTTGTACCGAATCAACATCTATATCAGTTTTGTTCGTCTGAAAGTTAATTTAGAGGGGGGGTTTATATTTCGGTTCTGAGCATACCAGTTCAAAATTTTGCTATTAAATAGCAGCTATGTATTATGAAAGCTATAGTAAAATTTTATAAAAATACCAAAATTTTAAGGGAAGTCATGCCATTAAAAGCTATTTTCGGGAGTGGTAGGTATTTGTATGGGCGGTGAAGTCAAATAGATATATGATAAAAGTGGCAATAACATATTTTTGGACCAAATTTAATCTAAATACCGAAATATTAAGATAGTTTATGTTCACAAATGCCGGAAAAAAGTTTGTATGGGGCCAATGTGGGATTATGAACCGACTCTCAGCATTTTTATAGGATTTGTTCTTATAGCAATTAAAACGTACGTATGGAATTTCATTAAATTATCTTCAAAATTGCTACCTGTACTTTGCGTACAAGGTTTACATAGACAGCAACCAACCATCCAGCCGGTGAGGTCTGACATTACTATATAGACTCAGAAAGTGGTTCTGAGTCGGTCGGTTTACTAATGGTGGTCTAGAACCATTTTTATGGGTTATACACATTAGCACAAGTCATGCATAATATAAAAAAAAGTGCAGCTGAAGAATGTCGATTGCTCACCAAAATCCCAAAAAGTGAACAGTTCTTTGGCGCGAAATCCATATGTTGCACAAAAGAGGTAACTTTTTAAGTTATTCACCCATTAAAAAAATGTTAGTCTAACTGTAAGAATAAGCCAATGTCTTATTGAATTTCGAATTAATCGGAATCGTTTTTTAATATTGACTAAAAAGTAACAAAATTTAATTATTTATAGCAACTGACCTTACCCAACTTAATGTTTTAATATGAGACAATCAGACAGACAATATTTATAAATTATAAAATAAACTCAAAGTAAAAAAATTCCATTTCGTTTAACAGTAAATAACTGAATTTCATTATTTGCACAAATTCAACTAACTTTTGTATTAATTTATGTGATTGCGTGTGTGTCTGTCTATCTGTGTGTATTTTTACACCAACCTACTTTGGGCAAATTTTACCAACATCAATGACAAACACAAATGCACACATTTATAAATTTACATCTGTGTACGACTATGAAACAAGAATTAAAAAGAGAAAGGGAGAAGCAGTAGTAAAGAACAGAGCAGAATAAAGTAAAAAAAAAAATAATCCTCATGGGAACTCCCCTGGGATTGGCTGTATGGTCCCAGGAGAAATAACGAACGATGGGTTTTCTATGTTATTTTGTTATTATTATTGTTGATTTTGTTGTAGCTGTTGTTTTTGTTGCTACTGCTATTGCTGAAGTTGTTGTAGAGTTGTTATTGTTGTATACATGATGATGAACTGAAAAAGCAGAAAACAAAACAAAAACATTGCGTTGCGCAATACTAAAGTTTAGTAGAATATTTGAAAGAACTTTCAAGGAATTCGTTCAAATTTTTAGACAGATTTCAGATAGATATTGTGTTGAAATATCGTTTTGGCTAAGTTTGAAATTGTAAACTGTACTTATTTCTAAAGTAAACCGTGAAATACATTTCGTATTTAAAACAAGTTAGAAAGTACCATCGGTCAAGCCCAAACATTTATTTCCATGCACTATGTTATATGGGTAATTCCAAAGTGTTGAACGTGACAGTCGTACGCATCAAAAATGCAATAACATTTTAAACAACAAATATTTTTACGTTATTTTTATTCTTAAATTATAGCACTAAGAAAGCACTATTATCTATGCTAAAGTTTATGGGTGGCGCGATTCTAGGTCAAAGATAATGGCAAAAGAAGTAGCGGTTCGAACGTAAAAAAAATAGAAGTAGTTTTTGTGGCCATGTATAAAAAGGCGTAATTCAGCGAAACCTGGCACAATTTTTTAGTCAAACTACTTTCAGAATTTTACGTAGCAATGTAACATTTAAATGTCTTTGGTTTGATTTCAAAATCTTCTGTATTTTTTTTGGTTTAAGCCAAAATCTGGTTCGATACGTGACATTTCGAACGTGAAATTTTTTCCACAATAATTTAACTGAATAATGATTAATACAAAATAAAAATTTACCGTTAATTCGAATAACATATTTCTCTTCGAACTCTTCCTTAGATTACAGACCATGTAAGAACATTTTTTTGGAATAATTTTCATCAAATATCACCTCTTTTAAGGAAGATAATATTAAAGAAAACATGCAATAAAACATTCTCACAAATAAGAAATTACGTTTGCACAACTTTGCAGTCTGATTGTTTGTCTTAGTGAACGAATTTATGAGGGAATTTATAAAATTAGTAATATCTTAATATTTTTCTATAACAATATCGTAAAATAATAAGCTTTTAATAACTTTTAAATTTTCGGTCACGGTGGACCTTTTGACTGAAATGCCCATATACAGTCAAATTTTCAAGAGAGAGTGGGACCCATGTGCAATCATAGATTCAGCAAACAAAATAATATTATGAGGATGAGTTTCATATAAGAGTTCTTTGCGATGAATACCTATTATCTTTTTTTTTATATTTTTTTATTTTTGTTTATCTTTGAGCACAAAATTTTTTTTTTTTTTTAATTAGCTAAGCTGATCCCGCGAAGCTCTACGCTTGTCTGCAGGAAATAAACCAGAGTCTCTGGTGGGAATCGAACCCGCAACCCCAGCGCTAATAGACCGGGGCATCTAGATCCCATCTACGACGGATACATTTGTCTTAAAGCGATTTTATGGAGGGGGCTTATAAGGGGTCTATTGTCGCTTCTGGACCTACAAACTTACAAAATTTCCTAGAATAATAAAGCTAAACTAAATATCAATACCAAGGTTTTTAAGGTAGTTATGGCACATAAAGCTATTTTCAGGAGTGATATTTGTTTGAGATAAAAAAAGGTTGCAATAAGCTATTTTATATGTATGTTGGTATGTAGCAAATTTCATCAAATTATCTTACAAATTGCGACCAGTACTTTGCGCACAAGATTACATGGACAGACAAAACCGGTTCACAAATTTCCAACAAAGTCGTGACCAAATGAATCTGACACCTAATCTATATGTAAAATTGTCCCCTGAATCCGAATATGAAGTCAGAATTATCAAAAGTAGAACAGTAGAAAAAGATGATGTGACTTAAATGAAAATATCTTCAAAAATTTTTAACGGATTATTTATTTATTTTTTTTTAGTGAAAGATAATAAAATTAATAAAGTAACCATGGGTCGTTTGTGAAGAAATGACAGAGTTACAGTGGACAAAAGTTCCAACTTCATAAAAAATTTGATGATATTGTTCAATTGTGCTCTTTTCAAGTTATTTTTTTTGCCCAATGATTTAAAAATCTTAATGTTTTCTTGCATTCGACATTAGACTATGAACATTTTGCGCCAAACAAGACATAGATTGGTACAAAAATGGCAAAGCTACAGAAGATTTAGTAAATTAACCCACATAGAAATTCAATAGTTTTAAGCTATTTTTAATATCTTTTATTACTTAAATTACATTTATATATATATATATATATATATATATATAAAAAAAACTAAAATATATTTGTTTATGTATATTGATTTGTTGTGTTTTTTTTTTTTTTTGTTGAGACAAATCGAAAAGTGGGTTAATTCAATTAATCTTATGTCAATTTGTTACCGATCCGGATCCTATTGGGCACAAAATGTTCGTATTGAAATAGGCTAACGTCGTAAGTTTCTTTTTTTTTATTCTCTTAGCTTATCCCGCCAAGCTCTACGCTTCTCTGCAGAAAAAAAACCAGAATCTCTGGCGAGAATCGAAACCGCAACCCCAGCACTGATAGACTAGCTCACTACCAGCTACCCTACCGGTGATAAAACTTAAGAAAAATTTATTGTTTGGCTTAAAAAAAATAACTTGAAAAGAGAAAATTGAAAAAAAAAACATCAAATTTATAATGAAGTTTGGAATTTTGTCCACTATAACTCTGCCATTTGTTGACTCATCTTCACAAACGAGCAATGGTTATTCTAGAAATGTTATAACCTTTCACTTAAAAGAAAGAAATACATAGTACCTTTAAAATTTTTGAAGATATTTGCATTTCAGTCACATCATCTCTTTTTTAAAAATACAAATAACGGTTATTTTGGAATATCTGTTCTAAATAAACTGTTCTACTTCTTGACAATTCTGACTTCATATTCGGTTTCAGCAGACAATTTTACATAAAGATTAGGTGTTAGATTTATTTGGTCAAAAACTATTAAGTAGTGTAATCAACCAGCCAGCCTAACGAACGGACATCGTTAAGTCGACTCAGAAAGTCATTATGAGTCGATCGGTCGAGTCGATTTTAATGTGTTAGACACATCATCAAAAACTTCACCGTAATTGTGAAGAGGGTATATGAAAACTCTATAGTAATAGGAATCTTCAGCTACCGTTTGGTCCAAAAAATTGGAAATGGAATTCTGAAATTAGGTTCCTTTGAAGTTCTAAAATGATCTTGAAAGTTTGTCTTTTAAAAAGAACAATGAGATTCACAGTGGGACACACAAAAACTCAGAAAAAATAAATTTTTTTATGGGATAATCTTTCAAAACTCATATTATTCCAGTATTCCATACCTTTTGTAACCAAATTACTGTTGGAGGTTCGGTAGGTACCCCTATTTTAGAACGATACAACTTCTAAAGTAATTTTAAGTCGATTTAGCCTTGTCCGTCTATCTGCTTGCTGTAACCACTCTCACTTTCAAACGACTAAAAACAAAGTATCAAACTCTGTCCAGTTCTCCTAAGCAGCTAGGTATTGAAAGCCAGCACAATCGGTTTAGTAGGAAAAGAGTTATGAGCCCGAATGTGGAAAAATATGGTATTTTTGATACAAAAACTAGCATAAATTACAGAATGCACCGAATCTTATTAAATTTTGCAGAAATTCGTTTAATACAACCAAAATTTTTTATGATAAATTTTGTGAAGATCGGGCCATAATTTACCATATACCCAATACAAAGCCTACTCTCGAAAAACACTTTACGACATCTAATACCAATAGAATCTAGGAATTATTTCTTTTCATAAGTTACTTTATTATATTTAGCAATATGCCAAAAAAATTACTTTTTCATTTTCAAGCTATGAATGCCGAATTATTATTATTTTTTGTTGCAATAATACACTGAGAAAAAAAATGGTAACAACAAAACTTGGAAGTAAGAAAAATGCTACTGCTAACATTTACCGCGGCACAAATTGGGATGAAACGTATGTCTTGCCATTCAACACAGTTGGTAATGACTTCAAAATTTAAAATTCTGCGGTGGTGTGTGACGATCGTTTAAAAGAAAATTTGGAAAAACTTTAATGATGAATTTAAGTTACATACATATTTTATATAAAATTAAATATAAATTTTCTTTCTCATTCGGTTATTTTTCAACCGATTTTCAAAATGTTTTTGTTGAAAAGCTATTCAAATTACCTCTCTAAGTGCCGGTTCACACACGTCAAGTTTGACTCGTCAAGTCTTGAGTTTTTAGGAGAGAGGCGAAAAGAAATGGCGTTCTCTTTTCCCTTCTCTCCTAAAAGATCAAGACTTGAAGAGTCAAACTTGACGTATGTGAACCGGCACTAATTGTTAAATATATATATATTATTGGCGCTAGATGGCGCAGAATTCATGGTTATTGAAAAATGCATCAAATCACCCTGTATTCGCAAATTTTATGAGTTCATATGTTCAGCAAAAATACTCGCTAAAGGATTTTCTACAAAGTTGCCAAACATCATTCGGTTGAATTCTGGAAATTCAAAGGTTAAAATTTTGATTTTCTTCAATAACCTAAAAATAACGGTAATTTTGTAAATAGCGGAATTATAAAAGAACTATTTTCAGTGATAAAAAAGTTATTTTTCGCAAAAAGCCGATGTTGGCATATTGCCAATTATATTCAACATTTTTTATAAATTTCGAATTTATTCTATGAGCTAAATTTCAGTTATGCATTTTATAAAGCTTTTTTGTAATAGTCCTATTCCTTCAATTTTTAGGAATGACTTTATACACTACCAGCCTATTATTTCGTATCTTCTTGTAAGCTATCCTTTGGATAGCAATGAAGCATATTGTATGTACTAGGGTGTTTAATTAATCGGGTTTTAGTTTTGTTCAATTAAACGATTAATCGATATTTGGCATTTTTAACTTATTCGATTAAGCGAATACAATTTTTAAATTAATCGAATAATTCTAAATTCCGAAATTTTATAAATTACGAAATAGTTTTTCGATAATTTTAGAAAAAAATTAGTACTTGGGTAAATAAACATTCTTTTTTCAATAAAACTTCTCAATGTAGCTCCAAATTGTTGCTTCACTTTCGGGCACTTAGGTTTTTAAAGAGTCAATATAACATTGGATTTTTTGCAACTTTTCACGGACATTCCATCCTCGATCGAAGTATCTTGCTTAAAATGTCTATTTATTGGACCACTTGTTGCCCTTTTTGATTTTGTTGGTGGAGCGTCTTCTTCACGTACTATGTTTAAATTAGTGAAGTTGTTGAAGAACATTAACGTTAATAAATTTTTGAAAAGCAGTTACATTTAGCATTATTAGATTTACCCTTCGTGCAAAATTTTTAAACCAAACTCATTTTAAAGAGAGAAACGCATGAACTATTTTGTTAAAAAATAAGGGCGAGTTCTAGAAATCGAAGTGAAGTGGATTTAAAATCGAGCAAATTTGAAAAACGACCCTGTAATGAAAGTTCATAAAAATATTCCATTTTATCTACTTCATTCTTTAAGTATATATTATTTCTACAAGAACAACACTTAAAACCACGAAAAACTACGGTCATTTTGTAAATAATTGCATTTAATTTATCGTTCGATTTCGATTTCAATTTCCCCTCATTTCGATTTCTAGAACATACCCGATATATTAATATAAATCTATGAGTTAACGTACCGTTGTCGTTTTTTTTTTTTTTGTGAAATGAATTGTTAAATTGTGTTGAAAAAATTTAAAAAAATATAAGCTTAATTACTCACTAAACATGACTGTTGTGTTTTTAATTCCAACGGGCACATACATTTGGTTTGTTTATTAAACTTAAAAAAATTATACATATGACAGAAATACTATATATTAATATTATTCGATTAATCGGTATAAATTCTTAGATTAATCCTTTAATATTTTAATTTTACATAAATAAAAAATTGTTCGATTAATCGAACAAGAATTAATCGACTGAACTCCCTAGCATGTACAGAAAAATTTACAATTATTAGATACCAGCAGAATGTAATGCATTTTCTGGCCCGCTATGGCCTTCGTCAGCATTCTTTGTGTCACACTGGATAGTGATACTTTATAAATTTAATGTATTAAACTCAACAATTTGAACAAATAGAATGTGGAAAAAAGTATTTCTTTTTATAAGTTACTTTATTATATTCAACATTTTTTATTTTTCGAATTATGAAAGTTACTTTGCCATTTTGATGCCTGTTCAGCTATAATTCTTAGCGTGATAATGTGGTCAATACACGACCTGTTGACCCGAAAACCTGTTTGTTTTTTGCTCAGATTTATCTCAATTGTGCCATTATTTCGATTTAGCAAGATTCTAGTCAATATCTTTGATGGTATAGATAAGAGCATAATACTCCTGTAGTATTGGTATTATGTCCTGTCGCTATATCTCCTGAAATAAGAGAGATACAGGATTGCCATTTTCTTTTAGCAACTTTAAGCGATCGAATAATTTCACAAAATGGGCTTATTAACTGAAAACCTCGTTGAAGTGATTTGAAGTCTTTAGATTATTTTCTCCTGGGGATATGTGAAGTTCCAGACAGAAAAGCCAGAGACAAATAAAGCGAATATTTGACGCGTTATTGCCATATTGTAGATAACAGCAGAAAAAAACCTAAAGTAGTACTAGAAAGTTTTGTATTTGTACAATATTCTGACACTTTATATTGCTGAAAACTTATACAACTGCAGATTAGGAGTAGTTTGATTGAAGTTAATAAAGAATAGTTAAAGTCGTTTTTAATAAAGTCAAATGATTCTAACAGCCATTAGCCATTTTTCAACTTGTTTGGCCATACATTTGTTTGCCGTTTTTCTTTTAAAAGAATAATGTTTATTTTATTTATAAAAGTAAAATAAACATTTTTAACAATTAAAACGCCTTTATTTTATATCACAACTTTCACAAAGGTTGAAAATCGCTATAAACGGTGATGATGAAACATCTTTCAAAATAAAGGAACAGTATTCCAATATAAATTTTATAAAATGGATCAACACAAACATCGGTGTTTCTTTCTGGCTGCAAGTATTTCAATAAAGAGATACAGACGGCAACAAAATTTTTTTAGAAATTTCAGAATTGCCTATAAAGTTGCTCTCACTTCCATGGGCTAATGTTGAAGTAGAGAGGGTATTTCCAAGTAAACATCGTTAAAAGTAATTTGAGAAATAAGTTACATTTAGCAACCGTTAATTCAGTTTTATCAATTAGGTTAATATTTTTACTATAACAATAAAATATTTATACCAACACCACAATAGTGGAAAGGGTACTATGCGTTTGTGCTGATGTTTGTAACACTTTTAAATATTGGTCCTAAGCCCACATTTACTTATGCCGACAGATTCAGAATGACTTTTTGAGTCGAATTAACAATGTTTGTCCGGCTGGCTGTCCATGTAAACCTTGTTCGCAAAGTACAGGTCGCAATTTTGGAGATTATTTGAACCTATGTGGTGTAGGGTATCATATAGTCGGGGTTGACCGACTATACTTTCTTACTTGTTTTTTACTGTAGATCTGTACTCAAAAGGTGTTGGGTAAATCTTGTCGTGATTATGATTTACCTTCAAATTATTTAAAACTAATAGGCACGAGTGATTCCTATGAAATAAACTATATCGACATCGAATTTATCGATGATTTAATTTTTTAAATATCTATCAAAATATTAATTTGCGTTTATTCTTATTTAACAAATTGATCTTAACTAACATTTTTTTTAGGTTTTTAAAATTTTGTATTATAAACCAAATTTTTCTTTTTTGCCATCTTATATCGACTTAAGATGTTTTGTCAAAATACCACAGATAAAGATTACGGCTATATAACTTATATAAAAAAAACTCCTGTATTGTTATTTGGCTTCAAAATCTAGTCAGTGTAAATGTAGACTTATCGAAGAATCCAACAAATAAATATGACCATAGACAATTTCGCACTTTCACATAATAATTATGTCTTCAATATAAGACCCAGTCCCAAAAAATAACATTGATTGGCAAACTTTAAAGTTAATATTAGGAAAAACTCTTTTGTATGAAATTGTAATCAGCTTTTGAGCTTACAAAGCTTTCTGATTTGTAAGATATGGTCACACATAAGGTGCTATTAGACGATATGTATTTAGCAGTATGCTTGTCAAAAAAAAGCGAAAGAAGTTGCTTGCTTTTACATCTAACAACCTTTAAAAAAATATTTTTTTATAAATCACTTGTTTAAATTTACTTAGAGTTTGCTAGATAAAACAGCTCGTTTTTCAGGATTTTTCGTCAAATATTTGTTAAGTGGGAACATACCTTAAGGTATATCCCAGCAAAAATTTTTTAAGATTTAGAAGCACTAAACACGTATACTGCATCCCAACCGCTTCCTTTTTTGCTTCTAAAATTTACTGCCTTACTCTCCCGCTGTAAGAGAAGGCAAGCAATCCTACAATTCTTAAATGCGGTGCTTAATAGTTTATTCGATTTTTTAAGATTACATTTTCTACTGCTTTATCAAAGATTTATTCTTTTAATAAAAAATTTTATAATATTTTTACACATATCTTACAAAATTATTAAAACTATAACCCTTTTATTTCAAAAAAATATTTGAGATTAATAAAAAAAAAAATTAAGAGCTCGCATAACAATTTTTTCGATGCTTAATTTTTTCACTTTAGTTATACACGTAAATCATGTCAGTTTTTCAGGCGTGAAAAAAGCGTTCTTCAGATCTCTGCAGCAGAGCATTTACGCGAGGAATTCCAAACAAAAATCATGTAATATTTCACAGAAGTGTAAGCGCTTCACTTCGAATTCTCCCTTACACTATTGCTTCCGAGGAAGCATTTGTTTTTGCTGGGATATGAATCGGCGCAGCAAGAGTTGATTGTGCAAATGAATTCCAAAAGAAATGGGTTCGAATTAATATTCAAACTACAAATTTAGAAATGAGTTACAAGCCTTGTTCTTTAAAATGCTTTTCTATCGCAATTTAACAATTAATTCCTTATACGCACTGTCATCCAGTCTACTGGGTAAAAACTACTCGTATTCCATAAAAATATTCATTATATGATGGTTAGAGGAAAGTGAACAGGAGAGCATTTTTAGAGCTAAGTACTACATACCAAAGTACATTGTATCGTACTGCATGGTATATGGTTTATTGGAGGAAGGAGAAGAGGAAACTTTGTACAGTGATGTGATGCTGCTGTGTTATTTGGGGAACCATATTCACAATCCATTGGGAGTATTGTACTGAACAAAAAGGAACCTTTTTTCTGTTTTGTTTTTCATATAGGGATTTTGGGATGTGTAGGTACAAAACAAAATACAATTTTATATGACGATGACAATGATGGGTAAATGCAAAAAGCCCCAACTTAGGCTGGTTGGCAACCTGAGCCGAGTTGGGCTGGCTGGCTGGTTCGTTTGTTGGTTGTTTGGCAGGCACTTTTTGGTTTTTGTAAAATTTTATGTCACTTAAGAGTATCACACAGCAGCAACAAGAAAACAACAACTATGAAAATGACAAAAATCGAAATCGATTTAAAAATTTATTTATACTAAAAACTAACACGTGCATTAGACGTCAGCCAGGCAGTCAGTCAGGCAGTAGGAGTATTCAGTGGCACACACACACACACACGTAAAGTCATTTAGCAGGTGGTGTGTAGGTATTTCGTAGTAGGAAAAGTAAACAAGTATGAGCCTGAGTAGAAAAAGACAGAGACAAAGTTTGATTACAGCCAACAAAAATCCATTGATGAGTCTCTAAAGTGTATACTCTTGACACTTGCCAGAGTGCATGATTGGCATTACAATTTGTGTACAATTCTACATACATATGTATGTACGTGTGTGTAAACTTTTAAAATATGTGTCGATGTGTGTAAATGAGAGTGTATGAGTTTCTGTGCATGTATCAATCATATGCATACCCAAGTCATAAAAATAAATAACAAAAAATGAGAACTTACACTTGAGAAAAGCTCGTGGTTTTGACTGTTTACGTCGCGACATATTTTAAAAATTCCTTTATTTATTTTTTAAACCGTTGCTGTTGTTGTCCTTAATCCTTTGAGGTTTGTCTGAGGGCTTTATAAAGCAACTCAGTTAACAGTAATTTTTAATAAATTTTTTGTTACTTGTTTCAAATTCGCTCTCATTTGTGACTTTATAAATTCCTTTTCACATCACCTTTTAATACTTTATTTAAACATTTTTCTGAACTTGTATTTGTATTCTTTTTTCCTTTTTGGCTTTATTTTTTTTATTCAATATGAATTATTTATAATTTTTATAACGCAAACTTCACACGCGCGCGCTTTTATTTTACTTCCGGTACATTTTTGTTGTAGTTTTTTTTTAATTTTATTTTGCTGTTAATTTTTCTTGCAACTCATCACACATGTGTGTGCTTATCCTTGCAGCAACACTGGCAGAATGTCTTTAAGTGGCCGGAAATAAAATTTTGTTTGTTACAAAACTTCAGGCTGCCGGCGTTAAATGGATGAGTGGCAATTCATGTGTGTTCCTGTTTTACTCTTAAATGTTGTTTGTAATACTATTTCTTCTCTTACAAATTTCGGCTCAATGTGAAATGGAAAAAAAAGAGAATTATGCCAAAATGCACACATACATTCAAAGCCAAAGAGAGTTAGTATTAAATGCACCCATTCCACCAATTGTGGCATTGAAATTTATAAGCAAAACAAAACGAAAAAAATAAACCATTTGCCGGTATTTTCACAACTCCCAAGAGGGTTGGATTTTGTAGTAAAATTTCATACGAACGTGTATGAGAATGTTTTCGCATGATAAACACACGCAAATCTAACAAGCACACACACTTTTAAACACTAGGACTTTAATAATTCTAAACAAGAAAACATAAAGGAAAAAACTCAAACTCTATTTAAGGAAATAAGAAAAAAAACCTAGGACAATTTAAATGTAATAAAATCAAACTCATTTCACAGTTATTTGTCGAATGCCGAATTTCATAAAGAAAAAAACTTCATCCCTCATTTGAAACTGCACCAATCATTGCAAGGGGTGCTTTTTTTACACTACAAGTATCTACGTGTGCACAACTTAACTTCCACTACTTACATGAGTGTGTTCTCCAGTGAGTTGTGCTCCTTTTTAGGTTCCTGCTGTTTATCTACACTATAGGGTGCTTTTTAGTTGTATTGCTGTTGCTGTTCTCCCTTCATTTGCCCGCTTTGCAATTTGCTTAACTTGTTGGTTTATAAAGTCATTAGCGTGTCTTTACATGTATTGCGGCCGTGTACTTAGTAACGCACGTGTTCATAGGGGGTCCTGCTCATGGTGTTACATGGGCACATTTTTCTATGTGTTTTTTCAACGGCAAACTTTTTATAACTTTTGAAAAGTCAAATTGAAGAATTATTTAATGATTTCTCATCAGCGGGATTTTCATGTAATTGTGCGAAATTAAATCATAATTGTAGTTTTCATCAATTTATTTGGAAAACCGTGAGAATTTTTTTCTAATGCACAAAATAATTACATATTTATGTACATATTATATGTAAGTATGTATGAATATATGAATAGTGCAAAAATAATTATTATGATTATATACAACAATCGAATTTGAAAATCAAATTTAATCAGGTATGTGATGGAAATCGATTTTGAACACAAAACGGTTTAAAACCCAACATTTTGTTTTCAGTGTCTTTAAATATTTATTTCTAATACATTTGCCTAATATTTCCCATATTTATTCTTTCTAATTATAATCTTCAACACAGGTGGATAAGGTATAAATAAGTTTGTCATTCCGTTTGTAATTTCATTATATCCCTAGAGCAATACATATTGATATATATATATATCCTTTTGGGCAGCAAAGTTGATTGAAGGATGTCCTTTTGTCCGCCTAGCCGTCTGTCTATGTGTCTGATAAAATTGGTTTTCCGAAGACCCCAGAAAATATGCGGACCATGTTGTTATATATTTATGTCACATATGTACACTTAAGATTGCTGCTGCAATTCAGACAGATCTGTACACTGAACCAAAAAGTGTTCAAAATAATTTTTGTTGGCTCAATGAGTTATTCGTTAACAAAATGAAAAAAACAGTGTGTGTTTATAAAGAAAATTAAATTTTCTCCGCGAGCGTCAGTTAATCAAGAAACATGAACTAAATAATTAAAATATTTTTCGGGGAGAAAAAGAAAATGATGCCTTCCAAAACTAACGTTATAAGTTGTTATACGTTCTTAAGTGCACAGAAAAAAATTAAAAAAAGGTATTGCATGCCGAAGAAAAGCAACATAGAATTTATAAAAAGGAGCCATCAAGGCAAGCATATGAAGATTCTTCTAAACATAGTAATATGTTTGAGACAAAAACAAGCTATTTACATTATGTCTGAACATATATTGTTACTTAAGACGTGTTTGGCACAATCATAACCACAAACATTAATGATAGTTTGCGATTGTGGTTGCACCAACCATGTTTTTTCTTTGCGTGTGAAGAAGAAAGTTGAATTAAATTAAGTAATATGCTATCTGTGTAAAATAAAATTTAGTTCGGTGGATTTGCTAATAGTTTTAATTTAAGTACGTACAGTACTTTTTTATATATTGAAGATTCTTGTGTTCAAGTGTTTAAAAATTCAAAACTTTTTCCTGTAGGAAGTCAAACACATTTTAAAGTAACTTCAAACTGGTTATTTTATAATCACATCTAGTTGATTAAGTGATTTTTTTTTCCATGTCGACGACTCATTATTTTAACATAGGCATGTCATAGGCAGTAGTCAAATGGCCATCTTTGCATGACTTTTTAACTGACTACTAAATACTTATTTTTCAACATGAATAGTATTGCCGGTTTATTATAAATAATTAAAATTGTAAGTAATTTTTGTCAAACATACATATCGTCACCTTTAAGACGAAATAGCCTCTGTGCAGTTTTTTAAAGTTTACAGGAGAGGGAAAAAAACGTTATAAAATTGGAACTATTCACAATATTGAAATAAAAAATTAAATATTTTGATAAAAATGAAACCACAAATATATATCGATTAAGAAAATTTTGTTTTTTTAAACACAGCTTATGTTATGTCACTTAGGTTATTTGGAATTGTAAAAATCTGAAACCAAATAACCTATCAGCAGTACTAACTAGTATGAATAAATAACAATTTCTTCATACATTTGAATATTATATACATAAAATAATAACAGTTATAGTTTCTTTTACTGGTTTAAGCAAAAAAAAAGTACTTAATGTTTGTTTAAATTACACTATGCAACAAAATTAAACTTTTATCTTGATTTTTTATGATTTATTTTACTTTTTTTTTTAGTGCGTAACGGTCCTAGAGCTGCAAAACTATCGATAGTCGGCCCATCGATAGTTTCGATAGTTTGCTTAAAAACTATCGATACTATCGATAATCGAAAAGTTTCTATGTGCCACTTCTGTGGACACGGTAGTCAATGAAGGTGGTAAAAAATTAAAAAGTTTTAAAACTTCATTTACAGAAAACGTTTTTCAGGTATAAAGACCAGCTTATCCACTTTCACTTTCAGTGTCATCTATGGTTTAAAATTAATATAAACTTTATATAGAAATACAGATAGTTAATTGTCATCAGGGTTGTCAGTTTGTTTCACCTTCGACGTCAAAATATTCAACTAAAGTCTAGAAATTTAAAACGCTATTTCGTAACCCTTGCGTTGAAAATGTTTTCATATAAAATTCTTTGAATTTTAAAAAATTTTTCCAGGAAGTAGAACAAAGTTTTTACAAAATAATTCCATTAATTTTTTTAAGACTTTTCGTTAAGAAAAAAATGACAAACAGGTAAGAAAATAGCCACATTTAGTGAGAAAACACCACTTCTAAGAACCCTGGTTGCTCTTTGAATTAATTTAGTTTATATAACATTATTTTAATATGTAAATTAGTACACAATTCTGTGGCAATAACGAAAAAGTGCTTAAGTTAATTTTTTTTAAAAATTAATGGTGATTTTTGAAAATTACTCCTTTTCCAATATAATCATAATTTATCTGCGGTTATATTTTTTTAAGTTTTTATTCCTAACATAAGGATTGTCACAGATCTGAAGTAAACTTAAGTTTTATTCCAAATATTATTACACATAAAAAAAAGAAATGTACGCAAGGAGTAATTTTTCTATAGCTTCCCGAAAAGTCGTACAGAATAATTGAAACTTTAATCATGTGTAACTTTGATTGTGAAGGTCTCAAGGGTGCCAGTGTTTCTAGTTGTTGTTGCATTTGTACTTTTGAATATGATGATCTAAAAAGAAACTTAAATTTGGGTTAAGGCAACTTAATTACTTTTTTCATTTGCTTTTTCCCAAAGAACTAAAAAAGTTTATGTACTGCTCAAAACTTGCATCGAATGAGTTGTTAAAAATGTTTCGTTGACTACATCTAATCAACTTTGCAGCTACTTTTAAAATTTTCCGATAGTATCGATAGTGATAAAAACTATCGATAGTCCGCCAAAAATAAAACTATCGATACTATCGATAGTACTATCGATTGTTTTGCAGCTCTAAACGGTCCTCTAGGTACAAAAAATGACGAAATTTAAATTCTATTGATTTTTAAAAACAAGAACGTTGAAACATTTCCTGACATAAATTTTCAGAAAAAATAGAACAATGTCTATTCGAAGCCCTTTCACAACATAACCCTAAAGTGTGAGGCCTTATTTCATACGCAATAAGCCCCCAATTTTGAAAATGAAATAAACTCCCAATGAAATGAAATAACACCCCAAACAGAAATGAAATAATACCCTAATTTTTGAGGGCATAGTTCATATGAAGTAAGACCCCAAATTCTGGAATGAAATAAGACCCCAATATGCAGTGTTGGGCAAAATACATGGTTTGCGGTATTTAAAATACAAAATACAAAATACTTGCTGGTCATGTATTTAAAATACAAAATACTTTCAGGTTATGTATTTAAAATACAAAATACAAAATACTTACACATCCTGTATGTATTTAAAATACAAAATACAAAATACTTACACATCCTGTATGTATTTAACATACAAAATACAAAATACTTCCATTTATTGAACGTATTTCAAATACAAAATACTTCCACGTCATGTACATTAAGGTTATAACTTTTTTTTGAGTGCAAAATACCACTCCAGCGCCATGTGGGGAATTTTGTTCTGATAATAAAAAACTGTTTTTTAAGCTGATTCGGTGAAAAAGGTTTCCGCACCGTAAGCGATTCCTAAAACTCCATATTATGTGTAAATTTTATTTTTGGAAATTGAAACCCTTTTGATTTTGCATTAGACTTATGAAAAATGGTTTAATGTTGAAGATTATAAATGAATTTAAACAAAAACGAACTTATTTAAGACAAGAGCCACTGATTTAATGATGAAAATAAAAACCAAACTTTAACGCTTTCGGTGCGGAAACATTTTTCACGAAAGATGAAAAGTGACACCATATTTTTTTATATTTTGGTAGATTAAAATGCAATCAACCATCAATAAACTGACAGAATATATTTTGTAAACTATGTTTTTAAAATACAAAATACTCCCATTTTTTTATGTATTTAAAATACAAAATACAAACTACAGTGCAATCTCCCTTAACGGACACTTCCCATAAGCGGACACCCCTATTAAACGGACATTGTTGCTAGGTCCCGGCAGCGCTCCATAAGAAAAGCATTGCAGTCGCTTTCCCTTGAACGGACGCTTCTCATGAGCGGACGCGGACATCCGCTAGATAAAAAAAATTCTCTTGGACGGACACTTAGCTTATTTTTTCCCCGAATTTTTCATGTCATAATTTACAAATAAGCCTGCCAAGACTCTTTTAATTTGTTCGCTTTAACAACAGGGCACGGTTTATCATATTTACTACATCACATAACATAGTTAAATGTGGGAATGTTAAATAGATATTTTCTCTCTTACATAATGTTTTCAATTTAACGTTTTTTCTACGATTTACGCTTCTGCTTCGGAGAGTTGACAATACTAATTCTTGCAATGTTTGTCGTGCATACGCATGGTGTACAAACCTATTTGACCAACAGCTTGTAATCTATGCAATTACTTATGCGATTTAGGGGATTCCCCAAATAATAATCGATGTGCGTTTGCTTATTGTACTTTGGAATGCATTGTTCATTCGTTTGTATACATTAGTGCGGTAAGACTTTTTAAAATGGATAAAAAGAGGCCTGTATTAACTATTAAACAAAAAATAGAGATGATTGAAGTGTACAACAAAGAAAAATTAAGCGTGAGAAATTTATCGAAGTACTCATAATACATTTTAAACTTTTATTACATATAGAACTACATTTAATGATGTTTTGTTATTCAACCCAATTGAATTGTTTATTTTTTATATTTTTTTTAATAAAAGTATGTATCTTTAAATAAAAACAAACAATATAAGGCAAAGTTTTGTTGATTTAAATTTGTTGTTTTCTCTTGGCCGGACAGCCCCCTTGTGCGGACACATTTCAACGGTCCCTTCGGTGTCCGCTCATGGGAGATTCCACTGTACTTATATTTATTGTATGTATTTAAAATACAAAATACTTGCTGGATATGTATTTAAAATACAAAATACAAAATACTTGCACGTCATGTATTTAAAATACAAATACAAAATACGTATTTGTATTTTAAATACGTATTTCAAATACATGTATTTCAAATACTGCCCAGCCCTGCCAATATGTATTATACATTAATTGTACAGTTTTGGTTTAAAGAATCATGCGATAGATAGCATGGTTGAGACTTCGCCCAAGCGCAAGGATTTTCTCCTCTATGATATGCCAATCATCGGCTTCGATAACTAAAGCCCTTCTGTATAGCCGGCTTTCGGCAAAGCCAATAAATTCTTCCCTAACAACTTTTTGTTGCATGTTGAAATATCTTAAAGATAAGAAAATCTTGCTTTTCCCCGATAAATCCGTGCTTTCGTCAAAAGTTATTGAAAAGAATTTTGATTCATACATATTTCAAATTCAAAGATGACTATGATGAGAATGTGAAACCGTTGTGTTCAAATATATATAATAATAATTATCATAACACATATATACATAAATATTAAATATACTAAAGGCTTATTAATAATTCAACCGCACGCATTTTCAAGACAAACGTTTACTCTTTGCCGTCTATCACCTGCTGGGATTGAATGTAGAATAATAAGTACTTGAATACATCAAACTAGATCTTTCATTGGAAATATCTAATAAATAACTATTAGGATTAAGATTTGTATACTTATTGAAAATTTCGTTAGAGATTCAATAAAAAAACAAACAAAAAAAAAAACATGCTGGGATTTCCAAAATTTTTGTACATATAAAAAAATATTATTATTGGGAATTTTTGTATTATTAAAATTAACAAAACATGTTTTTAGAATTTAGGAAATTACCCCCCCCCCCCCCCCCCTGTATCCGCGCCTGTGCTATCTATAATCATATTTCTTGCGTTTTACGTTTTCGATTTCCAGAACACGCCTGATTGTGTGTAATTTTTACTTGCATGTGTAGCCCGTGTGTAATTTGTTTCTGGTGTAATGTAGGGGGGGTGCTTTAAAACCATGGGAGATAAGGCCATGATGGCTTTATTGCTCAATTGAATGAGAGATAAAGCCATAATGGCCTTATTGGACAATCATTGAGAGATAAGGCCATATTTAAAATTTTGCGAAATGAGAGATATAGCCATATTTTTTTTCACAAATGTGAGATAAAGTCATATTTTTCCAGAATATTGTTACTTTACTTTAGTGTTTCCGGGAAAAGTCATTTTTTTATTCTTGTGACGCACGCAGGAAAACTTTATTCAGCGAAGCCACCTGCCGTGTCCTACTGGAGGAGAAAACCCGTAAGCGCGCCGCAGGCCGCCACGCAGAAAAACTTTAGTATGCGAAGCCAGATTTTAATACTTAACTTTTGTGTCTCCGGGAAGACTCTTAATTATAAAATTAAGAAAACTATTAATCAATGTAAAATGCAAAAGTTCTTCAAAACTGAAATGAGAGATAAAGCCATTTTCTAAAATTACTTATGTGAGCTAAGGCCATGATGGCTTTATCTCCCATTCAAATGAACAAAAAAAATAAAAGACTTTATCTCCCTTTTGAATGAGAGATAAAGCCATCATGGCCTTATCTCCCATGGTATTAAAGCACCCCCTCTGTAATGTATGTGTAATTTTACTTTATGTTATATTTTTTCATTCATTTTTGACAGTCAAGATTTTTTTTAAGAACATTGAGGTTTTGTAATTTTTTTCAGCTTCTATCACAGTCATTTTAATTTTTAGCACCCTGACTTTTCTTGTCGATTTTTTTATTTCTTTTTTTGTTGTGTACACAAACTAATTATCAAAAGTGCAATTGTATCATCCGCTTCACAATTCATCGTTTCTTTTTGACGTATAAGGTTATTTTGATTTGTTCGTCGTGTGTGGAGTAACGGTACGCGAACAAATCACTCGTGTAGGCAGCTTAAGTCAAGGCTTACATAATAAAAGTTTTCTTTTAGAAAGTCTGAGTTTTTTGGTGAGAGTGGTGCGAAGAATAGCATGTTTAATATAAACTGACAAATTTGATTTTAACTTCTGTAACATTTGTTTTTGCGCTTTTTAATAAAAAAAAAGGTGTGAACATTTAAGAGATTTTCGAATTTAATAAGTAAGTTCCTAATGTTTTATTAAATAAAAAATAAATTTAAACGAAAAATTGCGCTAAATGATTGTTTTTATATTGAATAGGGTGGAGCAAAATGACAATAATAACAGCTATAAGGTACTCAACAATATTGCGTAGTCAATAAGTACCATACGTTCGTATCAAACAGAACCACAATTTTTAAAATTTATATTGCTAAGGCTTGCACAAAATCGTTTTTGAGCTGAGCAAAGCTACTTCTTCGAATTGCGTGTGTAATTTTGCTTTAAATGTGTAATTTGGTACAGAGTCATGTGTAATTTCCGAATTCCTCATTGGCAACACTGCTTGCGTTATACAGTTTGCAATGATTTATCAAACAAACAAGAGAGAAATAAGCGTAAGAAACAAAGAAAATTAAAAAATAATAACAATAATGATTTTGTTATTAATGTTACGAAACTTAAGGCTCAGTTAGCCGGGAGTAACAGTAACAGTAACCTTACCGTAAAAAAGTAAGACCAATCTATTTCTTACAGATTGAGACGTAACATCTTACTGCTAACTATAATCGTTCTAATTGCTTTACAAAAAACAAAATGAATCAGCTGATTTGAAACGTTACTGTTACTCCCGGCTAACTGAGCCTTTATCCTTACATTAACAACATTTTCATAAACATAATCTTAATCATATATTTTTTGTAGTAAATATAACAATTTGTTTCGTTAATACAATGATCTCGTAATTTATCATTTAATGTTCAGAAACAAACAACGAAAAAGAAGAAACAAGTGATTAAAATTCTCACATTCTTTTTTTTCAATTGTTAATTTAAATACACCAAATGGTAAAACGAATAGAATGCTGATGAAAGTCGTTGCGGAAATAGAAAATTAATTACATGCAATTTACTACAGTAGTTTTGACTTAACTGCCTTTTGACTTAAATAAACAAAATTGATAATTTTTGGAATTATTTTTTATAATTCCATAAAAATTCCTTTTTTAAGTGCACTTTCTATACCTGCACATTTAAGATAAATGACCAAAATTTTTGGCATTTTAAAATTATTTTCATACAAAAAATTTAAGTTAGCTGCACTTTGACTTAACTGTCCAAATTACATATTTTCTGGAATTATTCTTCAAAATCTTTGTTTACGTGCATTTTGTATACCTGCATATTTTTCATATTTTTGGGCAGCTTTAAAATATTTTCACACGAAACATCAAAGAAAGCTGCACACATTAAAAAAAATATGGTGGCCACTTTTTCACATAAATATCCAATTTAAGCTGTTTATAAAAATATAAACCGCGATTATTTTGTTTTTTTTTTTTTCATAAATTTTAATGTTCTTTGTGAATTCTTATTGTTTTTGTTAATGTTCCTTTTATATTAAATATACATACATACATACATGTATAAAATGATCTGTTGTTTTAAATAAAATTTTAATAAAATATAACTTTATGTACGTTGTTTTCGGTTAATTAAGCCCCGCTCAATTGAGTTTCCCGTTTTAACGCACTAAAAATCATGGAACGAAATCTTTCTATAACTGTCAATGTAAAAATACCAGCTTATTTTTTTCGCAAAATAAGACCGCATTGCGAAAAACAAAAGCAAATGTTTCGGTTAATTGTTTCCGTCAACTTAATGTGGTTTTGCTCCACAAACGTAAAAAATTTATTTTGAGGCAGAAAGATTGTACGATGGACGTACCTGATTTTTATTTTGTTTTAAAAAACCTAAACGATTTTTTAACTGAATAAATAAAGAAATGAGTTTTATTTTCTATCTACACATGGGTGTTTCGCTTTATTGCACATCTTGCTTAATTAAGCGATTTTCGTTGTAATTGCGTCGCCGATTCATTGAGTTCCCGTTAAAAGTCGTGCATTTTTAGAAAATCAAATAAGCGGGAATAACTGTATTAATAAAAAGATTTTTTATTCCACTTTTAAATCAAAAACTTTACTTTAGCTGCAATTTTGTGCAGGTAACCACAATTGCGTACCTGCACATTAAAGCAGGTAAATGCATTTAAGAAAGCTGCATTTTTGATTTACCTTCACAAAAAATCATGCAAAGGAGATTGTGCAGCTAAGTCAAAATTACTGTACTTACTTTTCACTGTCATTGAAAGGTAAGCTTACAAAAAATGGAACCAAACATGATGTAACAAGAATATAAAAACGAAATATAACTTGGTGAGGAACAGGAATAAGAAACAAAAAAAAATAAATTACAATTAATGAAAACACACCTTGAAAAAAATGGCTAAAAAATAACCATAACATTGCATAAATGTAAAATTTATGAAACTCTTTCATTGCATTAACTTTAAACAATGAAAAATAATATTGTTTTAATGAATCAATGTTTTTAAATATGTAATTGAACAGATTTTATTTTCTTAGTGACATGTCGCATCATATGAACTAAATGAGTTCGTTGCGTTTCAATAATGAAAATGTACGTTAATTTTTAAAATTTATGGCATAGAAGTAATTGCAAAGTTTTATTGTATATGTGACAATATTGAACTTAATCAAACGAGTTTCGTAGCGGGAATGACACGCTACGTTGGCTCAAAAATAAAAACCCCAATTAATGCCCTTATTGCGGTTCTCCACTCAACTCAGTTTGGTCGTGTTGAAGTCAACCCAACTTATGCACAACCAAACTCATTTTAGGTATTGTGATACCCAACTGTTTTTAGTTGAGTTTGCCATAAAGTTGCCAACTTAAAATATCTATTTGCCAACTTTAAGTATAACGTTTGACAAGTGAAAATTTTATAAAATTAAATAACTTGTTTAAACTAAAAGTATTTTTAATTGTTGTGTTGAATAAAAAGTATTTATAATTGATATTAGTGTCGATTTATTTTTTGATGATGAAAAGGAAAAGTCTTGTATAGATGCGCTACGTACAAGAAGACAAATTCGTGATGATTTCAACCCTCTTTATCTTCCCAGGGCCAAGTAAGAACTTCTAATAAGTAAGTCTGAGTTTATACGGTTCATTCTTTACTGAAAAGATTTCTACTTTATAGGCGAGAGGGGCGAGTGGAAAAGAAACGAGTACATACCCCTCGCCTCTCTCGCCTATAAAGTAGCAATCTTTTCAGTAAAGAATGAACCGTATAAACTCAGACTAACGAAACTTTCTAGTGCCTGATGAGTTCTTCTTCTGGTTGGCGTAGCTGTTGGCAAATCTGCTGGTTGTATTATTGGTTCAACTGACTCAGTAAAATTGTCACTTAATGGTGGAATATTTTCAACACCAAATAATTGGCCGGACTTGCAATACAAGAGATGCGAAACAGTATCATCAAGGCTTTTTAATGGAACCTCTTGTGATAGCCCTCCCCCTGTCGCTTTAGTGTTTCTTTTATTGTTGGCAAGTTTTTTTTTTATACTTGCCTTGTAGTGTATCCAAACCTGTGCCAAGAATATTATAATTAGATTTAGAAGATTATAAGCGTTTAAAAGAAATTCTTGTTGTGGTCCCAAACTATTTAACTCCACTATAAACTCTTCCCATAACTCCTTACATGCATTTTTCATCATACCAAACGTTGATGTTTTCCGCGAACAATTTCTGAGTTTCTCTAAATAAGCTGGACGAGCCGAGCCGCTCAAATTGAGCTTTCGTTTTTATTATCAAACTAATAAAAGTTTTTAAATAAAACCAAAAAAGTTATTACAAAACTTAATACATACGATTTCTCAATTTTGTTTTCGATTTTCACCGAATTAAAAAAAAATACATTTTAACTGCCAATAACACAACTACTTTTTAGCAGTTGTGTGTATTTAACATTTTTTTCGACCAAACTTTTACAAAGTTGAAAACGGCAATACCACGAAACAAACAGATACACAACTGAATAGCCAACTGCCAGTTGAGTTGAGAATGGCAATGTAAATTTATCAAAGACAACCAAACTGTTACAAAAGTGGAGAACCGCAATAGAGGCATAAATAAAAAGTAAATAAAAGTATTTTTTATTGAACGTATGCTTATTATATAAGATTATACGAATTTATTATTTCATTATTTTATTTACGATGCAGCACCCAGTAAAAACTTCGCCTACTTTTTCAAAATGAATAGCTTCTTTCACTCATTATAAAGTAGCTTTCTACTATAACTACTTCTAGAACAACTTCTATAACTTTTTTTTCCTGGATGTATTAAGGTAAAAAAAATAATGACTTACTTTTGAATGCGTTCAGTTTGGGACATCCCTTGTAAAATTTATTGGTTCTTTTAGTAAAATTGTAAGTAGTGCTTTTATGTTTTCCTGATTACTCAACACATTATTTTGTAGGCGAAGTTTTAACTGGGGACATCGAAAATGTAGTTCTTAATTTTGTACATTGCTTTTTCGCATCTACACTGAAAGAATTCTCTTCACAGATCCACTGGAATTTGACATTAATCCAATGAAAAATTACTTTAAAATTCAACCTATGTAACGTTTCATTGATTAATGAAGAATGTTACATTAGCCCCCCGTTAATGAAATGTTTTATAAAATCGATAAAACTTTTAATTTGTTTAATGACATAAATTACTGATTAAATTTGATCACTTTTGTGACCATATATATATATATGTTTATTTATTTCAGCCATTTGAGTTGTTGTGAATTTTATTTTTTTCCTGTTTCAAATCATCAAGTTATATTAATTTTATTTCGTTTATATATTTCTGTTACGTCATTTTATATTCTACTTGTATAAGCTTACCTTTTAGTAAATTGTATTTAATTCATTTTCCAGCCCGGGACGACCTTCATCTTGCTTCTTTCCATTTTGCTGGCTTGTACTATTACGTAAATTTTGTGTATTTAAAATAACAATTAAAGAAAAGAGAATGTGAGAATTGTTTGCTCTTTTTTTCTCGTTGTATGTTTTTAAAACTTTTACTAACATTTAGCTAAATTCAGTGTTTCGTTATCGTTATGAATTTTTTCATTGATGTTATGAAACATTGAAATTTACAATTTTTTCATATATTTTCATGTCTATCGCTTAAAATGGAATTAAAAATACAGCAGGTATAGAAAGAAAATATTTTCTAGCTATAAGTATTTTGAAATTAGAGAACCTTATCTTGTTTTCATTGATTAAGTGACATTTTTCTTGGAAAATATGAAGTTACACTTTTTTCATTAATTGAAAAATATTTGAATACATTAATTAATAGTTAATTGTAATCTTAAAAAACCTATTGAAATAGTGTATAACAATTAGTTGAATTTTTCTATTGAAAGAGATATTAAGTTGTCATTAATTTAATGAAAAACTTTACCAAGTTACGAAACTCAATTTCGTAGTGGTAATGAAATTGCTTCATTATTTCTGTAAAAATTCATTCCCGTAATGAAATTTTTCATTGGATTAAAGAAAATAATTTAATGAAATTGATTCATTAGATTTATGAAGCATAATTATTTCAGTGTACCACAGCTGAAATGAGTTTTGCGCCTGGTTTTTGTAGTTAAATTTAACTTAGCTCATAACGGGCCGAAGTCTTCTGATTTAATTCAAACTTGATTCATTCTATTCAGGACATATAATTTATAGAATTCATTTTGATGTTTTTTTTTTTGATATTTTTACCTATTTGATTAGTTTTACCTTTTGGTACTAAATACATGGACTGTTTTGTTCTTTAAGATATGAAATTTTATAAACATTTATATATTGCACAAAAGTTAAAAATTTTTATTTTCTGGCAACACTGCATACCATACAAACCAATTCAATTTTGGTTACTAAATTCGCCGTTACGGCTGTGGCATTATGTTTATGTCACGTCTAATTGGACTTTTATTATGAAAATGGGCGTTCAAATCTAAATGCATATCGTGCACTTCGTGATTTTTTCGGTCAATTCACAATCGGAAAAATCGTGCAAATATTTGAGCAAACCGGGTCTGTAAGTGATGTGAAAACACCGTCCACCTCAACTCGTCGTCGTGTCCAACACGCTCGTCGTTGATGAACATTATGCATAAAGACTTGCATTTACACGCTTACAAGGTACAATTGACTCAAGAACTAAAGCCTCTTGACCATTCCAAACTTCGTAAATGGTCAGAATGGTGGCAAGAAATAGCAACAGTGGATGATAAATTTTCGAAGAAAATCATCTTCAGTGATGAGGCACATTTTCACCTCAGTGGATTCGTCAATAAGCAGAATTGCCGCATTTGGGCGAATGATAATCCAAGAGTGATTGTCGAAGATCATGTGATTTGACACCGTTCGACTTCTTTCTTTTTGGTTATTTGAAAGAAAAGGGGTACGTCGATAAGCCAGCAACAATTCAAGAGCTAAAGGATGAGATAATTCGGCACATTAACGGCAATTAACCTGAGTTATGCCTCAGCGTCATCAAAAATTTGGACCATCGGGTGGAGGTGTGGCCGCCAAAGTCGCGGCGGCCATTTGGCCGATATGTTGTTCCATACATAATTAAACCATACCAATTTTATCATAATAAAAAGAAATGACAATAATTTGTGTTTTGTTCAAAATCAACATCGGCCCTTAAAATTTAATCACCCTTTACTTTCTTACATTTCTTTACTTTTACAAAATTAGGCAGCTTTAAATTTATGTTTAAGTTATTGTAGCCGATTTAAAATAATCATAATTAAGGTTTCTTTCTATCATCTTTGAGATTCCATACGGATTGCAAAATCGCTTGTTTTTAAGGTTCCTACAAGTACAGTGGTGTAACTGTTTCCTTATTTGGATACATATGTGTTCTAAGAAATGTCTAGGTATATTTACACAAGGTAGACTCATTTGGGATCGTAGACATGCTGCTCTATAAAATACACGATTTGTCAAAATTGTCACCATATTAAACAAAAAAATTTAACGCACACATGTAGACATTTTGGCTCATACATAAGAATTTATCAATTGGGGTTTATGTCTGTCCGCTAACGAGTCTACATTGTGTAAATATACCTCTAGAAATGTATTTGTTTTTAGGTTAACCAAATAAAGCATACTTTAAGGTGGTACTTTTGGGAGAATCCGAAATTAATTCATACTGAATTTTAGGGTAAAAAATCCTACTGTATAAATATAAACTACATGTTTGGTGGATGAAGATGCTAAAAATAAAACAAAAGGTGCTGCCACATCAAAATCAATGTTTGTTTTCAGTTTGTGTATTTGAGGTGGAATTGATTAAAATTATAATACCTTTTTACACATACTTATTATTCGGCTAGTCGCAGTAATTCAACATTGTATTCGCACTACATCATTATCAATCATGGACAAACACCATGGTGAGAACAACAAAGTAATTTCCTCAGTGACTTAAACCAACACAGTCGACTTTTTATATATGTGAGCATAGAGAAAAGGACCAGTAAGGTAATGGGAACAGTAAAAACCAACTACACAAAACAAGAGGTAGGGACGACCTACGCGCGTTTTCAAAGTTGACCAACACGTTCCTGACGTCATGAGATGTGTCGCTTTCAAATGAGCCCAATACCAACCAACACACTCAGTGATGGTACATCAAAGATACACGTATTTAAATCTTTAAAATGGCTCTCCTGAACAAAACCCTTAGGTCCCTTTCTATTTTGCGCGTCACATATGTGTAACTATTAAATTGTTTATTAAAATTAATTAATAAATTTATTAATATTCTTCGTCGTAAAGGTTATTATGAATGTAAAATAAAACACTATACATAGTACTTTCACAAGTTCTGGTACACGGTTTTTTTAATAAAATCATTTTGAAAACGTTTTTTTTTATAACAACTAGCTGTAATTTATTGGTGTTAGTATGTTTTAAAGTTATTTTTAACAAATGCAACTCAAAATAAACCGTATTCCACTTTTTTTTGTGAAATTTTATTGTATTACATTTATGTCACATTGCCGGTGGTGTGTCTGCCTTATTTTTTTACGCACCGGTATGTCGAATACGTTGACAAATGCAGAAATTTTAGACCTGCTTGAAGAAAGTAAGTATGGGCTTGATTTTGATGATGACAGTGTGCCTGATCCTGAATATTTCGAAGATGTAAAAACGAAAGCACAGAGTAACTAACCTCCGTTGTTCTACCAAATCAAGCAGAAAGCACACAAGCCCAAAATATCGTTATAAAAATAATCTTTGGAAAAAGAAAACCCTGGTTTTGAATTAACAGCAACTGCTATTCGAAGAAAATATAACATTCCTCGAAGAAATCAAAAGCATTGATACTCCAATACAATATTTCTTTTGATTCCTCGGTTGAACTACATTGCTGAGCAAACAAATTGATACATCACTCAAAAAGATATTAGTGATACATTGCGCTTAGAACAAAAAGATGTTCAACAATTTATTGGAGTTGTGTTAATGATGTCGTTGATAAAACTTCCTAATGTAGCTAGTAACTGTGGCAACAATATTCGTACCCGTATAGTACGAGGAGTTATGCCTATAATAAATAAAATTTTCGGTAAAGTACCTCATGAGCCACATCTTTGTGTCGATGAACCGATGTGCTCTACCAAAGCTACACAGAAAGAAATACACTCGGGATAAATTAAGTTTTTTATACTTACTTGAAGTATAAGTCGTACTCAAAAATTCAAGTACGAATAACACTAAAACGTACTTAAAACAATCCTAAATGGGATTTCTTTCGAAAAGCAATCCCGGAAATTCTTAAAATAAGTACAAAATTGCGTAACCAAGTAAAAAAATTAAACATTTCGTTGGTAGTGCCACTCTGAAAGTAAAATCACAAAGTGAGCGTTTTAATCTCATTTAACTTATCAAAGTTTGTTGCAGACACTACAACAACACCACACAAGAAGCTAAGAACGACTTGCTTGTTGTGTATAGAAACAACAAAAACAACAGAACAAGACAAAATCACATTATTTTCATGTTTAAAAAGTAAAATTGAGAACTATTGCTTCTCATTTAGATTATATTTTCAGTTATATAATTACACTAAGGTTTTAAAGTAAAACCATATCAGGAATGATACTGGTGTTTTATATATGAAACTCTGCAAGGTGTAAACCGGGTAAGTAAATCAATCATAATAAAATTCTTCTTCTAATTTCACTTTTGGTTTATTTCAAATACGAATTCGGGATTGGATTAACTTTATAATACTTAAATCAAGAGCATTTTTTTTAGTTTTACCAGGGACCGGAAATAAGAGTTATTTTTAAATTTTTGAAGAAATAAATCATACATAAATGAACATCGTAGAAAACTTTTAATTACACCATCATGATTTTTAGGTGAAATGCATCCAACATATTGCATGATATTTAAATTCTTGATTTTTATTTTAACAATCAAAAATAAGAGTTATTTTTGATTTTTATTTTTTTATATGAAAAATAAAAGTTATTTTTGATTTTTATTTTTTTAAATGAAAAATAAAACTTATTTTTGATTTTTATATTTTTAAATGAAAAATAAAAGTTATTTTTGATTTTTATATTTTTACATCAATAATAAAAATCAATTCAAAACTCTTATTTATTTGTTGATGCCGTTTTCAGGTGTTCAATTTTACCATCATAATTGATTTTAAATGTTCCTCAGATAAATTATATCTCAAATCTCCCAATATTAATCTGAGTGATGAAAATGACCTTTCTACACTGACTTGCGTGGCAGGTACAGAATGAACAATTAAAGCTAATTTTCGAAGCCATAGAAACACAAATTTTTTGCTCTCCCAATATTACAATAAATTAGCAGAAGTATCGAAACGCTTTTCTTTGTAATTGTCTATTTCAAAAAAAGCTTTGCGGACGCTGTCATTTATTGTCGTTGGACTTTAATACGTAACAAAGAGTAATAAACATATTACCTATGGCACGAATTTTGAATTGATTTTTATTATTGATATAAAAATATAAAAATCAAAAATAACTTTTATTATTGATATAAAAATATAAAAATCAAAAATAACTTTCATTTTTCATTTAAAAATATAAAAATCAAAAATAACTTTTATTTTTCATTTAAAATAATAAATATCAAAAATAACTCTTATTATCTATCTAAAAATATAAAAATCAAAAATAACTCTTATTTCTTGATTTTTTTGATAAAAGTCATAACAGTTACGGTCCCTGAGTTTTACTGAAATCAATCTCATTTTTGGATTATTTCAAGTACGAATTCGGGATTGAATATGGATAATTTAAGTATTTTGCGATTGAAAATCCGTACTTGAATCAATCTTTCTTTACTTCATTCAAGAAAATCCGTACTCACCGTACTATTAATACCGCTTCGGATTGAGTTGAGTACGGATGTATTGATTTTTCTTTTACCAAACCTCAGGACTTTCTTAAAAAATTGAGGCAGAAACCGGGAAAATCTTGGCTATTTAGCAAAGAAACCGAATCAAAAACTGTTAACTTTCGACTGAAAAAGAAATGATGGAAAACAGTAGGGGATTCTGTGGAATTTGTTTATAGTGTCGAAGGAATTTAAATTGCCATAGTTACGTGGAAGAACAAAAAAATGTTTAATTTAGCTTTGACTTTTGTTAGTGAAATTTCAAAACGTCCGATAAAGAGATACAACAAAAAATTATATTGAAATAGAACTGCCGTCCATTGTTGGCCAATATAATTCGCATATAGGAGGTATAGATCTCATTGACGCCATAACAAAGATACAAAATTAAGCTTGGCAGAAAAAGGTGGCAAGTAGAAAACTTAGAAAAAAACACGTAAAACACAAAATAGTTTTACCGGATAGGTAAAGTAACTGTTAGGTACGAACACGACAAGATATCTGTTTGTAGAAATTACAGGCATTACTTAAAGATCAACATTTTTTGCTTTCCCTTCGTAGAGTAGAATCAAGTTTTAATTTGGTAAGTGAATATATTTTTAAATACAAAGTATTTACTACTGTACACTAGTATACATTTGTATGTATGATCATTGCCTGCACTTTAAGTACTATATTTATCTACAGCTACTTTCGTAATGTTGGGAAAGGGGACAGTGTACATAGTGGGCAGTCCACCTCTGCTGCATCCTCGCATACTCTGGGGTAGACCACAGACACCGACACCCAAAAATAATAAGTTCACTGCAGTTTTTTCCAAACAAAGATTCTTCCGATCAAGAAAATTGGAAATGCTGAGATTAACGATCATTTTTATTAAGTTCATTAATAATACATATAAACACCATAAAAGTACAATTTTAGAAACAATTTGTTTATAATTCCTATTGCAATGATTGACACACATATTTTCATTTAAAACAAGTAGGAAAGTACAGTCGGTCAAGCCCGTCTATATGATACCCTACACCACACTATTATAAAACACATTAACGAGAGTACACCCTATTTAGGACCCATGGAGAATCATGCTTATGTGTCCATATAAATATGGATCTATATATGTTTTAAATTTCATTAAAATCGGTTTGAAAGTTTGTGAGAGGCAGAAATCTCTCCACTATTGTGGTGTGGGTATAAAAATATCTAGTGCATACATCGATCTCTTTACATTTTTTATTCACATTAAAGGGTTAATTTTCTTTGTTGACTACGATTCTTTAACAAACAACAATGTTGCTAATATCACAACCAAACAAAATTTACTCATGCGCATGCGTATGTAACTCCAAAAGAGAGTCGCGTAAAATGAAATTCATTGATAAACGTTTTGTTTACTATTTACCATTGAAAAGTTGGATACAAGTAAATAAAAGAGGAAAGCGTGCAAGCCAACAAACATGCGAGGAGTACGGGTATAATCTGAAATTTAACAGCTGTCGTTTTAATGATCCAATCAAATCAAACCATCTGCAGGACAACGTGTTATGCGTATTTTTTTAATGTGTGTGTTCAATCGAACTACCGGCGTTTTGGTCATTTAATAAACATAAATTATTAAATACACACACACATACTCCTGCAGCAATGCACCCAATTCACCAATTTACATAAACATTTGTAAGATTTTAATAACGAAAAGGCAACAAAAACAACAAGCAAAACATTTTGTTTTTGGTAACAAAAAGATTTAATCAAAGCGATGATTCCATCCTTTCTTTCTTTTGCTTTTCTCTATATTTTTCATTAAAAAAAATAAAGATAAACCAAAAAAGAAACATAAAAAAATGAAAGCACCTTTTCAAAATTCTGCAGCATCTGCAGCAGGCATAATTGAGTACTACAACACATTTTCGAGTACTACAACAAATTTTTTGTTCTTGTGGATCAACATCGTGTATATGTTTTGTTTTTTGTCTGTTTTTATTTCACAATAAAAAAAGAAGATGATAAGAGCGACATCGATGGAAATTTATTCTTTTTTTTTATCCTTTTAACACAATAATAGTGAAACAACAGCAACAACAAAATAAATAATAATAAAAAAACACATGCTTCATTTCGAACAATGTTCGAATAGAAAGAAGTAAGAAAGTGTAGTCGGTCAAGTCAGACCATATATTACCCTACACTAGTGTGTCAAAAAAAAAAAAAAAAAATTTGGGGCTCATGTATAATTTAAAAGCTTATAGTGTAAAGTATTTTTGAGACTTTTTTTCAGATTTTTCGGAAGAGTTTTAGAGGTAGCTCAAGTCGGTTTTTTGCCAAAAATCGGGTGTGTTGCCCTTCATAACTTTTTCAAAAACCAGGATTTTCATCGCTTTTAAGGAAATAATTTTAAAGCAAAATGGCCAAGCTTTATTTTGGTGTACAAAAATTGTTCCATAAATTTTGTAAATAACGCTTTGTAACTTTAAAAATGTTTATGAAAATGTAACAAACCAATAAACACAGTTTGAAAGATCAATTTATTCTTAATAACTTAGAAACAAAAATGACTTGAGCGACCCCTAAACCTCTTCCGAAAAATCTCAAAAATACTTCCAAAAAAGTGGGACACACTTCAATACACCACAGTATTTAAAAACAAGTAGAAGTATCGTAGCCCGACCAAATGATACCCTACACCACAGTATTTAAAAACAAATTTTCGAGAGTGTGTGGCTATATGAATAGGGATCTATCTATGTTTTAAATTTCATTACAATCGGTTTGATAGTTTCTGGGAGGTAGAAATTGCTCCCTATCTCCCCTCGTGGTGCTACGCTTTCGCCCATTTTCAATTAGCTTGATTCCTGTGCCAATAAGAACCTATGTGCCAAATTTGCGACCTGTACTTTGCGCACAAGGTTACATGGGCTGCCAGCCAGCCAACCTGCCTGCCAGCCGGACGAACATCGTTAGATCGACTCAGAAAGTGATTCTGAGTCGATCGGTATACTTTAATATTTTAAGGTGTTACACACATCAGCACAAATACATAATACCCTCTCCACTATTGTGGTGCACTGAAAGAATTTTCTTCAGAATACCAATGAATTTTGACTTTTATCCCATGAAAAACTGCATTAAAAAGGAGCCTATGCAGCGCTTCGTTGGATCAATGAAACCTGTTTCATTAAAATGTCTTTAATAAAACATTACATTAGATCTATAAATTTTATTCATTGGATGAATACTTTCAAAAAAGTAAAAAAATTTTTTTTTTTTAATCAAAGTTGCTCTATTCAACTTTTTGTTTTTAACCAGAGTTGCTGGCGGGAATCGATCCCGCAACCTCTCGGCGCTGATAGACTAGCTCACTACCAGCTAGCCTACTGGGGCAGTGTAGTTTTTGAATAAAAAAACTATGTTTTTTGCCATTACTCAATTAAGAGCGTAAATATAAGATTAAATTGACATAACATAACAACAATAACAACGTTGATTTTTTTGCTAACGCATAATAAAAAAAGACCACATAAAGAGAGAACAAGCTTTTTCGTATACATCATTTGGTTGACAACAGTTTAAAATAAGGGAGTGCTTTTTTTAAAGGAGAACATTTATTTGTTCATAACTTAGTACATACTATATGTATTTAGATATGTACATATTAAAGAAAACTAAAAACATACGTATTTATGGATAGAAATTTTTGGTTTCATTACTATAATGACATTTTTCATTGTCATAATGAAAATTAGAATTAATGAAGGCATGCTTTTTCGAAATATTTTTATACTTTTAATTATTGAGACTATAAGCTATTTGAATGTTAAAAATAATTTTTTTTTTTCAATTATTATTATAAAAAAAATTTTGATTTCATAAATTTAATGGCATATTACATTAGATGTATGAAATAATTAAATCTTAAATTTTTTAATTAACAATTAAACATATTTTTAAGGAAACTATAATTTTGTATTAATTTATGAATATAGTTATGTTTGTATATTGTTTTTTATGTTCCTAATTAAAATTTTTTGTTTAACTTGGACAAACTTTAGTTTTCATATATCCAATGAAAATTTTTAACGTAATTACGAAATCCAATGAATCGATTTTAACAAAAATACTTCATTATAACTACGAAATTCCATTTGGACAATGAAAATTTTCATTTAACCTGTGAAATTTTTTTTATGAAAATGATTCATTAAATATATGAAGCATTTTTCTTTCAGTGTG